>MU839411.1:793734-1310190 GCA_030685255.1 Podospora conica | reverse complement strand
TCGAGACACACCGACACCACCACAAAAAAGAGGATGATCCCCTTCGAATACCCCCCCCCCCCCCCGCCGCCCCGCCCGCCCCCCCGCCCCCCCCCCCCCCCCCCCCCCCCCCCCCCCCCCCACTGAGGAACAGTGGGTAGGCAAGAAAGTGGGGAGCTTTCAAGTGCTTAAATACAGGGGGGGGGAGCTCAGCACAGAGGGACCCGACCTCGCTAACCTATCCGAATACAGCGAGGAAAGAATCCATCTCTTTACTCAGGTCTCGTCTTGGAGGTCAGATTTAAACATTGTTCGGTCCACCAAATCTTCTATCTAGGCGGGTGTGCTGGGACGAACTGTTGGAGGCGTCTACCTATTTTGTTCCACCAACTACCTATTTGTTCCCATCGACCCCCCCCCGACCCTCCCAGCACGGTACCGATTTATTCGGCCTCCAGCTTCGGGAGGCAGCTCCATAGGCTTCGGCCTTGGGAGCTTTCGTGATCGCGATGTTGGTGTGGTTTCACAAAAAGGCAGAGGGGACACTGCCCCCCCCCCGCAGCGGCCAATTGGAGAAGTCCTGTCGAGGCCGTTGTGACCCCAACGCCAACTGCCGCCAGCGCCATTCTTGCCCGGCCCGTCTTGGTTCTCGTTCCAACTCCCGTCACCACAGAGTCTACGGATAGTAGGTACGATCCAGAATCGATTCCACCACCCTCCATTTCCAACCCATCCCCGAGCCCGAACGACAGAAGCCGCGGGTTTGCAACCCGCCCTCTCCATTGCGATTTGCGACCCGACGACACTGCGATCCCTTGTCGGCGCGGCGCCGTCTCGACGAGGATATCCTCGGGATCAGGTCCGTCGGACGAGACCCGCCGTGTGTCGCCTTTGCAACCGCTGCCGCGCCAGTCTCCAGAGTTCAGGCCCAACGACGAGCCTCCAACAAGCATCCACAGGCCCAGTCCACACCGACTGACTGATCGCGCGAGGCCTTCCCCATCCCGCCTGGCTCCCCCGTGTCGCGCCATGCCATTGCAGACACTTGCCTCGAAAAGCTGAATTCCGCCGAGCAGCGCCCAAATTCCCCATTCGCCCATCTTCTTGTCTCGCCGTCTCCCACTCCCACCCAACCCCCGATACGACCCATCCCTCTCCTTTCGCATCGCAGTAATATGTGACATTGAGCTGGGACCGACGCTCTGGAGTGCCGCAGCCTCTAGTTCTGCAGCGCCCTCACCAAGAGTCAGACCAGATATTCCGAGCGCCGCTGGTTAGTGGTACGAACCAAAACAGCTGAAATGGCGCCTCCTTCAGGTACGATGCGCGCGTATGGATTGATCCCCAGGTTCTCTTGTACACAAGGCGCGAATGAAAACGGCGTGCTGATATCCAAGGTCGCGATCCAGCCCAGAAAGCCACGAGGCCACCCGTCGCCGGCACCCCTGCGCCGGCTCGACCCTCCGCGAAAGAGACCCCCGTGCCGGTCCCGAAGCCAGGCTCGATGCCCTCCCTCCCAAACTCAGCGCCGCAGACGACCCCTGTTGCGCGATCTTTGTCAAACGATGCCCCTGCTTTGGCGCCAGCTCCAGCGCCAGGAGTACCGGCATTCAGTGTGCTTGCACCAGGCGACGCCAGTCTGCAAGACGTCACAAGCGGTCCACTCCGAGATGGCCGGATTCGCAACCCTGTACCCAGCAAGCTCAAGGGAAAGACGGATGGCTCCCAGGGAAACTTCAGCGTCATGCACATGGACGTCGGAGTCAAGGGCGAGGCAACCGAGCGCGATGCCCAGGCCAAGCGTACCAGCGAAAGTACCGCCCTGGCAGCACAGCGTGCCTATGAGAATGGTTATGTGGCCTTGCGACGCAGCAGGTTTGTCCACATCCCCGATGAGCCGGGAGACGAGCCGCCGCCGCCGCCCCCAGTACCGAAGCCCTATGTTCCTCCTCCACCTCCCCCCGCGGTGCTAGCGACCGTATCGACCAGACGGACTACTCTGAACGCAGCCGAAACAAAGGCTGAGCAAGCACGTCTCTTGACCCTCCTGCGAAGCCTCCATCCTGTCCTGGTCGTCGATCAAATGTGCAAGGCGCTGGCCTTCTTCGGTGGCATTCCAGGGGCCCCACCGCCCGCGGATGGCTGCTTTCCCCAAAGCGCAGAAGCCAACGGCCCTGGAAGCTTGTTCGTTGGCTGGGTCGCCGAAATCTTTCCGAAACTGGGAGGCAACACGTCTCAGCGAGAGCCGAGTCCGGCGAGGCAGCTGGATGGCCCCCCTGTACCGGTCAAAAGGGGCCGAGGCCGCCCAAAGGGCAGCAAGGCAACGAAAGCCCGAAAGGATAAGGGTATCAAAAAAGGGCCTTTGAAACGGCTAGCGACTGTGAGCGAACCGCCACCACCGCCACCACCGCCACCGATGCAAGGCGACGAAAGCTGGGTGGATGTTGACGACACTGTCGTGGGTGGACCTGTTGGAGGTGACGCCGATGACGCTGATGATGCCAATGTCCTGCTCCTCGCTCGAGAAACGGATCCAAGTCCTCGTCAACTGCCAACCCTAGAAGGAGCATCTCAGCAAGCCGCCGGACAAGAGCTTATCAACCAGGCGACGAATGCCGTCAACCGGGCAGCACTCCTGGGCAGCGATGCTGTCAATTCGAGTCCAGCTGGCACAAAGAAGAGAGGCCGTCCGAAAGGCTCCAAGAATCGGCCCAGGTTGCCGGATGATGCCCCTGGGGAGAGCGTCAACTCTTCGGCACCCCCCTCTCAGGTCTCGCCGCCGGACCGCGCCCCTCAGCCTGTTCCTTCGGCCCTGGAGAGTAGCCAGGATATAGATGGACTGCCGGTATTTACGCCCACACTCCCAACACCTGTGAAGAAGACGAACCCAGTAAAAGGGGTATCAAGTCGGCAGCCACCAGGCGCTGTCGTTGAGGCCCCGAGGATGAGAGAAACACCAGTGCCAGTGCCAGTTCCAAATGGTCAACGGGGATACACGCAGCCCGTCGCATCTCAACAACCTGCACACCGGCCGCCCCCAGTATCAGCAATGCCTGGCATACAGCCTCCATCTGCACCCCGGGCCACGAGCCCGGGTCAAGATAACACTTCGTTGACGGCCCAGAAACGGAAAAGGAATGGAGAGAAGGAACCGACAACAGCGCCGTCTGGCGGATCAATAACGTCCAGTACTGTGGTTCCTCCAAGCCCAGGAAACCAAACAGCTAGGGCGACACTTGGATATTCGAAAGTGCAAAATCCCCCGCCAGCAAAGCGGCAGAAGAAGGCTCCGGATGTCAAGGCTCCGCCAGAACAGAGCAATGCATACTTCCTCGAACCTGTTGAGGCCCCTGCGGCAGTACATGAAAACAATACCCCTTCAATAACTCCCTCCTCTCGACCTGGCCCAACCCAGAACCTCGAAGCAACTCGGGTTCCCGAACCACCCCAGCGCCAGCCATCACCACCCCCAGATCCCGCGATGGCCTCGCCCCAGTCACCCCATCATGGCCACTTTGAGGTGCAATCGCCCACAATGGAGAACTACGAGGCGCAGTTGCAAGCCCAGCTCGAGCAGCAAACCGAGTCCGTCGCACAACCTGTATCGACCCAAAATCACGTCAATACAGCACAGCTTGCATCGGCTCGCATGCAACAGCAGCAGCGGCAGCAAATGTCGACACAAAATAGATCCCCCAATCCACCGGTCCCTCAGTCGACAAGCTCTCAGTCGGCGAGTCCCATGCTAGCACAACAGCAGACACGCACTCTGCAAACGCCATATTCCCAGTACCGCCCTGGAAATAACCAGTATGCCCTGCAACACCAGCAGCAGCAGCAGCAGCAGAACTACGCATCCTCCCAATCTCAACCGACACAATTACAATCGCCCTTTGCAGCACCAAAACAGGTCACGCAAGCCTCTGCCCAACCTACGCAGAAACAGCAATACACACCGAAACCGCAGCAGCAGAAACAGCCATACACCTCCTCCCAGCAGTCGTATTCCACTGCGCAGCAATACTCCAACAACCAGCACCAACTCGCCTCGCAACAGCAGCAGCAGCAGCAGCAGCAGCGCTATCAGCAACAACTCGCCGGCACCACATCCACGAGCACCGTCTCCTACACTGCCCACCAGTCCCCCCAGTTCAACCCCTCAACAAACCCCGCCTTCCCTCCCGCCGATGCCAGCTATCGACCCTCCTCCCAAACCCGAAACGTCGCCTCCTACCCCTCGCAGCGCAGCCAGTCGAGCACCCCCAACTCTGCCTCGGCCTACCGCACCACCAACGTCTCCGGCAGCAGCGCTGGTCAGCAGCAGCAGGGTCTCGCCCATAACACGTCCTCCTTTGCACCAACCACCAGCGCAAGGCAGCAGCAACGATCTGCCGCCACGGCCAACCAGGGGATGCAGAGCATGGCGAACTCGTTCGCCGCTGCGGGGGCCAACGCCACGGACTGGAGCATGTTTGATGCCGGGTCCCTGGACAACGGCCAGGCCGGGTTGGGGATGAACAACGGGAACTACAGCATGGGCGGCTCCGCGGGGGGCAGGGCGGCGTCGAATGGGGGCGGTGCGAGGTTTTCGTCGAGTTCACTGGGGGGGTATGAGGCGTCGGGGCTTCCGTATGGGCAGTGACCGGGCTGAGGTTGCATGGGTTGGTTGGCAGATACTGGTAGGGGAGTGGGATGGTAAACATATACGAGATGGTAGAAAACACGGCAAAGTCAGGCAAGCGTCGTGGTTTGATATATAATGACTTGGGGTATAGCGGGTATAGCGTGGACTGAGATGACGGGTTTGGGAAGCCTGGGGGCTGGTTTTGGTTATCTTCATTCATATCCATGTCGGTATTGGTCGTCATTTGCTGTTGCAAGGTGTCTCGATAGCTGTACCGATTATTGGCCGATTGCAAGTCACATTCGCAAGAAAACGTTCAAGAACATGTGATGACGTTCCGACCAATCTTGAATTGTCGGTGGTATCTCCCCTATCCCCATCGCCCCCCGCGAGCACCTAATAGGGGTATGTCGTGCTCTCGCTGTCCCGATACAGACAACTCTTTCCTCCTCCCCCATCCGTCCTGATCAACACACACAACACACAGGTGCCGTCCTATGCAGCCAAACAGAGTGAAGCAGCAAGGCTTACAGCCCCAAGAGAAACAAAGAGCCATGCAGACTTTCCGACCTGACCAGCCATCCCCCCCGCCCCGGTACCCCCTCCCCGAACCCATGGAGAATAACAACCAGATGATTTTTTGACAAAGGAAAATAAAACGCCTGCCAATGCTTCAAGACAGCCTCCGCTGCCCAGGGGAAGAAGAAGTCTTTTCTTTTCCCAACCGTGTGTGTGTGATCATCCATCTCGGGGTATGCTTCGCGTAAAAAAAAAGTAACAAGTGAAAAAAGGTATAGCTGGTGGTGAAGCTATTGCCGGCGGACCAGTCCCTCCGCGGGACACGGTCAATGTTTTCCTCCTATTCCATGGGATCCTCCTCAATCGCATCCAGGTTCGGACGCACTGACTCGGGGGCGATGGTGCCATACAGCCACTGATCCTCATCCTCAACACCGTCTTCGCGAATCAGATCTGTCAGGACCTGGGCGTTGCGTCGAATCTCAGACGGCCGCTCGACAATGTTGCGCTCGAGGATGACGGCCTCGGCCGTCTCCATCCAAATCTTTTGCAGAATGGGAAGATCCGGGAGCATCATTCGGAGCTCGTCCTTTGTCGGGCAGCTCATGGGCATGCCAGCCGCCAGGCTGGTGTTGAAGACGAGGCCCGGCGGCCTTGGTTGTTCCCTGGACGGCGCCGAGTTCGACCGCATCCTCCCCATGCCGCCGGCGGGCATGCCTGAATCGCCCAGGAGAGCCTTGCCAAGGACGAGAGACGACTTTTTGCGCTTGAGCCCCAGCATCCCGCGTTTCTTCTTGGGCTCCGAGGATTCGACGAGGCTTTGCGTTATCGAATTGTACCACGTGTCGACGGCGGCTCGTCTCGTGTTGTAGCCCTTGACCTCCCATATCCTCTCCACCTCTCGTAGCCCGCCCACGCAAAGGATGGCCACGTGAACCTCGTCTGGCGGCTTTTCACTCCAATAACCCCTAATCGATCGCTCCACCCGGCCCACATACGATGGTGGGCGCAGTCGTCGGCAGAGCGATGACAGCACCAAGGGAAACGCCTCGTGCACGCGGAGCAGGGTCCTGTCGTCGTACATGCTCATGATCTGAGCCTCAATCGGGTTGGTGGTGTATGGCTCCCACATGAGGCCTCTCCCATCCTTCTCGGCAAGATATTTGAGGTGGAGCTCACGGTACTTTTCGAAAAAGTGAAAGACGGTAAAGAGGACGGGTATGAGGCGGCGCCGCATCCGTTCCCTCTGTGGGGCAAACTCCCTCTTCTTTTGTTCCGTGTCCCGGAGGAACAATTCCTTGGATATCCATTCGCACATCAAGTATGACAATTTGGCGGCGACATGGAGCCGGTGCCATATCCCGCAGAGGTAGTGGAAGTTCAAGGCCCCGCCCTCGGGGACCGGATAAAGGCGTTTGGCGTAGGTGGGGATGTGATGGTCGAGGTGATAGCGGGCGATGGGGCTCTCGTTGAAAGACACGAGGGCGTGCAGAGACCTGGATGCGAGCCGCAGGTTCAATATGTCGGAGAGAGGAAGTGACGCAATGATTTGCACCTGCAACTCATTCGGAAGGTAGGTGAAAAGCTGGTCGAAGGGTATGCTGTGGGGTTCGGTTAGCGGTGCTGCTCCATTCACCCGGGAGAACAGACAGCCTCCAGCACTCACCTCCGCCTCGAAACCGGCTCCGTCAGGGACGGCCGGAGAGCGAGCTGCTCGGGCTGCGATGGTGTAGGCGCAGCAGGCTTGGAGTGGAACTTTCGAAAAAACGACTTCTTTTCTGGTCGCTTGGCTTGGAGTGGCTTGGCGACCAACTCTTCGGGATCTAACGCGCTGGACCCGCGAATGGGGAGGATGAACTGCGATGGATAATGCGCTTGGGATGTTGAGGGGACGGCGGTGCCCGGGGGCGCGGTCGCCGCCTGTGACTGATTGAATTTTTCCAAGTATCGGTCGGAGCCGAACTCGGTGATGTGAAGAGGGTCCATGATGGCTGGCCGCTGGCGGACGACGACGTCGCCACGGAGCCTATATCGAGATGGACACCGCACAGGGAGTGCTCACCATGCGGGTCGGTGGTGTTTGGCCGCTTCTATCGCGACGGGACCGGCGAGACGGTCGAGGGAGATGTATCAACGTCGGAGGGCTGTCGCAACTCAATCATGGTGGAGCATCCGTGCTGAGGGGGGGGATGTGGACGAAGGCGAGATGCGACCACTGCGCACAACGGTCCAACCGCCAACAAGCTCCGGCCGTGGTGTCGGTCGGTCGAGGTGGGCGGGCGGGCGGAGAGATGCGTCGCTCCACCGTTGGGTCGTCGACGAGACGGGCGGAGGAATTCGTCGGCAATGTGCTCGATCGATCTCTCTCGGAGAGTTTCGGGTCGGTCGCGCGCAGGCGTCGGTCCGAGAAATGGCAATCGGTCGTGACGCTAGTCGGCAGCGTCGAAGTCGTCGTCGAGATGCGGCGCGCGATGCGATGCGAGGAGAAGGGTTTCGGCTTGTCGTCTCGTGGTCGTCAATCCGACGCAAGCGGTTGTGTTGGCAGCAGCAGCAAAATGGCGGCGACGGGAGAGAAGGGCCTCTGGTGAGGATAGACGAGGACGGGACGGGATGAATGGGTGGATGGTGGATGGTGGATGGGTAGATGGGATGGAATGATGGGATCGAGGCCTGTTTTGGGAGGGTGGGGGGACAGGAGGGAGCGAGCGAGCGAGCGACGGAGCAAAGACGTGCCCGACCGGGCGACCGTTCCAACAACGCGCGCCGAGGGACAGTGAGAAACGAAGCACCGAGACGGGCCGGCGAGAGGAAATTGTCGCAGCAGCAAAGAGAGAAGAAAACGGTCTGGTCTCTTTCGCCAGGAATGAATGAGAGGTTCGTTCGGTACAAATCGAATCGAGTGCGGATTGCGGGTTGCGGGAGTCGAGGACAGGACGGATTGGGCCCTTTGGGGACAGTGGTCAGTGGTCAGTGGTCACCTCAGTGGTCGCTGGTCACTGGTGATGCTTCGTGGGTGCCAGGGTGGGCCACCTCACGGCGTTTTGGCCGGCGTAATAGTGGAGAGAGACACTGGAGTTGGGCCACAGTCGCCCGCAGGAGGCGAACGGCTGCGAATGAGGATACCGGGCGGACGGGGCCGTTGGGCGAGGCCTGTACCTGGGGGAGCCACCTGGATTTGCGGGGAGGCACAGGTAGCTCCCTATCGCCGACAATGAGCCGGCCAGGTAGCGTGGCCTCGAGGGCCCCCCTATTGCTCACGTTTCATTGCGGGTGTGCGAGTGTGCGTCCAGTCTCTCCGTCGCTCCGTCTCAATCGGGCCTGCTCAGAGCTTGTTCTCAGGCAAGGCGACGCCCCTGGCCGGCGGCGGTACTGGGGACCTGGCCAGTCCGCCCGTCCGATAGCCGGGCCTTCTGGAATGTTGGGGTTTGGCCGCTGCACATCACTCCACAGTAGCTCGAGCAGCCACCGGCTAAACCGAGCTGGGCAAGTATGGGGTACCGGTACCTCGCGGCCCACCCCCCCAGCGTTGCGCTGCAGGTGCGCAGGCAGGTCGTAATTTAGCCGCAGCCAATGGAAAGGGCCGAAAGACACCGAAGATGGGGAGAGGCAGGAGATCGCGACGAAGTCTCTTTCATCACTCGCTCCTCCATCTCTGCCACTGCCCATCTGTGGCTGGAACTGTCGGCCACCTGGGCCAAATCAAGGAGTCCCGACCACGACCGACGCCGCCGACAATCATCGACTGTCCCAGTGTCCACCGTCTGTCTGTCTGTCCGGCCCAGCGCGGCGCCGCCAAATGTCCAATTGGCCCGGCCAGGTCGGAAGGGCTCCATGTTGATGAGTGTCTTCGGCCCGGCTCCAACAACGTCCATCACCACGACCCCCGACGGAACTGCCTACCACGGTTGTCCACCGCCCGCCATCCGCCGCCGACCGAGCCCCGGGCCGCCCTCTTCAACACCATCGTATTCGACCCATTCCTGTCCCATCTCGGTCTTGGTTGATTACATTCCACCCCTTCCACAGTAACTACAGTCTAGACCGGCGAGGCCAGGCGAGGGTGCTGACTTAAGTCGATGTTGACTTTGGTCCGCCCATCCCTGTCACGGCCGTCTGGCTGTTTCGCCTCGTGCCCGTCAGGAATGACGGACGACTGACGGCTCGAGATATGCACGTGCGACGGAACACGCCAGCATGACGAGCCACCGGGGCGCACCAGGAATCCCGGCCGAGAGAGCCATCACGGTTGCGGGCAGGCCCGGCCACGGTGCGCTGGTTGCAACGGCGTGTAACTGCTGTTCAGTTTCTTGATGGTTCGGCAGTTGGACCCGTCCGTCGACAGAACAGTGCATCCCGCACCTCGCCGTGTCGCCGGAGACACCGGCTGCCGAAACGCTCGAGGGTCAGAAGAGCCTCTGCGATGAGAAAGAAAGACGGAGCCCCTCCACCCTCGGAGATCGATCTTGTTCGGTGGGGGCGCGCGGCACAGCGTCCCTCTCAGCACCACGGTCCTTATCGCCGGCCTCTCACGAGGCACAGAGGCCGTGTTTTAATCACCAGGTTGCGACACCGCTTCTGCCAGGCCTGTACGTAGCACCATGCCCCCGCTGACCTTGCACAGACTTCGCTTCCCATCTGTTTCGTGGGCCAAACTTGACGCCGGTCGCCAGTCGCCAGTCGCCCGTCGCCGGTCAAACGGAGCATCAGAGGGCACAGGAGATGAGAGGAGGAGAGGTCCTTTGGGGGGTGAGTAAGAAACGCTGATCGAGCCGCGTCTCTCTACCGCGCCGTGGACGGGATGCAAATTGCCTTGTCAGAGAATGGACGGGCACAGGCAGGTCGTCATCTGGACCGTCCAGTACGGACACGCTGGGTTGATGAGGCAGAGGCAAGGCCAGGTGGTGCAATTTAGCCGCGAGGTGCTCGCCATGTTTGACACCAACGAAACGGGGGGACTTTGGGCAGGCCGAGGGCTCCGGCCCTTCTCCGGCCGTTTTGCACCTCATTTCAGCAGACACCAGCGCGTGGCGTGCAGAAGGCTTCCGTTTCGGCACAACGTTTCGGCTCGACATGGACGGCGCTGAGGGTCAATTACGCACATATACGGCCGCCGTGCTCTGCATTTTTGGCCGAGTGTCCCCCGACTGCCCGCCGTCCGAGGCCCCGGTGGAGCTCTCAATCCGGGAAGGCGTCCGGCGGCTACGGACCTCCAAGATGCAAGCAGCCGTAGCGGGTCCCGGACTGCCGCCCGGACTCATCTGGCCTCTTTCGACATTCTCGAGTCTGCAAGTCCAGATCATGGAAGCGTCTCCTGACAAGCACTCAAGGATCCAACCACCCTGGGTGCCCAGGACCACGCACAAAGAGTCACTGCCCTGACTTGTCTGCCATCCGGGTCTGCCTTGGGCCTGGGGAGTTTACTCTGGAGATATGGGCCGTCATGTTGATGCTGCATACCTAGGTACTCGGACTCGACACTTGTTCATTCGCCTGCCAGTACGGTTGATATTCCGCGTCGTCCAAAGGCCACCGTTTCACAGTCTTCTCGCGAGCCCACCATGCGCATGCCATGGAGGCATTTTATAGGTGGCAACAAAGCCATGTCGGCGAGACAGGAAACGAGCCTCGTGCTTTGGATCGAGTACATCCCTGGGTGTAGGATGACTCCAGAAGCCGTATCCTTTGGTCCTCTTTGATATCGGAATTACAGAAGATATATGATGCCTCGGGCAGCGGGCGGGGGTTTCCAACGCGGGAGCCGTTGTTTCGCAAGGTTTGCCAAGAGGACACCACCGCAGAGTCAAGACTCAAAAGGCCAGTCATTGCGGTAGGGCGTAACCCGAGCTGACATCAAAGGCAAGGGTCTTGCATGGTATATCATCAACCAGCCAAACCACGCCATGCCATGTTATTGCGAATACCGGTCGTGCCGGTATTTCCGCAACCACACTGCGCCGTGGATTTGGAGATGAAGAATCACGGATACGCAGTCTCGCAGTGTATGGGAATGAACCCCGCGAAATGGGGGCCGGTCTGGGGCTAGGGCCGGGGAGCAGATCGATCTGGGTTCTGATGGCCGAGGGCCGCCGTTCGCCGCCACCAAGGACAAGCGTTGCAACGCGAGGTTATTTTTAGCACCACGGCCCCGCCTCACGCCTTTGCAGTGCTGCAAGGGGTGGGACTGCCACGGGAGACGGCTGCGTGTATACCACGCAGTAGTTATCATCAGAGTTGGAACCCACCGCTGGCGTCTTGGAGCACTATCGCCATCGTTGGGCGACATGGACACGACGGGCATCTCGGGCGAGTATATATATATGGGTTCTACCATCCCTTTTCCTCCTGGGAGGCAAGACTGGAATCCCATCTTGGCCCGCCTCGGGGACAGGCAGACGTCAGACACTCGGGCAGACGACCGACGACCCGTCCTGGCCGCTCGCCGTGGCCGTGGCCATGGCCCATATCGTCCCAGATGCCTGGGCCAAGACGACCTATTAATTCATGCATTGCGTTGGATGATTATGGATCTCCAATAGCTCATTCCCGCACCACCTCGGTCCTCGAGCCCCCTCCCCCTCTCTCCTCGCCCCGTTGGCCACTGGCGGCACCCAGAACTTGGCCCCCTCACTTGCTTTCAGGTTCTCCCTTTTTTTTTCGCTGGGACGCGCCACTGGCGCACTGCAAACTGCCAACTGCGCACTGCACCCTTTCCCTCGCTCGCTCGCTCGCTCGCCATGTACTTACCGGTATGTCGACGAGCAGCAATAGCCAAGAGGTGAGGCAAGGGGAGTACACCTGTATGTCCTGGACCGGCACGAGGTGGCTGCCGAATCCGGCGTCTCGGCTCACACGCACAGTCTTGATTTTATTTTTATTTATTCCGCCCAAGCCTCAAGGGCAGTCTAGAATATCGCACTGCTACGGTATAGTTCCCTCGACGGCAGGCATCCCGAGCTGGGCCCCCCCTTTGCCGTCCCCGTCCCCGTCCGGCCTGGGCTTGGTCCATCCCGTGGGCCATCATCCACGGGCCATGGGCCGTGGGCCATGCCATGGCCCATCGCTGCCCCTCCATCCCAGGTTGGCGGGCCCTTTCCCATCCTCCCACTCCCACCTCTTGACCGTGGACGACCACCATACCTGTCCTTCCACCTGCACCCGCACCTGCGCCTGCGCCTGTCATTGTCAATACTAGGTACCCCCTAGCTTTGCTTGCCCCTTGCTAGAGCTCATGTCGGTTGCTATATCCATCTCGACGATACCATACATGTACTCTGGCTTCCTGTTTCTCCTTCTCGCCATCTTCCCCATCTGACCTGTCTTTTCGAAAGGCAACTCGTCGAAAAGAGGCCCCCGCCGCTCGCATTTCCATTTGCCCCTCAGCTCCACGTCGCCAGCCAGTCTTCAACCCCTTTGTCGTCACCGACATCTCTGCCCGCCAAGCTCGAAACTAGCTCGCTGCGGTACTGCCAGAGGCAAACGCTGAGCGCGCACAGTACATACCTACCTGCCTACATAATCCGGGGAAGCGAGACATACATCCTGCTGCTCGCTACCTTGGCCATCGGCCCATCGAGCGTGCGCGTCCAAGGCTCCAAACTGCCCCGTCCCAGCCAGCCCGGCTCTACTACCAGTCGCCGGGAAATCTCAACGCCAACCCACGTACCCCTCACCCCCCACCTCACCAAGGTGACCGACGGTCGACTCGCATCCGTCATCGCAAAAGCCGCCACCCTCGTCCTCGCGGCTCGGCTCTCGATCCGACTCGGACATCGCCGCCCCAGCGCAACCGGCCTGACCGGGCGCGCCTCGAGCACCATCACATCGCACCATGACAACCACGATAGACACGGCGGTGGCAGGGGAGCATCTGGCCACAGTCGAGACGCCCACGTCGCCCTCGTCGGGCCTGGCCCTGTCCCGCTTCGAGTTCGAGACGGGCAAGGCCAACGAGGGCACCAAGATCCTGCTGGTCGAGTGGACCACGCTGCTCGGCGAGCCGTCGACGGGGACCAAGGCGGCGGGAACGGAAACGGACACCGGCGGCGACTGGGAGGTGTCGTGGGACGGCAAGCCGACGCCGCTGCTCGAGGTCCGCGACACCGACACGGCCCTGGACCCGGACACGGCCCACCTGCGCCGCATGTACTACCTCCTGCCGCCCGGCGCCTCGGTCCCGCCGCTGGTCACGATCCGAAACACCACGCCGGGCTCCCGAGTCCTCCACACCAAGCCGATGCCCGCCATCTTCCCCGCGGAGCTGGGTGGCGCCAACGCCGTCGCCGGCCGGCGGGGAGTGCTCCACACGCGATGGGGGAAGCAGCGCCTGGCCAAGATTGAAGCCGAGATCGCGGCCGAGCTGGAGACCAACGGCGAGGGAGTGGGCCTCGAGATCGCCATGCAAGAGCGTCAGTGGGTTGTCGAGAACTTTGGCCTCGAGGGCCCGACCGGCGGCAAGCCCGTCGCGCCGGCCCTGCAGATCCCGCAGAGCAACACCATGGGGCCCGCCAGTCCGAGGAGCCCGATAGGCGGCCGGCTGGGCGAGAAGCTGCGGGGCCTCAAGCTGGCCACGAGCCCCACGGACCTTGCCGCCGCGACACAAGGTGCGCCCCCCCTCCCCGTCCAAGACCTCATCCGTAGGTAGCTTGCTAACACATTACTGCAGCCTCCAAGAGCGCCCACCCCCGCATGCAGTCTCTGGCCACCACTCTCTCGGGTGCCCGGGGCGTGCCCGCACCCCAACATACTAGGGCGCTGCCGACAGACGCCAGGAACGGGACCGCCATCGCCTCGTTGGATGCCGTCGTGGGCTCGGGTGCACCACAACCTGCCCCCACGCCAGCAGCCAACCCCGACGGCATCGAGGAGGACCTGTTTGCATTACCCCTGAGCCCCCGCAGCCCCGATATGGCAAAAAGCCCATTCAGCATGTTGTCGTGGCAGAGCTTCTCGGAGCCTCGGCCTGCCGCTGCGCCCAAATCCGCATCGGGGCGCTGAAAGGGAACAAGTGATGGATGTCATATGCTCCTCCTCGGTAACGGCCGTTGCCCAGGGGCTCTTCCGGTCGCTTTCGAGCAGGTCCCAGTGGGCTTTGGAGGAGGAACCCCAATTTCATGTTTATTTTTCCGGGTTGTCCTTGGTAGAACGCCCAAACTAGATAGCAGTAGATTCACCCGTGGTCCAATTCATACTTAATACTGATGCCGGCCCCTCTCCATTGCGGCTCTGCCGCCCCATGCGTGTAACATCAATCATCATGTCGTGCCATCATCCGGCGTCTTCTACCTCCACCCCCCAACCCTCCCCTCATCCCACCTCTCCTTCCTCTCCTTCCTCTCGTAATACACCTTCCTCGCCTCCCTGTACCTCCTCACCCAGTCGGCGACCTCCTTCTCCGTCGCCTCCCCATCCCCATCCAGGAAGCTCTCCTCCATGGCCTGGCACACGCCCTCCTGCTCCGTCACCCCCGCGCTCACCCGCTGGTACAGCCGCGCCGGCGCGAACCCCGCCAGCGCCTCGTCCATCTCGGCCTGCTTGGCGCGCCACTGCCGCTCGAGCGCGTGCGTCGCCAGCAGCTGCGCGTGCGTGGCCTCGCGCTGCCGGGCGAGCCGCGCCTCGGCGTCGAGGAGGGCCGCCGCGCGCTCGACGTTGGCCGAGAGCGAGGCCGCCAGCGCGGCGTGCGAGGCCGCGAGGGAGGGGTGGATGGCCTGGGGGGCGTGCGTGAGGGACGAGAGGAGGGAGGGGGTCGAGAGGAGGGTCGTGAGGTCTTGTTTTCTGTTTCGGGGCACCGTCAGTTCAAGTCAAGCTGACAGGGGGGCAGAGGGACGACGGACGATTTGTCCTCGAGAATCTTGGGGAGCCAGGTGTCGCCAGGGTCGGGGATGGTGGGTTGTTGCTGGGTTGGGGGTTCGGCGTCATCGCCTGCCGTCTCGGCAGGGAGTGGTGGTGGAGGACGGGCAAATTGTGTGTTGTTGTTGTCGGCCGGTGTGCTCATTCGACTCGCCGGTTTTGGCGGCGGCGGCGGCGGCGTGTGCGCATACATGGTGATGTTTGGGAGGTGGTGGATGAAGCTGGGAGCTTGGGGGCACGATGGGGGATGTCATCACTGCTGAACTGCCTGCCGCCGCCGCGTGTTATGGTGGGGTTGGGATTTGGACATGGGACCCTAACCCTGCCAGAGGCAAGTCAGGGGGCACAGTGAGACTGGATGCTTTCCAGAGAGACAGACTCGGTGAACCTTGAAGCTTGTCCCATTTCTGGCAGTTTCATCATGGACTGGGTACACAGTATAGGATGATTTACGGGCCAAGACACCATGGAGATGCCTTGCAATTGACCAAGTCTAGCACGCTATCCGTAGAAGCATACCATATGTGAATGGTACTTTGCAACTCTAAAGGCCGAGAAAGAATCGAAGACGCTCATACTCCTGCTTCAGCGGACCCTCTCCGCACCCCAATTTTAGAGTCCCGTCAAACCCACCACGTCACTTAATCAAGCTGCACATAGTTGGCCGGGAAGAGGCCAGTCGCGCCCTTGTACTGGCCAAACCACCAGTCCTCGTCGGGAAACTCCAAGTCTGTAATCGTGGCACCCTCGGGGAAGCTGAGCTCTGTTCATGTGTTAGCAACCGCATGTGCTGTTGAACCCGCCCACAAAACTTACCATTGTCCTCGGCAGCCTCATAATCGAACTGGGCTGTGGCAGTGCGTCCTCCAGACGAGGCGGCTGCGGGTTGGGCCGGAGCCGGGGTCGGAACCGGGGCGGCGGCCACCGACTGTTGGGTAGAGACTTGAGGAGCGACTGGTTGAGCGTCGTCGTCGTCGTCAACAAGCTCGACGTAGTTGCTGGGGAAGAGTCCGCTCTCGCCCCGGGAGTTGGTGCCCATCCACCAGTCGTCATCCACCATCTCAATGTTCGTCACATACTCACCCTCCCGAAGCTCCACCTCATTGTCCTCGGCCTTTTCATAATCGTACTGAATCAGAGCCCGCTTGCCGCCGCTGGCGGCGGGGGCAGCGTGTGTCTCGTCGGCAATCGGTTGGGCCACGACGGCGGCATTGCGTCGTGGATCTTGAGTCTCCTCCTCTTCGGGAATCTCCTCCTCCTTGGGCAATTCGGGGACGGGTATCGGGCGGGGTGGCAGGCTCTGGGCGGCCGGCTCGAGTTCAGGCACCGCACTCCGAGCGACGGGCATGGCCACCCGGACCGGGGATTCGTCACGCTCATCGTAGTTACGGGAAGGGACCGGGGGCGTGTCCTCCTCCTCCTCCTCTTGGTTATCAGCAGCGGGTCGGGAGGGGAGGCCGGGAAGGGCGAATCCTCCCGTGGGTCGGCTATCCGTGGTCGGCGGGCGGGGTGCCGAGCGCTCGTCGTCTTCATGTTGAGGCGCGCTGGATGCCGAGCGAGGAGCACTGCCGATGGGCGCTGTGTCCTTGAACCTGTCGCGCAGCGCCGAAATACCGCCGGCGGGCGAGGCGGGCGCTTCCGGCTCCGAACGCTCGGTTCCTCCCGTCTTTTGGGCCTCCACCCCGCCGCGCCCAAAGTTGCTCGTGGAAACGGGCGCCCAGCTCTTTCCTGCATAGCCGCTCCTCCACTCGCTGCCGCTCTTCTGATCCGTGAGCGGCGAGGCCAGGGGAGGAGTGACAGTAGTGGCTGCGCCCGACTGCTTGCCCTTCTTCTCGGCCCAGAGCTGAGCCGGTGTCTTTCCTCCCTGGTCCGCAAAGGTCCGGCTTGCCGCGCCAACGGGTGGTGCCACGGGCGCCGCCAGGCCACCGAAGCCAAGACCGCCGGGGGTAGGGGGCTTTGTTCCGGTAAAGGGGGCGCCTCCAAACTTCTTTGCGACCTTGGGCTTTGGAAGCTCAACAAGGCGCTCGGACTGGGCGAAGGCAGAGGTCCGGTCAGCGAGGCTCTTTGGTGGCGCTTCTTCCTCGGCTGCCTCGGCGGGCTTTTGGGCGCGAGCGCGGATCGCCGCAATGTCCACCTTGCCAACTGGCTCGTAGGCGCCCTTGACGGTTGTTGGGCGGTCGTCGTTGGTCTTCTTTGCCTGTGCACGGAGGGCGGCAATGTCGATCTTGCCGACTGGCTGGTATCCACCCCGGACAACGTCACTCGGGCCGTCCTCGGTCCTGGCGGATCCGCCAAAGCGGGAATCGTCCTTGTTCTGCTGCCTCAGGTCGGCGAGGTTGACCTTGGTCGGCTTGTACGCGGATTCCACCTTTTGCAGCTCGGTGCGGGAGACAGGCGGTGCGTCCGCACCCCATCCATCGGCATCGGTATTTTCCTGTCTCCGGTTTCGCGCGGCCACGAGGGGGTTGAAGGAGGATCCGGAAGTCGACGTGGTGGGGGTGAAGACGGGCTTCTTGGCGATTTTGGGCGGCGCCGCTGCCGGAGCAGGGGCAGAGCCGCCTGCTGTGTATTTCGCGCCCGACGCATCGGAGACCTTTTGGATGATGGACTCGGGCGCGAGATCGGCATCGGACCGGGCCGTGATCTGAATATGATAGCCGTGGAGCACCTTGGCCACGGCCGCCGAGTGGCTGGTGAAGTAGCCCTTGGTGCGCTCCGGCACTCCGCCACCGCACCAGGCGATCAGGACATTCTTTGGGAGCCCGCTGTTTGGGTCCTTGACCTTGACGAAGGCGAATTGGATGCGGCCTTCGTTGAAGTCCTCGATGAGATCGGCGAGTTCGCCCTCTGTCACGGACGACGGGCCAACAGTCAGCAAACACAGCACCACTTGGCCAACTCAGGTGCACCTGGCTGGCAGCATGCGGGTAGCGAGGGCGGATACGTACCACCTGTGCTCTCGACCTTGAGGATGCTCTCTTTGGCGGCGCTGTCTTGGAATGCGTTGAGGAGGGGCGCCTGGACGGAGAAGAGGGCCCAGCGAGCATATGTGCCGGAGCTCGAAGAGATGGCGTCCCCGTTGACCACGCCCTGGTAGCTGCTCTTGATTGAGGGCCCGTGGATCGACAGGTTGAGGGTGGCCATGGTGTCCTCTGTGTGTCTCGGTCTCTTGCGTGGTGGTTTTGTTATTCGGCAGGTTGCCCAAGAAAAGAGAGAGCAGAGAGACGAGGTCCGGTTTGTTGTTGGACTCGATCGGTGGTGGTGGTGTTGTTGTTGGGGTTGGTTGCACGCCGACAAGTGTCGAGACTCGAGCGAGATGGCTGACGACTTCCAGGGTGGAGCTCAGAGGCGCAGTGAGAAGGCCGCCCCGCGCTTGGTGGGTCACCAGCAACGCCAAGGGAAGGCGGGTTGGCACACGGCCAATTTGAATCTTGGCGGTTGATGTCACCGCTGACCTCTGGGCTCGCCTCTGACCACTGACGACGGGATGGAAAAAAGGGGGTTACTCAAGTTGTTTTCTTGTCTGTAGCCATGTTCATCATCGAAACATGATGGCTAACAAATCAATTGAGGAAAAAACCAATGAAACCTATTCAGACTGCCTCCCGCAACGGACCTCTCTGAGCCGAAAACACACCATCTCCGTCCCCATCCCTTCATCATCATCAAGAAAAGCAGCAACTCCAGACATCAAAACGTAAACATCGATATCGTATCGCTCCGTGAAATCCAATCAACCTCAATCCTCCCCTGGTCCCAGCTCAGCAGCACTCAATGCAGCATTCGCAGCAATCCGCGCAACATTCGCATCCCTCTTCGCACACGAAGCAGCAGCACAACGCTGCCAGACACCCGTGGAGACAGCCGTTACCGCCGCTCTTACGAGGTGGAGGCTGCTGCTGGTACTGCATTGGCGCTTGGGGAGGGTAGTGTCCCTGGGGTTGAGGAGGGCCATATGCCTTTGGGGACAAGGTCAGCAAGCTATGGCACACGAATAAAGCGGACGGAGGACTCGGCCTCGACATACCGGCTGGGGGTACTGAGGCTGCGCGTAGCCTTGGTAGCCCTGCGGCGGCGGCGGCGGCGGCCCACCTTGATAGTACTGTGCAGCCGACATGGCACGATGCGAGACGGCTGTAACAAAGAGGGCAGGAGGTAGGTCTGATGTCTTGGGTTTGAAGAATTGGCGATGCGATGCGGAGCGATGCAGAGTCGCAGACGGGAGCGATCGGTGCCAAGAGAGAGAGGCGACGGGATGAACGAAGGCTTTGAACCTCAGAGTTCGGGCTCGAGTGATGAGTGGTGAATAGGAAAAGGTGGATAGGTGGTCAGTCAGTCCCCTTTGAAGAATTCAACCTGACGAGGTGGATGGCTAGGTCGGCGAGGTCGGGTGGTAGTAGTGACGGAAACCCCGAAGGCCGGTGTGGCAAGCGCAGATGTAGAAAGGTTGCACAGGTGTGGGAGAGGCTAGAGGTCAGCCACCTTCTCTGCATCGCCGGCCCCCGGCCTGCGCTAGCTTTCGGTGCGGCTCGGGCACGGCCAGGCCAGCTGAGAGCCCTCAGATGACGGGTGTCTCATCATGCCGGCACATGGACATTTCCACTGATACCACCGTGGATTTGGTCATCACTCCAAAGTCTACGGATACAGCATTCAAGGCCCGGGCTGGGCCACGTCGACGCTGCTCCGGTGGCGGCCTCATCCTGACGTATGGGTACCTATATCTACGGAGTAACTACGGGATGTTTGGCGTACCCATCGATACAGAGGTAGGGACGGACGAGATATATCTGATATAGAGACAATGTCCATTCGGCCCTCCTGTTTTTCGGGGCTTCGGCGGTTGTGGTGAGATTTGTCGGATCGCCGAGTTAAGCACTGTGATGCTCGGGCCCCGGGCCGCTACGGAGGATTTTCAGAGATAGCCTTGGCGTCCTAAAGGCTAAAACTAAAGATGCAAGATGGAAGCCTGAGGCACTAATCAACAGGTGGTGCCGGGTACGCTGGGGCAAGGCCAAATGACGCAACGACAACGGCCCAATCACGACCCCGCCATGGAGGCCGATAATGGAGTTTTTGGAGGGGGAGGCGGCGGCAACTTGCATCCAGCTTGGAGACTTTTGGAGCGCCCATTTCCCGAATCCCAAATTCCCAGGCTTGCCCCAAGACACTGACACGAAACTCCAACCCCGACGTCTTCCCCGCGAGCGATCCCTTTCCCCTTTCCCCTCGAGCACGCGACACGCGCACACCGAAACCACCCCGCACCATGTCGACCATCAAGGACATCACCACCCCCGAGCAGTGGGAGCAGCACCTGTCCTCGCTGCCGCCGTCCACGCTGCTCATCGTCTCGTTCCACGCGCCATGGGCTGCGCCATGCGCCCAGATGGCCACGGTTCTGTCGACCCTCGCCAGTGAATACCCCGTCACCGACCCCCTCTCGACCTCGTGGGTGTCGGTCGACGCAGAGGAGCTTTCCGACGTCAGCGAGACATACAACGTGACAGCCGTGCCATTCCTGGTCCTGGTTCGAGGGGGGCAGGTCTTGGAGACGGTCAGCGGGAGCAGCGCCGTCAAGGTCCGGAATGCGATTGAGAGCCACGCCAAACAGTCGGCGAAGGAGGGAAGCACAGCGGAGGCGACCACCAACGGAGCGTCGGCATCGGTCGAAACCAACAATGCTGCCGATTCTACACCGGAGGACCCCGAGAAGAAGAAGGAGGAGCTCTTCAAGCGTCTCGGCGACCTCGTCAAGGCTGCACCAGTCATGCTCTTCATGAAGGGCACACCCAGCGAGCCAAAGTGCGGCTTCTCCCGGCAGCTCGTTGCCCTTCTTCGAGAGAATGCCGTCAAGTACGGCTTCTTCAATATCCTCGCCGACGACGACGTCCGGCAAGGACTCAAGGAGTTTGCCGACTGGCCCACCTACCCGCAGCTTTGGATGGATGGGGAACTAGTAGGAGGGCTTGACATTGTATGTCGATTGCCAAATTCCGCCGGGCATACTGTGCTGACATGTCGCGAACAGGTGAAAGAGGAGCTCGCCAATGACGCCGGCTTCTTCAAGTCTTACAGCGTCAAGTCGGCTGTGGATGGCGCGGCAACATCCTGACTTCATCGCCCCCCCCACGGTCCTGGCCCTGCGCGAATCGAGCCTATGATCTAGCTGCGGCGGCCTCTTCCTCTTGGACGTTCACGGGCCTTTCCACCCGGCCAACCCAGCTCTGATTCCCCTGCGAGTCTCGTCGGCTCTCACAAGAGACTCGGCGGCCCGGCGGTTCTGTAGACACCATGCCATCAACATGAGGTGGGATTTTGAAGAGGAAGATGTAGATGCAATGTCCATCACTTCTAGGGTTGGCAAAGTTGGTTTCTCGTCGAGAATGTGAGAATATGACTCACCGGCGAGCAGCAGCCAGCGAAGGATCATTAATAAGCGGTGTGTTTTTACGTCCGCCCTATAACGGAATGGCTGCAGCTGGACCCGGGGTTGGGCTGCCGTCTCCCGTCGTGCGGGTGGGAGATATCGCACGCATTCAGGGCTGATACGGTCCGATAGACTGTACGGTATAGCTGGGTGGGGGGCTTGGATGATGGGATTTGGGGAGGATCCATGGATGCTGGTTCCATCGTCCATGTTGGTGCCTATTCTCTGGCCTTTGTCTGGCCTCTGGCCTAGGCTGTTCAGTGCCCCTCCACTCAAGGCGGGGGATGCCGCTTATCCCCGGGGGGGTCTCAAAGGGGCTGCTCGTGCTTACCGGCCAAGCCATTGTCGCATTCCAAACACTCCTCCCTCCCCTCTCTTCTGAATATTTGCGATTTTGTTTTCTGGTGGTCGTTTGCGTGTCCAGCGACTATCGGCGTAGCTATCTCGTCAATTCATTTCGCCATTTTCCCATCGCCAACTCCAACTCCAACCCCTTTGTCCCTCCGAGGCCGGCTCTCGGTTCGCCAAGTATCTCGAATCGGGGCATCAATAGCTAGCTCCTTCTTTGCGACGGCGACAGCGACTGCGATAGCGACAACAAATACCCATCTTTTCCTCACTGCGCGAGCCTATATACCCACCTACCCAGCTGTACACAAGACCGATCCGACGACCCTTTGCGCCAAGCCCACCTGATTGTGCTGGACTGGGACAGCCCGAATATCCAACCATGACAGCTTCACCAAATTCCGCGACCCCATCCTCGGGTGGCCGGTCCCCCGAAGACCAGTTCCGGGTCGTCCGTAAGAGGAACAGGGTGCCGCTCAGCTGTTACCCCTGCCGGACTCGCAAGTGAGCTCCCCCAGTGCCCTTCCAACTTCCAAGTGCCCCTGACTGGACCCCCAAGCTGACTCTCCCGCCAGGCTGTAAGTACCTACCTGAACTCTCCGAATAGACACAGCCCAGCGAATTCACAGAAGCTCACACCGGCCAGGAAATGCGATCGGAGCCACCCATGCAGCAACTGCACCAAGCGAGAAGGCATGGACACGCTCTCGTGCTCCTACGCCACCCCGTCGTCCCGGAAGAAGGGCCAAGGCCAAGCAGGTCCCGACGACATGCAGAACCGCATCGACAGGCTAGAGGGTCTCGTCCTGTCACTGATGCATGGAGGAGCAAACATCGATGCCTCATCTGCCGCATCCGCCGCTGCAGCCACAGCTGCCGCCGGAGCATCTCGCTCCACCACTGACAGCAGCTCCTCGGTCAGAATTGACGCTGCCGATGACGGTGCCATGATGGACGACGAAGAGGAAGACAGCGATATCGACGACAGCCTAGCGACCTCTCTTGGCGTTCTCAAGGTTGACGCTGACAAGGGCAAGTCGATGTACATTGGGAATGGCAACTGGCACACCATCCTCGCCGACATCTCAGAGGTGAAAAACTACTTTGCTGCTCACAAGAAGGATCTCGAAAAGAGCTATGAAAATGTCATGGCCAGCAAACCCCTCACAGCCCGAGATGGGCCGACCTTCTTGGTGGGCGCTGTGCCTGCGACAGATGTTGAGCTCCGAGCAGAACTCCCGCCCAAATCGACCATTCTCACCCTCTGCGGCCGCTACTTCAACTCCATGGACAACGCTATCAACATCGTCCATGCTCCCACCTTCCACCAGCTTCTCCGGAATCACTGGCAGGATCCCTCCAAGTCACCCATCATGTGGCTGGGACTCCTCTACTCGGTCCTGTCGTTGGCCATGCTGAGCTACCACAAGGTCGGGGACGAGCCACCAGAGTGGAAAGGGAGGTCGTTGGAGCTGGCGGCCGAGTATAGGCTGCGGACAGTGCAGTGCCTCTTCACCGGGGACTACACAAAGCCGGTCGAGTACACGGTCGAGACAATGCTTCTCTATGTCTTTGGCGAGTACTCGTCTCGTTGGGATGCCGACCTCAGCCTGTGGTTGATCTCGTCCTTGATCACCCGAATAGCGTTCCGAATGGGATACCACAGGGACGCAAAATGGTTCCCTTCCATTACCCCGTTCCAGGCGGTATGACATCCTCGATCCTCTACCGTTTGGAGCTCTTGCTGACACGCACTGCTCAGGAAATGAGACGCCGCACCTGGGCGTTGGTCCGGCTGGCAGACATCAGCTTCTCCCACCAGGTAGCTCTCCCCAACATGATCTACGAACACGACTGCGACACCGAACTCCCCTCCAACCTCTTTGACGAGGAGTTCGGCCCCGACACCAAGGTCATGCCGCCCGGGCGGCCCAACGACGAGCCCACCCCCATCAGCTACATGAACTGCAAGGTCAAGCTCTGCCTGGAGCTCGGCCACATCCTGCAAGCCACGAGCCGCATCAAAGACCCAGTCCATTACGACGAGATCCTCCGCTTCGACGCGCGCCTCCGCGAGCTCCGCGCCGAGATGCCCCCGCACCTCAAGCTCCAGCCCCTCGACGGCGGCTCCCACGACCCCCTGACCCTCGTCATCGCCCGCTTCAACCTCGACATCCTATCCCTCAAGATCATGTGCCTCCTCCACCGCAAGTACATGTCGCGCGCCCGCCACAACCCGCGCTACGCCCACTCGCGCCGCTCCGCCATCGAAGCCTCGCTCGACACCCTCCGCCACCTCGAGACCCTCCACCGCGAGTCCCAGCCCAACGGCCGCCTCCGCGCCATCAAGTGGTTCGTCACTTCCATCGCCACCCGCGACTTCCTCCTCGCGGCCATGCTCATCATCCTGGAGCTGCACTTTGACAGCCCCGACACCGCCGCCGCCGCCGGCACCGAGCGCCGTGAATCGCACGCGCGCCACTTTTGGACGCGTGAGCAGCGCCTCGAGATGATCCGCTACCTCGAGCTCACCCGCGATATCTGGAGCGGCCTCGGCCACACGTCCATGGAGGCCGTCAAGGCCACCAGCATCCTCGACATCATGCTCGCCAAGATCAAGCGGCCCGGCAGCACCGACCAGCCGCCACCGACAACCCACCCCCTCTTCCCGGGCAGCAGCAACGACGACATGCGCCCGGAGCACTCGGCCGCCATGACGCTCGGCATGCTCTCGGGCGGCGGCGTGGCGACGCCCAGCCCCAACCCCCCCGCGACCGTCTTCGACGCCGTGCGAAGCCCCGGGGGGACCGTGTACCCCGCCTTTGACCTGGGCAGCCACACCAACAACAACAGCATGGGTTCCTCGGGCGGCGGCTCCGGGTCGGGCATGACGCCCGACTTTTCAGGTGGCGACCTCCTCTTCGGCGGCGGCGGGGACCCCGGGGCGGGGCCGGCCTCGCCGTTCTCGTCCATGTTTGGGAGCATGGGCGGCGGCGTCGGCGGGGGGGTGGGTGGTGCGAGTATGGACTTTACCAGTGGTTTGGATTGGGTACGTCCACTCTCTGATGCCGTTTTGGGATGATGACTTACAAGACACACAGGACGCCTTTGAAAACTACGCGCAAACGGCACATTTTGGACCCGCCGAGTCCCTGCAATTCTTCTCGGGCAGCGGGGAACCGGCGCAGCAGCAGGGTGACGGGCCGGCCATGTACCCGTTCGTCGGGGATCCCAGCTTGGCCGGTCAGGGGTCCATGTGGGAGACCAAGGCCGAGGACACATAAGGCACGTGGCGAGCGGTTGGGTATGCGGGGATGGGGCCGGAGATGGACATACTTGGATATATGTATAGATAGACGCGATGGGACGGCTTGGTATCCATACACCTGTTGTATACGGATTACGCTGGCCAGTTAGATATGTAGCGTGATGATGGTCCACGCAACGCTCCTGCGCCGTCTAAACCACTCTACTTCTCCAACACGTACCGCAGCCACCTCCCTCACCCTAATGTTAACGACGCTGTCCCGAACATGGGCAAAGAGGCATGGGTTGATCTCAGCCGGTAGAAAATATTACACCCACCAACTTCTGCCCCTTTCAACAAACAACCCATGAATAAATACTCTGCTCGCCTCCGCCCCACTCCAAACCCCGTAACCCCCCCCCCTACGCCCCCGGAAATCTCGGATCATACTCCTCATAATACCTCCCTCCTCCCTCCTGCGTCCTCGGTTGCTGCTGTTCACGGCGATACTGCACCTCCCTCGGTTGCGGCGGCGGTGCAGCAGCATAATACCCACCACCCTCCTCAGCAGGTTGGTGTTCCTGCCACCCCTGTCGAGCCTGGGTCGTATACCGCACCTCCGACTGCTCGCGCCGCACAGGTCGGCGGATATAATACTCCCTATCGCCCTCGATGACCTGGACTATCTCGTACGCCTCGACGGTTCGGTCCTCCGGGTACCGGTAGGGTTCCGGCTGTCGGCGGTCGGGTGCGTATCTGCCCTCGTCGTCTGGTCGCGGCGCGGGGACCCCGTCATATCGTCTGTCGGGGGCGAAACGCGGCGGGGGTATGACTTCCTCAACCGGGGGTTGGTAGTCGCCGTAGGGCGACGGGCGAGGGCCGTAGCTTTGTCGTGTTTGACGAGGAGGGGAGTCTCGGGCGGGCGGGACCTGGCGGTAAGCGTCGACGTCTGGGCCGTAGCGGGAGTATGCCAAGCGCGAAACAGGGTGGTTCTCCATCTCCATGGTGTCGCCTCGGCCGTCTGCGTAGTGGAAGCCGCTGGGCGGGTGTTGGGGACCAGGGGCCTGGCCCATACCCAGCTGTTTTTCCAGAGCCGACATGACGTGGGGCTCTTCGTCCTGAGGTGGCATCCACCTGGGGGATGGGTTTCGGTATGACGGTTGGGGCTCGTGGATCGCCCGCCCGTCTCCGCTCTCTTGATCCCCGGGACGGACCCCTACGAGGCTGTGGTCATCTCTTCCAGGGTCAGTGTGGTGAGGGATCCCGGCACTTTGCAAGCTCTGGCGTCCGCCTTTGTTGTGATTTCTCTCCCCGCGCGCACCCCGATGAGCCTTCCTATCACGTTTTGGTTGGTTGTTCGCCGACGAGGGTCGACCATTGTCATTTTCGGCGGGGTTTCTATCAAGTTGTCCATTCGAGGCGGGCGAGGGTTTCAAGAGATTAGCCACAGAATCGTGAGTGCGCTCAGCAACTACAATGGGTTTCTTTGGTAGAGTGGCAGGGGCGGGCGGTCTCGGTGGGAGGCTATGGGGCTGGTGCTTTTGCTCGGCCCCGGCTGCAGGGGTAGATGAATCCTGAGCACCTGGCGGCCGGCGAGAGCGTGTGGCTTGGGGACCAAATAGCTCCGGCAAGGCGTCGGCAACCAAACTTCTCTCGAAGTCGTTGAGGGAAGAAGGGAGATTGGGGATGCTGGCTTGATCCGGCAAGAGAACCATATCCACGATCCAGTCCAGAGGCTCGAGATTCCGAGACTGCCTCGGCTCAACGTGCTTGGTAAGGAAATGATTGGTGAGCTGTGGCAGAGAGAAGCTCTTTCTGTCTTGCTCCTCCGGGATTGAGCTGTCCAGTCGAAGATGACAGGCCTTGCAGACGAGGTTGTTGATGTTGCGGACAGGTCGCATTGCCTTCATGTTCGCCAGGCCGTCGTTGAACATAGCGAGGGGTGGTGTCTCGTGGAACCTGACACGATATCTCTTGACGACGTGGTGGATCGTGGTGAAAACCCTTGCGCTCCCAGGCAGGTCCTTGATGTTTCCGAGCGACTGCCAGACGGCCCGGGCGTTTCGGGCAATGTCCTCAAGCTTGGCCTGATGGCCGTTCGGGTGAGCAGCGAGGCCCATCATAGGAAAGGCGGGCACCGTTGGCGGGTTGGGCGGAAACGAGGCGTAGGGAGGGGGCTGGGTCCCTCCTTGAGAAGGACCATAAATAGCTGTGAGATCGACAGGGTCGGTAGCATACGGGCCTGGAGCGGTCTGGTATTGCTGGAAAGGACCCTGGGGGGGCGGATATGGACCTGGTTGGGGATAACCAGTCGCCAGCGGCAAAGGAGAAAAGGGGAGCGGGTGTTGATATGCCAGCGCCGGAGGATGGTGATGGAAATCGCCCTGTTGTGGTGCGCCAAAGGCCTGGGAGAGAGGATATGCTGGAGCAGACATGGGTGCTGGCGGGAACGGCTGGCTGTAGTGTGCCATGGGAGGCACCGGGGCGGTGGAAAGCGGAGCAAGGGGGAAGCCGTGGACCAGACGCTCAATGGGGTTCGCTTCGGCGGCGAACGGAGGGTGTTCCGGCCACTCGGCCCTCCAGTGCACGACCATGCTGCCCAAGCTCAGGGAGCTGGTGTGTTTTGACGCATAGTGCTGGATGACGCCCTCGAAGCCGAACACTTTGTGGGTCCCCCCTTCGCAGCCGGTACAGTAAAACATGTCCTTGCGGTAGGGATCGGTATGGGGCTTGACCTTTGTGTTGAAAAGCCACCTCATGTTTTCCAGGGTTAATTTCTGCGTAAAGGGGCCAGCGGGCGGATCGACCGGGGGCGACTGGCCAGCAGCTCTCGCAGCCTTTGCGGCTTTGGCGACTTCGGCATAAAACCGCTTCCTGACGTTTACGAGGACGTCGACAGCGAATCTCGCACAGGTTCCCTTGGTCACCTTTTTGCCCTTCTGCCAACTGTCGCCGATAATCTCATCTGCGTAGCCAGCGATCTTGGCCCGCAGCGGGGCCTGCACCTCTTCCCAATGCTTGTCGATGAGCTCGCGCGTCTCCTTTGCGCTTGCATTATTGGATTCAGGGATACCTTCGGTAGGTTTACCAGCCTCGGCCAGTACACTGCTCTCCTGAACCTCTGCATCGTGACGTTGGGCCAGAAGTCGGGGCTTCAGCACCTCCCACGCCAGGTCATCCAAGGACGTGATGATTTGCATGGCGGCCTGGAATGCAGGAATGTGGCGAAGAACATTGGGTGCTAATGGCGGATCCAGCTGCAGAGCTCGCCGCTCAATCTCAGCTTTCCTAGAAGCTCGGAGCTCGGCTATCTTCTCGGCGGATCGATCGGACCGTTTCTGCGGAGGGGGAGGGAGGGGGAGAGTCGTCGGCAAAGGAGTGGGTTCTGTGGCAACGGGCGGCTGAGCAGTCGAAGAAGCCGAGAGGCCCGGCGACTGCGGACCCTGCGACCTTTCTTGCCATCCAGGGTAGAGCAAAGTCATGATCTTTGCGACACCGCCAGACGCCGCCCACTTTTCCCATTTCAAAGCCTGCTGGCGAAGGTCCTTGCCCTGGCCGCTGAGCCCCTTGAGCCATTCGTCGACCGTCCCGGACCCCATATCCTTGACCTCTGAGAAATGACGCTCCAGCAGGTCGACGTCGGACCTCAAGAAGAGCTTGGTGATTTGGACATCGGAGGGCGGCGAGTCCTGGTCGGGTGTGGCAGTAGGTAATACGTGAAGGGACCGTGTGAGAAAGATGAATGGGAGAGCCGGTAGAATGGCCGAGGGAATCGACGGTGAGACTAGGAGGTCCAGTTCCTGGGCGAGTTAGAGGGGGCAGGGGCAAATCAGTCGTGGGGGGCAACCGACCTTGATACTCTTCTGCAAGAGACAGGCGACACACAGGCGCATGGCGAAAGCCCAGATGATGGCTATGCCATCGGGCCCCGGACTTGGGGGCTGTGGCGGAGACAGAGCCCAAGATGCATTTGGGACTGTCTTCTGGCAGTTTTGGCATCTAGGCGTGCAGATGAGCCGCCACATGTCCAGCTCATCCATGGAGCGAAGGGGCGCGGGCATTTGAGGCCAAAAGAGGCGTCTTGAAGCTTGCCAAATGACGCCGGGCTTCAGGGGTGACAGGGAACTGGGCGACACAGAAAGGGGGACCTTTCTGTGAAGCGAAGATGACGCATCAAGATAGGTGTTGAATAGTTTGTTGACACGCAACAAATTACCCAGCGACCTGGGAGGACAGAAAGTGAAGATGTGGTGCCATATTTCCGGAGGCAGCAGAGACTTGTCGGGAACAAGCTCACTGGGTCGACTTCCATCGTGCCCGTTTAGCCTTACCCTTTTGACCCCTTGTCCCGAGGCGCGCGTGTCAAGAGGGGGGGAATCCAAGTTCTCGACCGGGCTGCGTTTTTTGGAGTTGTGCGGAGCTCCGTTTCCGTTTGTCGTCACCGAGTCCACCGTGACCGAAACACGATCAAGTGCTTGCTTGTTGTTGGGTTGGCCGCCATCTGTATCCTTCGCCCCCTCCATAGGGGTATCCTGCGAGTGGAGAGTGTGGCCTGCCTCGCTGGCGTCCGCGGCGGCATGCTCCCCCATGTCGCCGTCGCCGTCGAGGAGGGTGCTGGGTCTGTTGTTGCAAACAGGCCCGGGGGGGTATGGAAACAGGTAATGAAAATCAACAAGAGGGGCACGGGAGATGATGTAACCGCCCGACCTTTGGGGGAAACAATGGAATAACACTTGTCAGACGAAGAGAAGGAAGGGCAAGGACCACCAAGGGTCTGGGCCCTTGAGAGATGGCTGGGAGAGCTCTCTGCAGAGCGTCTGATGTGTTGGGTTGGGCTGTTTGTTGCGTTACCGAGCACTCCAGCCAGTCGACAAAAGGTAAAGACGGGTTGGTGTACTGCTTGTCGACAGAAGGTGATGGTTGAGTGGAGTGGGATGTGGTTCGAGGAGGCTGCAATAATTCGAGGACCGACGAGACAACGATGCGGTCAGGAGGAGGATGTGATGCCGAAAGGACAGATGGAATGGATGGAATCCAAAGGATCGATCGATGGACGTGTGACGAATTGGCCGCTGTGGAACCAGGCAAGGTCGATGCCTGCGCCGGGAAGAGGAAGAGGAAGGGGAAGACGCGAGAAAGATGGAGAGATGGAGAGGTGGAAATGGGAAGACGTCCAAACTGAAAGGTGAAATTCGCGATTGCTCAAAACTTGTCCAAGCTGGGTTGGCGCCACGCGTCAGGAACGGATAAGCGCAGCCGCGACGAACCGTCCGAGTCAGTGCAGGCTGTACAGGGGGGGAAGGACAGGGGTGCCCCACTAACAGCACCACCATCCATGGTCGGAACCTCTGCCGGTTCAATCATGTTTGAATTTCCATTTCCATTTCCATTTCCATTTTCCATTTCCACGCCCTGAATATACAACCAACACCACCAGCCAGATCATGACGGCACCGGCACCATGACAAGATACAGCCTCGCAATCCACGCATAAAAGAGGTATATACTGTGCAAGGTGCAATGCAACATCATAAGAGAGGATCGATGCCCGTATTTACATGACGACCACATCGTCGCCGCCAGCCATCCACCATCCACCCTCCTTGCCGGAACCCTCCACCCCTACCCCCCCCCTTCCCCTCCCCTTTCCTTCTTGAAAAGCAACCTCTGTCTAAGATAATATATGTGCAAAACCAAGAACCCAGAGAGTACAGTACACCAGCGTACAGTCGTCGTCTTCTCCCCAGTCTTGAATTACACGTGCCCTCCCTTCCCGCACCCCAACCCAGCCGAGCACCTATATCACCTCGCCGATAATCTTGGCCGCTTCCCGGTACGTCTGCAGCAGCTTCTCGCACTTCTCGCGCTCCTTCTTGATGGCGTCGTCCTCGTACAGCAGCTCCTCAAACAGCGTCTCCTTGTACAGCTCGCTGACGAGCCGGTTCTGCACCACGTCCTTGCAGTGGTTGACCAGCAGGTGCATGATGGCCTTGGGCACCTGGTCTGCGATGCTCTCCCGCACAATGTTGAAGTACGAGCTGATGAGCGCCCGGATCAGCTCCGTCTCCATGGCCTCTCGGTCCGTCATGGCCGGTTCGCCCGTGGCGCCCTGGTGTCACATGTTAGCATTCTTCCCACTTGAAAAAGGGGCGCCATGGCCATGGTCAGCTTACAAAGTCGGCGCCCTTGGGGGGCTTGAGAAAGTCGAGCTCGTCATCCATCCGCGGGGGTGCCATGGGCGAGCGCATCGCCTTTTCCTCTGGTCGTCGCATGCTCTGGCTAAACGTGGGCTCCGACGCCTGGCTGACATGCCGGCTGACGTTGCTGTGTTGAGGGGGGGGTCCGGGCACAATAGCTCCGTCCTTGCCGAAAAAGTAGTTCAGGAACGAGTCCTTGGCCCCACCCGGGCCTTGTCCGTTGAGCCGCGCCGGTGAGTCCGATCGGCCGTTCAGCATGCCGAGGCCGCCGGCAAGACCCTCGCGGACCTGTGACTGACTCCGGCCCCCCTTGTTTGCCATCCTGCGGATGGCCACTGTGTCGGGCTTCTCCATCGGCGTTTCTCCCTCTTCCTCCCCCTCTGCCGGCGTTTCCACCCCGTTGGACCCGAGCTCCTTCATCCGCCTCCTCTCGCGGCGCTCGCGCTCTTCTTGAATCAGCCGCTTGCGCTCCCGGTCCTGCTTGTTGCTGACAACGTTGCTCATAGCCGCTGCCGCCCCGAGGAAGTTGGGGTGGTTCGTGTTGATGTAGGCCCGCTGGATCGAAATCAGCGACTCGACGTAGGTCGAGGCAGGGCCCAGCCGTTCCCGAAGCAGATCCGAGACAACCTCGATCAGTTTGGCCTGGAGCCTCGGGAACCTCGACAGCTCCGTGTTTCCGCACGTGTGGCAGATCTTGATGAGCTCCTCGTACACCAGCTCGACGCAGCGCTGGCTGGGAACCTCGAGGAGCTTGATCTGCGGCTTCACCAGCAGATCAAAGGCCATCTCTGGCACAAACAGACTTGGCCGGGGTCCCGTCGAGTTGCGGATCGCCGTCCGGATGTCGAGAGCCGACAGGTTGGACGTGGGGTCAATGGTATCCAGGGAGCTCCCAAAGACCGAGTTGAAGATGTAGTAGATGCGCGCGCCACCGCAGAGCTCCTTTGTCGAGATCTCGGTCGAGGTGCCGTCGATCGACGAGATGAACGACGTCGCGAAGCGCGTCATAAGCTGCAGAATAAGGGAGCCGCGATGTTCGTGACCGCTAAAGTGCATGTCGCCGTAGCTGGCCAGCTCTTGCTGCGTCTGTCCCATCAGTGTATTCAGCCTCGCCTTGATGTCGGGCAGGCGGTCCCGGATGTGAGCCATGAGCGTCGTGTTCAGCGTCTTGGCGAGAAAGTAGGTGCCGCACCGTGTCGCAATGTTTCGGTACGCCGGGTGGTGCCTGAAGAACTCGGTCTCCGACTTGAGCGCCTCCTCCATGGGCTTGCTTCCCAGGATATCCTGCTGCGACCGGTTCACAACTCCAATCCAGCCGAGCTTCAGCGGGTACACACGGCCCGAGAGGATGTCGAGAGCGTTGGTGCCGTGGTCCATCAAGTCGACCTTTGTGAGGACGCCGATGGTCCTTCGCCCCAGGGCGTCGACATGGCGGGCGAGCTTCAGGGCCTCGGAGTTGACGATGTCGACGTTGGCGGGGGAGACGGCGAGAATGATGCTGTTGGGCTTGGCGATGTACTCGGAGATAAGGTTCCTCGTTTGCTTTTCGATGTCGGTCGGTTGGTCTCCAATAGGTACCTATCGGGAGCGATCGGGTTAGGTACCAAAGCCCAGGTGGGGTGGGGAATGCTGCAGGTTTGCCCAACTAACTCACCTTTGTCAGACCCGGCAAGTCCACGAGCGTCAGGTTCAGGACGTTGGGCGAGAAGATCTTGAGGTTTATGGGCTGGCGGTTGATGCCCTTGTTGCTACCGGCGATCCTGGACGTCTCGTTCTCGATCTCGCGCTTAACGTCGCCGAAATCGGTGAACCTCCGGTTCGGGATGTGGTGGAACTCGGCCCATTCATTCCGGCCAGCTTCGTTCGGGTTGCGGTAGGAGCGCATAGGGTCCTCCTCGTCATCGCCGGGGACGTTGATCAGCTGGAGAATAAGCGGTCTCCTCGTGACGATGCCGCTGCCGCGGGGAAGGAAATCTCGGCCGACGATGTTCTCGAGCACCGACGACTTGCCGGCCGACTGGGAGCCGACGACGACCTAGCAGAGGGGGTTCCAGTTAGCATCGCCCTTGGGGTCACGGTCATGGATGGTGGCGGGCCGGCGGGCCAGGGCGCGTACAATTTGTGGCAGATCCAGCGAGTCGTTGCCTATTGTGTTGAAGACCAAGTCCTGCAACTTGTTGACCGTCCCCAACAGGTCATCGCCGAGGGTGGCCATTGCGGCGGGTCTGCAGCGAGAAGGATCTGGGATGGTTTCGAGGTTTCGAGGTCGAGGAGGGTGTGCCGGCGGCGAGGTCGAGGTTGACGTCGCCTGGTCGCAAGGAGCGAGGGACGAGGGGATCCCCGGTGAGCAAAGGGAGACTACGCAAGAGCTGCGCAAGGGAGGGGAGCAGCTGCCGGGCGGTCGGAAGCCGAGGCTTGATCGCGGGCGTCGAGGACGAAGAGGTGTGACCTATTGTTTGTTGTTGTGCGGCCTCGAGTACGGGGTCCTGGGTCCTGGCGGGGGGGGTAATGGTGCTCAAGCCTGTGCCAGTGTGCAGTGGTTGCCAAAATTCTGGAGTGGGCGGGATTTGAACTTTGCCGTGGAGACGTCTGCTTTCGCGCATCGCCCCAATTTCCAGCTTGTCATGCAAGGAAGCTCATCGAGCGCGCCAGGGCCAAGCCAAGCCATGGAAGTGTTTTTTGTCTGTGGCGTGGCCTCAGGCCGCAGCGCCAAGGCCTACACAGACAGCAACCCGGGATGCATGGCATGATGCAGCTCACGATGGAAACTTGAAACTTGGTTTCTCCATTGACAACGGCGAATGACTTGACGTACCAACCCAAAATTCCACGACACCCGCCAAGCCCCTCTTGATTTGGCGATAGTTCTTGAGAGTAAGACGCCATCTTTCTTTGCCTGTGCCCGTCTCGTAGCACTGGGCTTTTCACGGTCACGGAAGGCGGTTGGAGGACACCAGGGAGCTCTCTTTTTTGACGTCTCAGAGTTCGACATGAATCCCCAACTTGTCGAATTCTCGCGTCTCGCCTCAAAAATAAACGAAGCCATTCTCAAGGACTCTGTTCTCCCTGTACCAGAACCAATAGACGATTTTCGCGCAACAATACACACATGTTTTCTGGTCTTCCCCTAAACCCAATGCTAACCACTTCTACCTCAAGAAGTAGATCCTCAAGCCCTCCCAACCATACAAAACACCAATACCTACAATGACATTTGGAGCCCCAGGGCCACTGCCCACAACAAAACCAGTCCCGTAAGTTTACCCGTTGTCCCAATGCCACTTTCCACTGCTCACATACACTCCCAAGTCCCCAGCGAGGAAGCTTCCCACTTGATCACGATGGTAAGACACCAACCAGTCACCCCAACAAGGGACACCAAGCAGCGATACTGACCAACCACCAGGCGAATGCAAAGACGCCATGATCAGCTACCTGGCCTGCATCAAAAAAGTAAAGGGCGTCAACGAGAACCAGTGCCGCAACCTGGCCAAGTCATATCTCAACTGCCGGATGGACCGGTGCGTCGACAAAAACCCGCAATTTGTGTGTTTCGCTGACAATTGCCTCCAGGAATCTCATGGCTCGCGACGAGGACAAGAACCTGGGGTTCGCAGAAGACCCCAAGCCAAAACCAGAAAGGGAAAAGGGGGTCAAGGGGGAGCTTCAGTGGTGACGAGGGTTTGGTGGAGCGAAGTCAAAGCTGCTGAATGGAGTTCGAGTTTGCCGTCTGTTCCTTCTCGTTGCTCGAGACCAGACTACGCGGGGGGGGGGGCTTTTCGACAAGCCCTACCTGCCGCAGGTTCACCCATCGCGTCTGAGAAGTGATCCTTTCATACATGGAAGTGAGAAAGGACACCAGCGTCAGAATCGAGCTTGCTGCCTCAGCCCCTATTTGGGCAAGGAATGTAAATAAACAACAGTATCGACATTTTGCTCCCTCAAGACACGGCCACCCAGCACAAGGCTCTCTCTCGGTCAGGGAAAAGGAGAATACAGCGCGGTAACCTTTATGTGCCGTTTATGTTGCACCAAAGTCCCACGATGACCTTCAGTCCCGTCGTCCATCGTAAAGTCGAAACCCGCAACCCATATAGTGGGAAGCACAGGACTCGGAATGACAACACCCACCAAAAAAAAAAAAAGACAACATAGAGGTACACTCTGTAAGAGTCCTCTAAAAGCAATCCACACCAGATGGTGTGGGTCCAGGAATGAAGGTCGTACCGAGACTCGAACTCAGGTCCCCGGAAATTCAGATGCAAGACATCAGAATCCGATGTGATAACCAACTACACTATACAACCTGGAAGTGTTGATGTTGTGGCGATGCAGAAATCTGGGTTTATGCATGACAAACGTGGGTTCGGGTGTGTAGTGGAGGGTGCCCGCCCCGTGAAAGGACATAGAAAGTCCAAGTCATACCGGGCGGTTTAGACTTGTTGCAAAAGTTAAGAGACTTCGGAGCGAAATAGCTTGAGAATGGGCTGTGATTGTTTTCTTTCTCGGGTGACTAAAAGGAGAAAAAGTAGTATGGTATGGTATGGGCATATCATATACCTATGAGGGCTTCGGTGGTGTTGTCACGAGAGATGACATTGCAGGGGCAACCTGACGCAGAAGGGAACCTCTTCCATTGGGGTTGTAATGCTTTTTTTGTTCTTCTTCCTGGGTTTGTGCATTTCATCGCAGACGCTGATGACAGTCTGTAGGTGTCCTACCCCTCAGCAACACCATCCTCTGCCTCTTGCTGAGCCCATCTCAAACTCAGCCGCTAACAATGGTACCCCCGTTGCAGTGAATCGTCTGCCCGCTAATCGCCGAGCTATCTGTCGACGCCAAAAACACCACGCACGTCGCCACCTCACTCGGCTGCGCAGGCCTGCCCATCGGGCTGGTAAATTGCTTCTGTGCATCCTCCGTCATCGTCGCCGGAATCAGGGGCGTCCACACCGGCCCCGGAGCCACCGCGTTCACACGGATTCCCTTGCCCACCTGCTGGTTGCTGAGCCCGCGCGTAAACGAGATGATCGCGCCCTTGGTCGACGTGTAGTCCAGGAGATCCGGCCTGCCGGTATACGCATTGATGCTGGCATTGTTGATGATGGTGCTCCCCGGCTTCATGTGCGGGAGCGCGTACTTGGCCAGGTAAAAGTACGGGTGGATGTTGGTGTTGAACGTGTTGATCCACTGCTCCTCGGACAGGTCGGCGATGTCCTTGACCATGTTCTGGAAGGCGGCGTTGTTGAAGAGGATATCGATCTGCCCGCCAAACGCCTTGACGGCCTCGTCAATGACCTTTTGGCAATTGGCGCGGTCGCGCAAGTCGGTCGAGACCAGGTGGCACTTGCGGCCGTAGGCCTCGACGCGCTTCTTGGTCTCCTGGGCGTCGTCTTCCTCCTCGGGGAGGTAGGCGATCAGCGTGTCGGCGCCCTCCATGGCGAAGAGGATGGCGGTGGCGCGCCCGATGCCCGAGTCGCCGCCCGTGATGATAGCCTTACGGTCCTGAAGCTTGCCGGCGGCCCTGTACTTTTGCGACTTGCCGTCAAAGGTCGGGATTTCATCATACAGAGGGGTTGGGTTGGGCATCTTGCCCTCCTTTCCCGGGAAGCTCTGCTGCGTAACGGGGACCTTGTGGCCTGCAAGTGGTCAGTATAGGAACGTGATATCTGGTTGATCGTGTGGGAAATGTACCGCTCTCAAACTGAGACTTGTCCGTCATGTTGGGCGAGCTGTGGGTTCGTGCTGGTTTCAAAATGTGGATTGATGTTTGGTGCGTGGTTTGTGGTTCTGGAGGGGATAGAGAGTTTATGGAGAGAGTCTGATTGATGTTTGAATTTTGGCTTCCTCTGCCATTGCGCTTTCCATCCGTTATATCAGCGTGAAAGGGGTCTATGACATCGCTCACTCCAATGACGTCATGACTCTAGAACGTCCCACAGGTCGCCATCGTCTTTGAAGATCTACATCACATTGCGCTGGATTTGACGCAAGGACTGAAAGTGGTGATTAATTGTCAGACTTCTCGGGGTGCGCGGGTGGTTGTGGCTGACTGGGGCATGGTCGCTTGCATCTCTGTTTACTTGCCCCTTTTCAACACCACACCTCACTCTCTGGCCAGCCAGGACTGTCGCTCGTCTCCATATTTGGGTGGTCAGCGATGAATTCTGCACACCTCAGCTGGAGGGATGATGGCATTCGGAATGTACCTGACTCTCGGCCCCCGAAGCAGCTTCCTGGCCACGACCCAGAGGGTCAGGTACAAGAGAACCAGAACCAGAGCTGGTATATCCAGTCACTACTCCAAGCCCTCCCCACCCTCCTCCCCTCCCGGTGTCCCCTCCAAAACAACCAACCTTCCCATCTCATCATACCCAACCCTCCCCTCCTCCACCGCCCTCCTAATACCCTCACTAAGAACCTCCTTCTCCCCCGTCTCCGCATCCCACCACCACCCCTCCCTCATCCACATCCACCTCAAACAAGCCCTCAGCTCCTTATCCGCCGGCACCACCCTCATCCACTCGGGCTGAAACCCCTCCTTGCTCCCCTCCCCATTCCACCCCTCCGCCCTCCCCAACAACACATCCCGACAGAAAATCCTCCACGAATCCAGCGCATACGCCCCCGTCACCAAATGCCCAACCTCCCACGCCGCCCCGACCGCCTCCGCCCCCTCCTCATCCTCCCCACCAAACCTCTCCCCGTACTTCACCCCGACCCCCACCTCAGCAACAGCATCCGCATACCCCTTCACCCCGTACCTCGTCCCCCTGTCCGGGGGGTGACTCAACCACCCCCCCGCCAACCTCTGAATGACACCACACCGCAAATTCGACAGCCCCAGCGGACGAATCATCTCGACAATCTCCTTCGGGTCCGCAGCAGCCAGGGCCTCGGGCCCCGGAAACTGCTCCATCAGCTTGTGGAAGTAAGGAATGGCGACGACGGCCTTGGTTTTGATGAGGAAGGTGACGGCGACGAGGAGTCGGAAGGGGTCCGAGGCGAGGGATTCTTGGATGAGGCCGAAGCGAGGGGCCGAGAGAGGGGGGATGGGTAGGGAGGAGAGGGTTCCGCGCGGGGGGCGGACCTTTGGTGGTGGGCGGGGGACCGCGAAGAAGGGCGAGGTTGTTGGGTTTTTGGATGTCGTGGTGGCAGTGGGGGGTTGAGCTGGGTGGGAGGTGGGGGTCGCGGTGGGTGGTGGGGGTGGATGCCGGGGGACGGATGTGTGGAAATGGGCGGGGGGGATAATCGGCAGCAGTGTGGTTCGGCGGTGGGGGTCAAGGGGTGCTGTCTCGTCGCCGGCGTTGGGGTCGCCCCAGAAATGGGAGACGGTTCTGTTGGGTGGTGATTTTCGGGTTGATATCTTTGGCGACTGCTTCACCCGCCGAGTTTGCTTCTGGGACCCAGCATCGGCGCTCTGGTCAGTGGTGCTGCTCCCATAGAGAGCACCGAGATGACCCAGCAGTCCCCATTCTGGATCGGGTGCTTTCTCCTCGAGCGCGACGGCGCGTTTGATGAGCATGTCCCATTCTTCAACTCCGCGCATGAGGCTCAGTGAGACGACCTCATTTTCCTCCTCTCGCGACACCCGGCCGGACGCGAGGAGAGAAGACAAATATTCCTTGGTATCATCATCCTGGATGTTGAAGCCGGAAAGCAGGTCGCGCGCGAGCTGGAGCGCAGCCGGGGACGGCGTGGCATCTGGGATCGACATCTGCGCAGGTTGATGTCTTGCAATTGTCGAGAATTCGCAATCGTCCGAGAGTCGACCTGGATTGAATTCTTTTCGCCACCTGACGCCGTGTTAGCGATTGCTGTGCTTTGTTGCTGCGAGAAAAGAAGCCAACCGAAAAAAAGGTCACCAGCTGAGGCATCCAAGATCAGAATGTTGAAATGGAATGCCCAGTTTGTTAGGTGATGTGTGAAAAAAAAAAAAGAACGGCGACTCAATATTTCCTGTTGGTCCTGTTGGCAATGTCGTCCACAGATCGGAGCAAGCGGCACACGTCGACACACACCCGTCACAGGAAGAAAAAAGGTGTCTAGCTTGTATTGAGGCCGGAATACTTGATTTACACTCTACCCACTCCCCATTCAGCCCCCTCCCCATCCGCTCCAGCCATCCGAAGCCCCTTGTTTTCTCGCCCTCTCTGGGGTGGTGCAGAGGCAACCGGTGCGCCCGGGGCCCATATGATACATACAAGAGCGCGAAAACGTGCTTGTCTCTGATGTCGCCAGCCACTACATGCGGATGTTCTTGTTGGCCTTGGGCGGGTCGTACACAATCTTTCTCGACTTGAGGTACGCCCACTTGTACCGCTTGACCCAGACGCTCATCGCAAACAGCACCGACGTCATGACCAGAACCTTCATGCCCATCTTCTTGCGGTCGTCCATCTCGGGTTCCGCCGCCCAGTTGAGAAACTCGACAACATCCTTGGCCATCTGCGACGTCGTGGCCGGCGTCTCGTCCTCGTAGTCCACCAGGCCATCGTAGAGGACGCGGGCCATGGCGATGCCGGTTCCGGGGAAATACGGGTTGAAGTAGAGACCCTCGCCGACCGAGGCACCCGCGGGCGCCTCTTCGGGGTAGCCAGTGAGGAGGGAGAAGATGTAGTCGCAGCCGCCGTGGCGCGCCTTGACCATCAGGCTGAGATCGGGGGGAAGAGCACCGTTGTTGGCGAAACGGGCCGCCTCGTCGTTCGGGTAGGGCGCGGGGAGGTAGTCGGCCAGCTTGCCGGGTCGCTTCAGGATCTCGCCCTGGTCGTTGGGCTCGTCGTCGTACTCGTTCTCTTCGGCCAGCGCCTTGGCCTCGTCCGTCGTCAGGACGGTGCCGACAAGGGCGCGGTAGGGCACTCTGCTGAGCGAGTGGCACGACGCGCACACCTCGCGGTAGACCTGGAAGCCTCGTCGGAGCCTGTGGAGTGTTGCAGCTCGTCAGCCATGCCCTGCCTCGGGTCTGTCGCAGGGAGCGCTGGGTCGGGACTTACGCCTGGTGGTCAAAGGTCTTGAACCACTGCTGGTGGACCCATGGGTACTTGGTGGGATGGAGACTGCGTCATGTGTGAGCCGTGCGATCCTTGCTCTCGGGGCGTGCTCGTCGACCGTGGCCGGATTGGTATATGCCTCAGCTGAGGGGGCCACCCGCGGCCACGGCGGCGAGCACACGCCGACACTGGCAGTTCAAACTCACCCCTCCTCGGCCGGCGTCATGGCATGCGCCGTGGGTCCATAGAGGTGAAGGTACCAAGCGATGGAGCCGGCAGCGACCGCCGTGGAGGCGACGCCGGCAATGTTGAGTCGCAGGGGGGAATCGGCGGCCGATCCGGAGCTCGAGGTCGACGCGGCGCGCTGGGAGAGGGGGCGGTCAGCTTGGTGCTCGGGTCATCCCGCATCGCAATGGACCACCCAGAGATTGTCGGGACCATTGGGGGGGTGCTGGAGCTGGTCGGGGGCACATCATGCCATGGGGAGCTCTCCCCCGGGGGGGGGGGGGGGGTCCCACGCACCTTTGAGACTTGGACGGTGCCATTCCTCGCGCTGGCGAACGCGCGCGTCGAGCGCAGGCAGGACCTCGCCAGCATGGTGGGCAACCCTTGCGAAGCTTGGGGGACGGAGTCGCGGTCGGATTGACGGAGCAATTGGCTGCCGGCGTCAATGTTTGGAGGTTCAACAGGCAATGGGCAGTGGCTCGAGCTGGCAGACGTCGATTCGGTTAGGTTTCTTGAAATTCGGGATTCTTAGGAACGCTCGCCCGCTGATTGGCTGCCTCGCTCCACACCGACCACGGCAGATTGATGTTCCGTGGTTCTTACCAGCGCGTGGGGCCGGAGCTGGACAGCTCCTCGAGTCCTCACGGGTGCATCAAGCATCACGGACCCGGCCATCCCGGCATCATCATCCCATCTTTACGTCGGTCGTGAGGGAAAAAAACACAAAGAAAAGGCGAAAAAAGGCATAGGTTTCGTTTCATACAGTACTAATACAAGATGCTTAACAATTAGACCCTTGGGATACTGTATGCGGCTTCCAGGTTGTCTACTGCACGACTCTCTGTCGACGTCTTCTGTCTTCCAAGACCACAGTCCACACCCCTTTTTGTATCCGTATCACTGTCAGCAACCGCATCGCCAAACTCCTCTACGTTTTCTTTTGGTGTATCCCCATGCCGAAAATCAAGAAAATAGGAAACTCCATGTCTCAAGCCAGCTAACAAGACACCGCCGACAATCAACAATTTTTAGGATGGGCCAGTTTTCACTTGGAGCCGAGAACCTCGCGCCTCTTCTTGACGGCGTTCGCGAGGAGCTCGAGAACCGGGACGGTATCATCCCACCCGATGCACGCGTCTGTGATGCTGACACCATATTGCAGACCAGTCTTGCCCTCCTTAGGGACCTTTTGATTGCCTGAACACATGGGTTAGATGGCCCTCACAAAAACTCGCATCGGGCAGCTCACCTTCGCCAATGTTGCTTTCGATCATGACGCCCATGATGGCGTCCTCACCCTTCTCGATTTGCTCGGCGAGCTCCGCCGCCACCTTGGGCTGGTTCTTATGGTTCTTGAGCGAGTTGCCATGGCTGCAGTCGACCATGAGGCGCTGGCGCACTCCGGCTTTGGCCAGCGCGGCCTTGGCCTCGGCGATGCTCTTGGCATCATAGTTGGTTCCCCTGGTGCCGCCGCGCAGGATGACGAAGCAGTCCTCGTTGCCCACGGTGCCGACGATGGCCACCACGCCGGGCTTGGTCACCGACAGGAAGTGATGGGGATGCTTGACGGCGCCTATGGCGTCAATGGCAACGCCCAACGACCCATCGGTCCCGTTCTTGAATCCCACGGGGAAGCTCAACCCGCTGGCCAACTCGCGATGCAGCTGGCTCTCCGTGGTGCGCGCACCCACAGCACCAACGCTCAGCAAGTCGGCCAGGAACTGGGGGCTGATGGTGTCCAACATCTCGCTCGCGATAGGCATCCCCTTGCTCGTAAGGTCAACGAAGAGCTGCCTGCTCAGCCGCAAACCCTTGTTGATCTGAAAGCTATTATCGATATCAGGGTCGTTAATGAGGCCCTTCCACCCAACTGTGGTGCGCGGCTTCTCGAGGTACGAGCGCATGACAATCAGCAGCTCGTCCTTGTGCTTCTCCTTTTGCTGCACCAGCATGTCGCAGTATTCGAGGGCGGCCTTGGGATCATGGATCGAGCAGGGCCCGATGATAACGAGCAGCCTGTTCTTGGGGTCGACGCCATTGACCACGGCAGCAGCTTCCTCGCGGCCGTCAATAACGGTTCGCTTGGACTGGGGCGTCTGGGGGATCTCGTGTTGGAGGAGGTCAGGGGGCGTCAGTGGGTTGTAGCCACGAACTAACACCCTTATGTCAGCATCGCATCCCATATGCCATGTGAGAGAGAGCCAGGGAAAAGGTGTTACTCACTCCGCCAGTCTTCACTCTCCTCCTTTTTTCCGACATTTTTGTTTTCAATGAAGAAGGTCTGGATCCGTTTGTGAGCTCATGGCCGCAGTGCAGAGGGGTCGCAACAGGTAGGGGACACGTACCGACATGTTGACAGTCAGATCTGGGTCTGAAGAGCTATTGCCAGGTGGATTGACGAGAGGAACGGGGGACAGATCGAAAAGGAGAGATATCCCGTAAATCTTTTTTTTTTTCGAGCGAGGTGGCGGTAAAAGGCGTGGTGGTGGTCCCCCTCCGTCTTCGGGGTCTCAGGAGCTCTCCCACCATGACTCAATGTGGGGTGATTTGCGGGATCGCGGGGGCGGACCATGAGCCCCGCATCGCATTGGCAGCTCGCAGGTGCTCCCGCCTGCGTTTCTTATTTGTTGCAGGTACCATTGGCCGATGGATGGATGGATATGGATCCCGTCCAGACCAGACCAGGCGAGCCGTGGAAGGCTCAGTAGTGGTGAAAAATAGAGTATATTTAGGGCTGCCCCTGCTGTACTTGTTCATTCAACCTTGACCGGGCGCAGGGCGTCCTTCTTGATGCTCTCGATGCCATTGACGGTCCCATAGATCCATTTCAGAGCCATTGTGCTCCCCGTCATGAGAACGGCCGAACTGGTAAAGAGCATGACCCGCTGGGCCGTCGACAGGAGATTGAAAAGGGGGTATGGATACCTGGGCGAACTGGTGAGAATCTGCTTGCATCAAACCAGGGTTCATGGCCACTTACCATCCATTGACTGAAAAGCAATACTCAATCCAGAACCAGTAGAGAAAAGCAATGGCCGTGCTGAGAGCCATGGCCCCATATGCCCTGATGGTCCACGGGGGACTGAGCAGAATCAGGTCGATACTCAACATGATGGCGGGCATGGCATGGAAGCCGCTGTAGGTCAAGTTTCGCGGTCAGCTTCAGTCAGACCGATGCCGGCAGTCGAGCTCTCGGCATCGAAATGGAGCTGGTGACGTACAAATCGGGTAGCAGGGGTAATGCTAGCTCAGGAGGCACCACCAGAGACCTGTCAATGGCACAAAGGCCCCAGTAGAGAACGCTGACAAGAACCTCCAAGGGAGCCGAGCACACAGAGAGCACATTCTTGATGGCAAACAGTTGGGGACTCAGCGTCAGGTCGGCAAGAAGCCCGACAGCAAACGTCGCCGTCGCCACGGCCAGTCCAATGATGGTCAGGAACTGAAAGTCCCCCCCGAACCCGAGGTGTAGCGGGTTGGGAAACGACTTCAGATATCGAAAGCTGGCCGAGAAGGAGGCCAGACCGATGAGATGCACAAGGGCCGAGAAGGTCCTCGAAGGGGCGGCAAGCCGTTGGAGAGGATGCCTCGCCATGGCTGTGGTTGTGGTTGTGGTTGTGTTCTCGGTGTAGCTCCGGGTGTCTGTGTCGTTCGGAGATCGGGAGTTTCCAAGTTCCCGTCGATTCGGTACTTTGCCGTCCTGTGCTGCTGGAGGCACGTTGTGCCCGTGGGGGGGGTCGACTTGGATCCTGAAAAAAAGAGTTCAAAAGGTGGGAGAGTGAAAGGAGAAAGACAAAAGACCCAAATGTCAGCTGTCAGGGATATAAATCCCGGCCATAAATACCATGGCCACACGTCGTTCGGACCGGTGATTTCATCGATTCAGGGCCGGGTCGCCCGGGGGGACTGCTGCTTCAAGCTTGATGGGGCTAGGCCCAGCCGTTGCGCAGCAGCGACAGGGGTGCAGACAACACTCTTATCGCCTTATCGGGTTCAGTTTGGCCCCACAAATATTTGGTCGCGGCGCATCTTGGTGGTCCTCGATGCGCCTGTCTTGTCGCGACACCACCGTGACACGACCCGACTGCATCTTCGACAGCATTCACAATGGCCGACCCAAAGAGCGATGATGATGCCAAATCAAACAAGCGCAGCCATGCCGACTTCACTGGAGACGATGGCGCTGGTAAGCAGCTACGGCCTGGTCTCAGTGGAACCCCCCCCCCCCCGAGCTAACACCCGACTCCCACCCCCTAGACAGCTCCTCCGACGATGACATGGGCCCTCAGCTCCCCTCGGCCGCCCCCAAGAAGAAACGCCGCGTCCTCCCCTACGAAAAACTGTACATCTCGGCTCTCCCAAAGTCGGCACGATACTCCAAGTCGTTGATGCACAAGGACCAGCTGTCGTTTGTCACCGTCACCCCGCTGACCGACTTCCTCATCACCTCGTCCGTTGACGGCGTTGTCAAGTTTTGGAAAAAGGTGGCCGACGGCACCGAGTTCGTCAAGGAGTTCAAGGCCCACCAAGGGGAAATACGGTCCGTCTCGACCAGCCAGGATGGACGGAGCTTTGCGACAGCAGGCGTCGACAAGACCATCAAGATCTTTGACGTCGTGACCTTTGACCTTTTGGCTGTCCTCCAGCTCGAATACACGCCAAGATGCGTCTGCTGGGTACACAAGAGGGGGTCGTCCCTCCCCCTGCTCGCCGTCTCCGAGGACGACAAGCCCGCCGTGCACATCTACGACGGCAGGGGAGAGAGCCAGTCCCCCATCCACACCCTCAAGAGCCTACACCGGAGCCCGGTGTCGGTCATGGTCTTCAACGGCAGCTACGACTGCGTCATCTCGGCCGACGACGGCGGCATGATAGAGTACTGGCAGCCAAGCGGCTCCTACGAGAAGCCCGACAGCGTCTTCCAGTTCAAGAGCGCGACCAACCTTTTCGAATTCAAGAAAGCAAAATCCCACCCCACCTCCATCACCCTGTCCCCCGACGGCAGCCGGTTCGCAACCCTCTCCTTCCCAGACCGCAAGATCCGCCTCTTCGACTTCGCCTCGGCCAAGCTCCAACGCACCTACGACGAGTCCCTCCAAGTCATCGAGGAGATGCACCAAGCCGGCACCGCCCTCCAGAAGCTTGAAGCCCCCGAGTTCGCCCGCCGCCTCGCCCAGGAGCGCGACATCGATGCCACCCCCTCCCTCCACAGCAAATACAACCTCATCTTTGACGAGTCGGGCCACTTCCTGCTCTACGGCTCCTACCTCGGCGTCAAAGTCCTCAACACCTTCACCAACCAAGTCGTCAAGCTCTACGGCCGCGACGAACCCGGCTTCCGCCCCCTGCACCTCGCCCTCTACCAGGGCGCCCCCCAGAAAAAGGGCGTCACCACCATCGCCATGGCCGCGTCCTCCAACCCCCTCCTCCAAGAGTCCGAGACGCGCGACCCCCTCCTCGTCGCCACCGCCGCCGGCAAGCCCCGCTTCTACATGTTCACCAACGAGGAAGAAATCTCCAAATCCACCCGCGACGTGCAAAACGAGAAGCCCACCCTCCTCAACGCCGCCAAGAAGGCGGCCCCGAAGAAGACGACGGAGACCGGCACCTCGGCCGTGCTGCACACGACGTACGGCGACATCCACCTGCGCCTGTTCCCCGACGCGGCGCCCAAGGCCGTCGAGAACTTTGCCACGCACGCCCGCCGCGGCTACTACAACGGCACCGTCTTCCACCGCGTCATCCGCAAGTTCATGATCCAGGGCGGCGACCCGCTCGGCGACGGGACCGGCGGCGAGAGCATCTGGGGCCGCGAGTTTGAGGACGAGTTTGGCAGCCTCAAGCACGACAAGCCCTACACGCTGAGCATGGCCAACGCGGGGCCGAATACGAATGGGAGTCAGTTTTTTATTACGACGGAGAAGACGGTGAGCCCCCCCCCCTTGTTTTCGAGAGAGAGGGAGAGTTTCGAATACTGACAGTACGGTAGCCGTGGTTGGATAACAAGCATACTATTTTCGGGAGGGCGGTGCAGGGGTTTGATGTCATTCACAAGATTGAGAATGCGAGGACGTACAAGGAGAAGCCCGAAGAAGACATCAAAATTCTGAGTATCGACATTGCATAGGGACATTGCAGGAGGCGAGCCCTCGGGTATTGGGATGACGGGGAGGGTAATGAGTGATGATGCATTAGGCAGGGAGAATGGCATGGACAGTGACATAATCATGCCTACAAATACTTGTGGTTTCAATGGGTCCGATTGCCTCGTGCTCAAAAGTGCTGCTGACTGCTCCAACCACCACCACCACCACCACCCTCGCAGCCTCAAAACAACGACAGCGACCCAAGGGACCGGTGTGACTGATCTACCCCATGCTCCCTCTCTCTCTCAACCACAGACCACAAACGACTCCATGCAAGAGATCCTAGACCCCCCTAAAACTCCAAACATATACAGACAATAGTTCCTCAACACCACTCTCCATCGACTGTAAAATCAAGACTTGATCGACCACAGCTCCCTCGACCACCCCAGCTCCCGCATCTTCTTGGAGCTGGTGTCGCGGTGATGATGCCCCTTCTTGGCGTCGCTGTTCCAGATGGCCAGCGCCTTGCTGCACGACGTGAACGACTCAAACACCTCCTTGAGCCGCCCGGCCTTCTTGAACTCGTAGCACACGTCCGAGTCCTTCTCGGCCACCACGGCCGACAGCTCCATGCACTCGAGCAGGCTGTCGCGCGAGAGCGACGTCCCGGCAAAGTGCAGGCAGCTGATGTACGCCAGCACCGTCTCGGGGATGTAGGCCTCGCGGAGGGCGACAAAGTCTGCGTCGACTGGGGGGTGGTTAGCTTGTGGGTTGGAGGAGGAGGATAAGGGAAGCGACGCACCTTCATTAGAGGCGAGCAGCCAGCCCCTGAGCACCGGTTGCATAAACACCTTGGACTTGCGGACCTCGACGCCCGTGTGCTGCCACATCTCCCTGGAGGGGTTACTTTCCCTGCAGTGAATGTTAGCCATCTCATCAGAAGAGCGGTAGAGATTGTTGACGTACTCCCTGGTCAACCCTGCGAGCGAGGAGAGCGTCTCCATCGAGTCGAGCGCCCGGACGAGGGACTCCAGCTCCCACATGTTCGTCACGAGGGTCACCAGCTCCTCCTTGGTCTTCTCGCACTCCTCGAGAAACCCCTCGGGGAGCTCGTGCCCGGTGAACTCCTTAAGCCAATTGGGCCCGGTTTCCTCGTCGTCGGCTCGAATCGGTACCGGTGTCTTCTTACGCACAATGTCTCGCCCCGCGATGCGCACGCTCAGAGCGCGGGCAGCACGCAGCCGGGTGCGCTTCAAGAAGTACTTGTATGCCCTGATCACGTACGAGCATGTCGTCACAAAGAGTCCGTCGACGAGCAACAGCCACTCCAGCGACCGGATGATAAGCTCGTCTTCAGGGTCAATGTACTCTGCGTCCTCGCCGAAGAAGTCGGGCTTGACGATGCGACCAAATTTGAGAGTCGGGGCGCCCTTTTCGAGAATCTTGAACTGTGTCTTGGCCTCGCAGGGGGTCGACTTCTCGTTGACATCGGCAAAGTAAAACTCCGGCTGCTTGGTGGCGAATGTGGCAAGGTCTAGTCCCAGCGTCCGGATGATTTGAAGTTGGCGGATGCGCGCATCCTCGCCAACAACGTGGATCAGGTTCCGGCTCAAGGCTTCGTAGAGACGGGGGCTCGACAGCTTCGAGCAGTACAGAGGGATCATCTCCTCCAAGTTGGCCAGGCGAAGATAGCTGATGTAGGCCGCAATGATGTGCTCCGGCACGAGGTGAAGGCCGGCCAAGGAGCTCTGGTCTTGCGAGAAGCCGCTGATCCTGTCGAGGGTGTTGACGACGATGAGGACGTGCGCCAAGACTCGGAGGCTGTCGTGGTCTGTGAGGTCAAAGTATTTGTTCTCGTTGAGGGGCTCGAGCTGTCGAGATGGGGGGGATTCCGGGATGAGCTTCGACTTTTGTCGCTGGTTTGCGTATTTGGAGAGCATCAGCCCTTGGTTGTGCATGTGCTGATCCAAGTCCCTTGCAATGATCGCACCTTGAAGAACCTTTAGTGTCCGCATAGCCTCGTCTTTTGTTGCCTCGTTGGTCTCGAGCGAGGAGAGCAGGCGTCTGCTGACAGTGGTCGGGTCTGATTGATGCACACCGGCACTGAAAGCAGGAAACCTTTGTGCCGTCTCCTCGTCCATCCCAGAGTTCTTGACCAGGAAATGACTGAACTGCGATCTCAGCATGGAGTTGTAGTTTGCAAACAGGTAGTCGTCCCAAGACTTGCAAATTCTCGTTACGCTCTCCAAGTCGCCCGCCAAGAGACCGTAGACAGCTCGGTCATAGTCGCTAGTGCCCCCATCGCGAGCGGCAGCGAAGCACATCTGTCGCCAAAGCACCAAAGACGCTGGGTCGAAGCTGGAGAGCTCCTCATCTTCGGGATTGGCCAGCGGAAGAGGTGCAATGGTTGCTGCTCTCCACAGTTCTGTCCTCACGGCGCACCATTCCCGAACTTCCGCCATGGTATACCCTCGGCGGAGCATCTCAAAACACCCCAGCGAAATGGCGCGCTCGAAAAACTCGTCTTGGGCCTCGACCTTGCGGTTCTGGCGTGTGATAGCATCCGGGTCGAGTTGCGTGACGAGGGTCGACGAGCCCAGGTGGGATTGCGCCACCCCCAAGTCATTAGGGTCCAGGACTCCCTGGTAGCCGTTTACGCTCTTTTGGAGCTTGATCTTGTGTCGGGTATGGAGCCAGCCGTGGGCGAGGATGTCGCCTCTCTCGGCGTTCTGCTGCAGCTCGCTCACAACCTCGTCCACCGGGGGGCCGTGGCTTGCGCTGCTCTGGAGCCACTCCAGGACCACCTTCTTTTCCCTCGCCGACGAGTCGGAGAGGATAAACTCCTTCCACCACCGCCTGCGCGATGATGTTGGCAGCCTTTGGACTTCATCTGAGGCTGGACCGGTATGGTCTCGGTATCTCAACGGCAGCACCCGCCGGAGCAGGTCCCATGTCTGTGCTTCCTCCTCGACACGGCGCAGCTCTTCGGGATCGGTGTCGGCGGCGGCATCGTCGGCATCGTCCATGTCCATGTCGGCCGAGCCCCCCCTCTGCCATGCTGTTGACTGGCGGCCCTGGAGACGGTTGGCTCTGTTTCGCATGTACGTGTAGTACGACTCGACGAGGGTGTAGACCTGGGCGCGCTGCTCCGCCACGGGTCCCTCAAAGTTGTTGTCGAAGCGGTCGAGTTGGCTCGCGAAGAAGTCAACCTCATCGCCCACGCGGATGCTGCTGTCCTGGTATGTGGCCTCGAGTTCCGCCATGTTGTCCTGGATGGCTTGGGTCGGGCTGGGCGGTGCCAACGGCGAGCTTCGGTTCGATTGAGGGTCCTGGTCCTAGAGGGGCCGATTGTTAGGGAGCTCGGGTTGGGTCACCCCAAGGGGTTGGGCGCTTCTCACAAACGATGGAGCCATGGTGGCAAGGCCAACGAACTGGCTACCTGCGTGGCAGTGGGAGCTCTCTGCTTGGGGAGGTGGAGCTCAATGGGAGGGGGGAGCTACTGGGGAAGAAGCCCGCCACTCTCAGGCATCCTTTGGGGCGCAGTGGTTGGGGTGTTGTGGCAGCAAACTTGCGTGGAATAAATCCCAAGTGGTTTCGTTGATTCGATGGGGGGATGTTGGGGAGGCGGGCGACAAGAGGGATGCAGATTGTCTGTCGTCAAAGAGACGCGCTCGCTGCGTCGCGTAAATGCGGCTCGAAAAATTGGGCTGGGGTTGGGGTGGTCCATTCATGGCCCAGTTCATTGGAAAGCCAACTTGCCAAGGCCATTGCTGGCCCGGGCGGTGAAGAGCTCCAAAATCCAAATGGCAAAGAGTGGGGCAAGGCGGAGGGCCCACGGGCCGCAGAACCACCATAAAAAGATTTCTCGGGTCCCCGATTTTGAGCTTCTTTTCCTCTTTCTTTCCTCAATGTCATGGGCATTCGTATTAGAGTCTCGGAACAAGATCTTCACTGCTTGTTCAGGCCCACAGGGGTCTCTCGCGCGCTCAACGATCGCCTAGAGGAAAATGCACTTTCTATTTCGCTGTTCCCCAAGCCTCTCGGGGCCTGTTGGGTGAACATATGTTTGGACTGTGATACATGTGCTGCTACCATCCATCTATTTTATGCCCTTCTTCCGCTGCTCCATCTTCAACCGGAGCAGGTTTGCCTTGGGACAGCAAACCGAGGATGCATCATCGCCCTGCTTCTGGTAAAATGCCTGGCAGCATTCGTAGAGGGCGTCGACCAATTTTTCACACTTGGCCTGGTTGTAGCCATTTTTCGTCAGGCAGTCTTTTTGGAGTCAGCCCAGCCCTTGATCTTTGCTCGTGTCGAAGAGAGGTCACCTTGAATCGCACACTATGCATATCGCGATATCCCGTCAGTTCAGGCCTCGAGAGTCGGAAGATGGGGAAGGACAGGACAGAACGAACCGCTCGGGGAAAGCATGGAGGGTCGGTTTTCAGATCCTGTTCGAGACCGCCCTGGAGGAAGAGGTCAGGAATTGAGTCACTCTTCAATCTCGAGGCTGCCTCGGCGCGCTCTTACCATTGTAACAGCAAAGCGCAAGTGGTGTAGAGGACGGTTGAGGGAGGGTATCGTCAATTGGGGATGGTGTTTTCAGAAGAAGCACTCTGCAACTGGCCCAGGACAGCTATCCAGGGATTCAGGGATGGGGCGATGATGTCAGGACTCAGGGGCCAGGACAGTGGAGGACACCAATCTATCGGTAGACATCCATCGTGTTTGTCCCTGGAGATGCCGCTTCCTTCATGCCGGGACAAAGCAGCCCACCCGGCCCAGCAAAGAGGGTCGAGACAGGATTCTTTGGCCTGTGATTGTTTTTTTAGTCACTACCTATATTGCTGGGGAGGAATCTTTCCATCCTCTATCTTGTCCATAAAACTGAAAGAGCTGATGAGTCCAAGGTCCATCCATCTCAACGGGGAAAGAACGAAAGGCGAGGACACGGGCAAGAGCAGCCCAGACTCTGGATACTTTTGAAAAATAAATTTTAGAACCCTCCTTTTACATGCTTCCACTCTTGGAGCTTCCATCAAAAAAAAAACTTTCGCACTGCTTGACATCTGTTGATGACTTCCACTGAGCAGTCCCACACCCCACCTCGTCGCACAGTGCCGCAGCCTCCCGTCTCCTCGCACCCCGGCACCTATCCCACCTTGGCCTTGACCCGCCAACGCCGAAAGTCACCCCTCCAAAACTCGGTGGATCGAACATCTTCGGCCGTTTGGATCCAGTTCCAGACCACAACACAGCTTCGCAACATCCTCGCGTTCAGAGTCCAGGTACGTACCAAAACCCCATCTGATATTCGCCCCATCCTTCCGTCAAATTTCTGCCTCGCGCAACGAACCGCATCGCGAAATTCAACCGCCACGCGCGCTGCCCCGCCACCCATCATTCACGCCTCTGTTCCTGCACCACTCCCTCCCCCAGCCGCTTCCTTCAACCATAAACTTCACTCCCGCCTTCCACCTCTTCTCTCCCCAGCACCGCTGACCCGAACTCGCCCACCAAGCAGAAATCCCCCCCAATCTCTCGACCAAGAAATTTCCTCGACTCCCTAACCAAACAACAAAACACAACAAATCAAGATGGCCGACAACACCGAGCAAAACACCCCTCCCCAGAACGAGGCGGCAGGCGGTGGCGGGACTGAGCACCTCAACATCAAGGTTACGGACAACAACAACGAAGTCTTCTTCAAGATCAAGCGGAGCACCAAGCTGGAGAAGTTGATGTCTGCCTTCTGCGAGCGTCAAGGAAAGACCTTGAGCTCCGTCCGCTTCCTGTTCGAGGGCCAGCGCGTTCAGCCTCAGGACACGCCCGACACCGTAAGTCTCTTCTCTCCACTTCCTACTTGGGTGGGAATGATGGGCCTTCCAACCAAAGCCAGGCAAACGGAAATGCTAACATGTCACGATTTCAGCTCGAGATGGCAGATGGCGACACGCTCGAAGTTCACCAGGAGCAGGTCGGTGGGTCCTGCTGAAGGGAAGGAGGCGAGCACGAAACAGAAGGCTCGCCAACAAAGACAGTACAGTGTGGGATACCATGGCTGGCTGGAATGGTGTGGCACAACACCAACAACAACACGATCAGGCGTGGCAACGACCATCGCCTTGCGAGGAGGGGTTCGGTGGCAAGTGAGTCATCCGCGAACGGGATCTGGGCGGGATTTGGCTTGGGTACGAAGGAGGCGGCGCAATGAGACGTTTTCAACATTTTCTTGGGGCGTAACGGGTGTTGAGTCTGAATTGCAATTTGCGTGGAAAGGCTGTTCTCCAGGACGTTTCTCCCCGGTCACTTTCATGGCTAGCGACTGTCATTAAACAGAATATCGCCTTTCTGTATGCCCACAGCCTTTTCAAGCCGTGCCCCTAGGTGGCTTCTTCCGGTGACCTTGCTGGTTGGTGATGATGAACAAGAATATTGGCCTTGTGGATGTCAACACACTCAAGTCTGGCCAACAAGGTCAAACAACGCTGCTTGATTGCCATGATGGTACGAAGTATCACGCTGAGCCTGGACACGACACAGCAGAGAGCAACTTGCAGGCTGTAGAAATATTACAAATTCTATTCCTTCATGATGATTCCCCAAGAAGCCAAAACCAAAGCAATAACTCCCAGTCCGTTTGTCATTCTGTGAGTGTTGTATACCAAGTCCACACGCCTCCTGTCCAACAGCAGCAAATGCATAAAAACCCAAAACAAAACTCGAGTGTTGTCGCTACGCTAAAGCCAAAAAAGCCAGGCTATTTGGTGGTCAACCTCACATCTTGAGCTCCCTCTCCATGCACTTCGTACACAGCACGCTGTTCCCCCTCGGAAACACCTGCCCGTCGTCGAACCCGCCCTTGCACGTCGCGCACCGGAAGCACTCGTCGTGCCACTCGCCGCCGAGCGCCTGCACATACTGCCCGATCACGGCCGTCTTGCACATCTTGCACTTGGGCGCGCGCCTCTCGGTGCGCTTCGTCTGGCAGCCCACGCACCACGCGTACCCGTCCTTCTCAATGTGTGTCATGCCCCTCTCAAACGGATCGCCGCACTCGGCGCAGAAAAAGTGGCCAAAGTGCCAGTGCGACCCCAGCGCCACCACGTGCTCGCCCATGATGGGCGTCTTGCAGTGCTTGCACCGCGGCGCAAACTGCTCGTGCCAGTCGAGGTGGCAGTAGAAGCGCATGCGCGCGTCGCCGTCCTCGCCCATGGTCTGCCCGGGCTCTTCGGCGAGGACCTCGCCCCGCGCGCGCCGCGCGATACGGTCAAGGCGGGCGGCGCGGTGCGCGTCGGGCTCGGGCGAGATCTCGAGGGCCTCGAGCGACGTGCCGCACGAGTAGCACACGAAGCAGTGCGGGTGGAAGCGCTCCGACGAGCCGGCGAGGGAGACGAAGCGGCCTTCGATGAAGTCCCCGCATTCGTGGCAGACGGCCGTGGCGCGGTGGCCGGCGGGGGGGCGGGCCGGTGACCAGTGGCCCTGGGGGCGGGCAGCGTGGCGGACGCGGGGTGCGCCGGGCTGGGGGGTGGGGAGGGGACGGGCCGAGGGGCGGCTGGCGGCGGGCTTGTCGTCGGGGGTGACGATGATGGGGATGCCAGGCGCGCTAGGGGGCTCGTCGCTGTCGTCGCCGGGCAGGACGATTGTCGGGATGGAGGGGGTGGAGGAGTCGGAGACGGCGATGGTGGGGATGGAGGGGGTGGAGGAGTCGGAGATGGCGATGGAGGGTATCGAGGGGCCATCCCTCACTTGACGAGAGGGGGCGGATGGCAAGGGGCGGCGGGACGGCGCTGGCGCGGACGAGTACGATGACGGAACATCCTCCGTAACAGAGATAGAAGGGACAGCTTGCGCCGGTTGGTGTTGCTGCGGCTGCTGGATGCTGCTGAATCGGCTGGGGATTGGGGGCGCCGAGTGCTTGGAGCCCCTGCCAGCCCTCGGCTCTTCTGGTGCGGTATCAGTAGCCTCCTCTTGGGGCTTCCAGTTTCTATCAAAGCTTACGATTGGTCGGCCGGGCGTGTCGCTCACGGCCGACGGTATGGGGAGCTTGGGGCTGCGGTCCTTGAGCTTCATGCTCGTGGCCTGTCTGATATCCTCCGGGCGAATCTCAACACCATGCTTGCGAGGCACCTCCACAGCCACCGTGGGTGGCGGGGCATCCGTGTTGACCGTGTACTGCGGGTTGCGGGATTGAGACGGCGGGTTCTTGTAGATCTCGTACTTGGACACCGGCGCAGGGGGCGACTCGACCGTGGGAGGGACGGCGGGAGCAAACTGCACCCGGTTCAGGGGGTTCTTTGGCTTCATCCGCAGCGGCTGGACCGTGGCACCATTGCTAGACAGCTCCGACTGGCTGGACGTGTGGCCATCCGGCTCTTCCCAGATCTGATCGCCCGAAAAGGGCTTCTGGATCTCGCCGCTAATGTTTCGCTTCATGCTGCTCCGGCGCCGATTACCCTGCCCTGCGGAAGGACCGCCAGACATGGAGCCATACGACTTGGGTATACGCGGCTGGTGCGCCGTGGGAATGTTGCCTTCGAGGCTGGACCGTCCGCTCTCGCCGCCCGCCGGCATATGACGGGATGACGCAAAAGACGGACGGCTCCGCGCAATGTCGCCACGGCCGCCACTATCGGTTGAGCTGCCCGACACCGAGCGCATGCTAGGGTCTCTTGCGAGACCGGTCGGCGCGACATCATCGCCGTAGATTCCGGCGCTCGCAGCTCTGGCATGGGCATAGCTGTCCTTGCGCATGTGTGGCTTGTATCGGTAGGGGGCTCCAGGCTGTGGCACCTTTCCGGGGTTTTGGTGTTGCCAGACCAGCTCAGCAGCTTCGTCCAGCGCAGCCTCGTACAGACGCTGCTCGGCCGGATCCACGTTGTCAGGGGCTTCTTTTTTGGCCTTCTCCAGCTCCATGTCCTCCATTGCCTGTCGAAGTGAAAATGCCTCCTCCTTCTCCATCCACCTCTGGCCACGCTCAATGTATGTGGCGCTTGGAACGACGTCGGACGGCTTCAGCGGCGGCTTCGCGGCGGCGGGTCGGTCTGGGTAGTAGTCTCGACCCTGGGTCGTGGTCGAGTATCGTGAAGAAATGCTTCCCGGGAGGGAGGGTCGGCTTGCCAAAGCTGATGTCCGGCCCGACACACTGCCGGAGAGGGAGGGCCGATTAGCCGAGATTGATGGACGGCTGGACACGCTGGCTGAGAGAGAGGGTCGGCCTGCTGGCTCGGACGGTCGGGCAGACGCAGGAGCGGCATTGCTCACATCCGAGTGTGCGCGTTGGTGTTGGGATGAAGCGGCGTCGGCGAGGGGAGGAGTTCCGAGGGACGAACGGCCGCTGGCCGGTGTCCCGGCAGTGTCGCGGTTCGAGGGCGGGGGCGGACGGGCTCCGCCGGGTCGGTTGATGCGGGTGTTGCGCAGATTGGCGAGGTAGTTGGCTGTCCAGACGGCCTTGTGTTAGCAAGAGGTGGCCGCTGAACATCGGGCCGTCCTGTGACCAGTCATGCAATGCAGATGTGGTGGTGGTGGTGGACGTACCAAACTGGTCGTTTGTCATGTACGAAGGCGACGGCGGTGTGACCTTTCGCGTCGAGCTTCGCTCCTTGGACTTGCTTCGCGCAAACATGGCTGATGCTTGGACGCGGCGCGTCGACTGGCGGGTGATGTCAAGGTCAGGTTTGAAGTTGGTGGAGATGGGAGATGGAGATCAATGCTGGTCGGGACGTGACGGCGCTGGGCAGGGGACGGCGACGGCAGGGAAGAGTGTGCCCTCATATAAAGCGACTTGTTTACCATAGGGGGTAAAAGATACACAATACACAATGCTCGGTGACGTTGCCAGGCAGGACGGGAGGGAAGACGGGTGGGGGAATGGTGGGAATGGTGAGTCAAGTCGCAGGATGGCAGGCCGATGTTTGGTTTTTGCTGCCATTGACATTCGGTTGTCCGACTTTCTGCGACGCTGCCATTGGACAGACGGTTGAGACAAACATCGGGTTCCCCCGGCGACGGGCCAGTGGGCGTACAGTGGGCGCGATTCCACTATCCGGGGCGTGTTCTGGTTGGGTACCACTGTAAATCCTCGCTTCCATGTGCCACGGGCCACATCTTCCATCTTCCATCTTCAACCAGCACAACCAGCTCCGACACAGAAACAATGGAAGAAGTCAGACGCCGGCAGCCGAGGACTCGACATGGATGACACAGTGTGGACCGGCATCTCTGTGCGATTTAATCCTCTTTTCAGCCTCAACACCAAGTCTTTTGTTCACGACGAGTCGGCATGACTTGATGTCGAGAAACCTCGGGTCAAGTCTTGAATTGAAGATGGACCATGAACAGCCAAGGAGGAGCTGCAGACGGGTGTCGGAACACCACCCGCTCCCCGGATGCTAGCTCTCCCACCCTCTCGTCGATTCGCCACGACCTGCAATGGATGGCCATCACGTGCATGTTTCTCCGAGAGCCATCGTAGCGTCGCAGCGACCCGGATCAAGTTTGTGCCAACGGGCTCCCAGTCCCCAGCCAGAGCCAACTGCCAACGTGGCCGGCGCTATTCCCGGAGCACGGCACACCATGGTCCCGTCTCGACTCTCCCCTCTGGCTTGGTCCTGTCTGCACAGTATCTACCTCGGTCGGATACATGCACCTGGCACCACCATCTCAGTCACGGGTGGCAGTCCCATGGAGGCGGGAGGCGGGAGGCGGAGAGGAGAGGAGAGGAGAGGCCACAATCCCACCGGGCCGGGTCGCCAATGTCAAAGAGAAATCGGCGGGTTCCATCTGCACTCTCGGCCGAGAATGGAGCTTCGCAGCGCTGCACCTGGGCGGAACTGCCGCATGCCTGCTCCGCTTTGGAGGGCCGATGGATGTAGCGAGGCCGAAGAGCGGGGACTTTTTTCGACTTACAAAGCCGACTACTACCGCTGGAAACAAGATCCATATCTCCATATCTCCATATAGACCGCCTTCTCTCCACTTCCCGTTTGTGGTCTTGACTCTTGTTTCACGATGACCCTGTCGTCTGGACTCTGAATCGTGACCAGACCACGACCAACCCCTCAACACCATCACCACCCGGCCTCCGATGACGGTCCCGTCTGCCCAGCCGGGCCCCCGCGCTTCTACTCCCGTCCCCAGTGAAAAGATCAGCGAGAAACCCAGCGTGGGCAATGAGAGTCAGATTGATACCGACTCGTCCGAGGTCGAAGAGTTCAAAGAGGGCGGTTATGGATGGTAGGCGATCCCGATGGCGTCATCCAGCTTCTGTCTGACCAGTATCCCAGGGTCGTGGTCGCCGCCGTGTTGCTGGTCAACGCTCACACATGGGGGTTGAACTCGGTGAGTGTGCCGGCCACCATCTTTTCAGTTTGAGACTCTGACTTTTTCGTCAGTCCTATGCCATCTTCCTTGCCTACTACCTGCGAACGTGAGTGTCTCACTGCGAACATACCAACCCATATATCGAGAGTTGAACTGACATGTCATAGGGGTATCATCCAAGGGGCAACCCCCATGACATTTGCCTTTGTGGGTGGTCTATCCATCTCCATGGGTTAGTTCACTCTCATCCCAACTGCTGTCCAGTTTTCTGACCACACTTGAGCAGCTCTTCTCATCTCCCCTCTCGCCACTGTGTGCATTGGAAAGTTTGGGACAAGATCGACCCTCCGGGTAGGAGTTGTTCTTCAAGCGTGAGTAGAGGTCCGCCCTCACCAACAACAACCCACTGACCCTCGAACCAGCGCCTCCTTCGTCGGCGCCTCCTTTTCACTGCAAATATGGCAACTCCTCCTCAGCCAAGGTGTCTGCTTCGGCCTGGGTCTCGGCTTCTGCTTCACCGCCACCGTCGGCGTCGTCCCACAGTGGTTCACCAAGCGACGGTCCTTTGCCAACGCCGTGTCCACCAGCGGCTCGGGCTTCGGCGGCCTCATCTACGCCCTGGCCACCAACGCCATGATCCAAAACCTAGGACTCGAGTGGGCCTTTCGCATCATCGCCATCGTCTCCTTTGTCGTCAACGGTGCCATGAGCCTGATCCTCCGCGACCGCAACAAGGCCGTCGGCGCCATCCACGTCGCCTTCCACCTCCCGCTGCTCAAGCAGTCCGAGTTCTGGCTGTATCTGTCGTGGGGGTTCTTTTCCATGATCGGATACGTCATTACCGTGTTTTCCCTGACCGACTACGCGCAGAGCGTGGGCTTCGCGGCGAGTCAGGGGTCGATTGTCGCGGCTGTCTTTAACTGTGAGTCTTCTCCGTCGGCACAGTCTCAACCAGACGTCTAACACCCACCGCAACAGTGTCACAGGGCCTCGGCAGACCTGTCATCGGCCTCGTCAGCGACAAGTACGGCCGCCTCAACATCGCCGGGCTCGGGACCCTGATGGCCGGCCTCACGTGCCTGCTCCTCTGGATCCTCGCCGGCAAGACATATCCCGGCCTCATCGTCTATGCCCTATTTGGCATGTTCTCGGGTGTTATCTGGCCTTGTGTGGCGCCCGTGGGAGCAGAGGTGGTTGGGATCCCGCTGCTTCCCTCGGCGCTGTCGATATACTGGTTGGGTTTGGTACTCCCGGCTACATTGTAGGTTGACAAATACGGTTGCGTTGGTGGTCTTGCTGACGGTTGAATAGCGCCGAGGTCATCGCCCTGGTTCTCAAGAAGCCAGGGGTGAATGGGTACCTCAATGTTCAAATTTTTACTGGCGTCATGTATATCGCCGCTTTTACATCCAGTCAGTCCACCCCCTCCCCAATCTTCCGCACCTAAACTGACGTTAGGTATCCAGTTTGGCTTCTACGAAGCTGGAAGCTTCGACAGATAGATACCCTGGGCTTGGATGTCGGAGGTGAAAAAGAAGAAGAGTCGGGGACACAGCGTCATGCCGCTCCCCCAGCTGCAGCCGTCCTGTCATATTTCCGCGCCATGATCACGATCAAGCGTATATAGATTTCTTTTTAGACTCTATTTCTAATGCATGGCGTGGTGTATTTTCGCATCCCACCTACACGGACCTTGAGATGGAATTACTTGGTGTGGCACATTCTCTCACAAATGCTCCAACACCATCACACTCCCTTAAAGTGACGATCAACTGGTGGCCGGCTCGGGGGACCTTGGTCTCCTATCTGAAGCAGGGAGACCGACTCCTCTTCCTCGGCAGAGTCGACTTGCCCCCCTGAGTATGTATCCTTCCGACGCCATGATACATCTTGGAAGTTACGATCATCAGACCAAAGCCTTTCCAACCCACCCCCTCTCCCGTCCAGGGGATTCTCGACGAGGTGAGACAGACCCCGGCCATCACCGAGTGTGTCTATTTCATCCTTCTCTGAGCCTTCTCAAACTGTCCAAACTGCAGTAATTACCGTTCTTGCATCGTGCCCACCGATGCAGCGGAGCAATGGCCCAGAACAAGGTGCTTGCAGGTTGACAAGACGGAAGAGATCGAAGCCAGACTGAAGCAGACCAAAAAATCCCAACACGAGACCAGAATGCGCGAGGCTACCTTGAAGCAAAAGGAAGCAGCCAGCCCGTGTCAAGGCCGAGGCCTGTTCTGCATTGGGATTGCCATCCGGTAACTGAATTATACGTCCGGCTTCTCGGAGCTGTTGAACTTCGTCCCGGAGCACTGCTGTTTGGCACGATGAAGGGTGCTCCAAAGGAGATGGAGCTTCTTGACCACAGTCGCGACCTGCAAAGCATCACGAAGCATCATGGCCAAGAACAAGAACAAGGCAGAGATCACAGTCGCGACCCGCGAAGCATCATGGGCAAGAATAAGAGCAAGGCCAAGACCGGCAAGCGCAACAAGTCCATTGAAGATGTCGAAGCCTGCCTCACCTGACTGGACACTGGCGGCACCTCGGCCACAGCCAAGCCGTTTGACGTCGTCGATTCTTCTGGGACCAAGGTCATCCCGGCGCTTTTCTCAGGTACGGCGGGACCGTGAGGCTGCGGCGAGGCAGGCGGTTACATGGCAAAGATAGGGGGGGTTGGCGAGGCTGCGGCGAGCGGACCGGTGGTACGCACGCCGTCCGTCACGGAGAGATCTCCTCTCGTCCCACTCTCCAAAAGCGTCCTCGCTGCCATCACCGACCACATGGAGAAGATGGCCAAGAACATCACGAGCGAGCTCGTGAAGAAGCACGGGGCCTTTTCAGCGTCCTTAGTAGCGACTTTGGCGGTCTCGGCCATCTCTATGGCCTGTTCGTTGATCTCTTCGCCCTGGGGAGTGTTTGCCGAAAGCTCGGCGATCGTTGTAGCTTGGGTAGCTAAAACTTTGAGCTGTCACGACGAGTTGGAGGAGAAGTTGCGCGAGGGCGTGGACCTTCACAACGACATACCTGGTCACGGTCAACAAGCGGCTCGACTACGAACTCACCGAATTCTCTGGCAAGACCATCCGAAGCCTCAACAAGTTGAGCGAGGCCCTGAACAGGGAGGCCTCGCTGAAGGAGACGATCGTCTCCCTGACCGGCAAGGTGACAACTCTGCAGAGAACCAACAAGGCCCAGGCAGACGCCATCGGCGCGCTTCAGAAGGAGAACAAGGGCGACTGGAAGATGGGACGCTCCGGACGGATGGGTTCGCCGCCCTGCTTTTCTCTTTGCTGGTTTGCCCGGACTTTACTCTGCTGGCGAAACCGCGGACGAAGCAGAGGTATGTCAGCGGGGTCTGTCTGTTGCACAGCTGTTTGTTGCACACATAGCGGACTGGTATCGCCGCTATTTTCCCGGGAATGCTCCCCTGCCCGGTCGTCACCGCCATCCAGGTTATGTCAGCCGTGGACAAGCCGGACATATCGCTGCAGGGAGACCACAGCCCCGGGTCCCACCCATGCGGGGTCTGACCGTCGGGCCCAGCGGGACATAGAACGTCGTTGCCGTCCCCGGCGGGAAATCGAGGTGGGACAGAAGGTGCGAGAGGAGACAGAAGGTGCGAGAGGAGGTGGGAGATGGGGGGCGGTAGGATGTCCATGGGTTGCGGCAGGTGGGAAGGAAGGGACTGTTGCCCTCTCTTGGAGGGATGGGCCATAATGATCTTGAACAGATGGGCCTTTGGGATTTTGGAGAGATAGATCTTGAGAACTATGCGGAGCTACTGTAGACATTGAGGCAGAACGGTGCATAAAGTCGGGGGCAAACAGATCAAAAGTCGAACCCGGTAATGCGTCATAACTTGAGAAGTCTGGAGAGATATACCCTGTAAATTTCGGAGGGTCAACATTTTACGCTTGACAGCTTCACGATGGGGGCTGGGAGAGTCGTGATAAAGACCACCTGGTGTTGCTTCGGTTACCAAAGTAAACAAAGCCCCCTTTTCACCACGTCACACAATATCCACAATTAATTTGGATGGCTTGCACTGTGGCAAGCCAAGGCCCATCTGTCAATTCATCCCAAACTTTCCGTCCAAAAAGAAAGCCGACACATCCCCTCTCTGTATTGGGTTAATGCATATTGACTTTGTTGATCCCAGGCAGAGCCTCGAGCTAATCCGCTAAAAAAAAGACACTGCACCTCCATAGCTTCCACCCTTCCCCCGGCCTCACCCCCGTCACTGCCCAGCCCCTCCTCTGTCATCACCCCATAATCTCCTCAACTCATCCCTCCTCTCAATAAACCACCTCTCGCTCTGACTCATATCATACTCCCAGCACACCCAACGCGCCATCCCTCTTGCCATCCTAATCTTGTAAGCCATCCACAGCAGCCCCAACGCCTCCCAATCCCCGTCCGCGAGCCCCCGCATCAGCACCCCCCTGTCTCCCCACGCCTCTTCCATCTCTTGGTGCAGCTCATGGTCGCGTTCCACGGTGCGCAGCTCGCGGGGACTCAGTACGTTAGCTGGATGCCAGGAGTAATCAGGGAAATGCCCCGGGAACTGTGCGAGGGACCACTCGATGAAGCCGATGGGCAGGTTCTGGGGTGATCTGGAAGGAGGGTCCAGAAACTCGATGACCAGACGGCGGATGCGGTCCCTGGTTCGGAGGAAGGTATAGAGGGTAAAAGGATCGACGGGGGCAGGTGCCCGAGCAGCTGCAGCATTGCCGTTCCCAGAAGGCATGTCGATATCCATCTCATCCCCGTCCTCCTCCTTCGGTTCCGGACTCCCCCACCGTACCGGCGACAACTCCCCCCTCGGCGACCCCGGCTCCGTAGCCTGCGACCCCCCATCCAGCAGCGCCGCGTCCCCATACCTCTCGGGAATCTCCTCAAACTCCGGGACCGCCCCCTCCGCAATCCGAGAGCCATACATCCGCCGGAAAAGCCTCACCACTCTCGCCCTATACGTCGGCATCGGGGTGTCTTCATCCCCCGACAGGTCCCACGAGAGCTCTGCATCCGGTGGTGTTGTCGACTCGCGGTACTGACCCGGCTGCGGACCGCTGGCTCGCCGGGGATTGCGGCGCAGCTCGTACATTCCTGCTGTTGGGGACCGGGGACCTCTTGGGGGCGGGGCGTAGGCTTCATCGGAGGGGGCTCGCTTTCGCTTGGCTGGGATGGTGGCTGTCTTTTTTGCGGGTGGGAAGGAGGAAGGCGGGAGTTTGATGTTTAACATCAGACGGCGAGGCTGCCCCCAGGGGCCAGGGCCGACTTGTTGGAGGGTGGCGGGTGCGACCACCGCGGATGCGGCCACCACCGGAGCGGCCATCGCGGGTGGGACTACCGCGGGTGCAACTACCGCGGGGACGGCCACTACCGGAGCGGCCACTGCGGATGCGACCACCGCGGGTGCAACCTCCGCAGAGACAGCCATTGCGGGTGCGACCACCGTGGGGGCGGCCATCGCAGGGGCGCCATCCGCGGGGACGGCCACCGCGGGAACGGGGAGCGCGGCCACTTGTAGCGGCGGCGATGACGGAAGCGGCGGCGATGACAGCGGGGTTCGTGCGGTTCTTCCCGGTGACAGGGCGGCTGTCCGGTCTTGAAAATCCCCATCTGTCTCCTCGCAAGCCATCCTAGCAGCTGCAACGGCAGTGAAGGGAGACGAACGTGGCAACCCAACGTGATCACCGAGAACTGACAGGGCGAGACTACGGAAAGACTCTGCGCTAATAGTGCGAGAGCTGGTGCTGCCGTTATCGCTATGATCCACGGCGCCTTGGGCTTGTCTTGTTGGGCCTTGGTCCAACAATAAAACGCCCGAAGGGGGGCTGCCAGCGCCCGACGGGGGACTGCCAACGTCCGAAGGGGGACTTCCAACGCCCGAAGGGGGGCTGCCAACGCCCGAAGGGTGAGTATCAACGCGCGAAGGGGAAGTGTTAGAAGAATGCACATGGGGCAAAACGCTAGGCACAAAAAGCTCGTGCGGGCGTGCTGGCTCTAGGCTTTGTCGATATCCTTCAGCAAGGGGAGCTGGTGTGAATCCAGATGTGCCCTGTGGGGGAAGATATCTGCTTGCGTTAAGAGCTGGAGAGGAAGCTTGGATGTCTGTCATGGGATGCAATGGGTAAAAAGGCTCAATTGCATATCTCATATCTGCTTGCCCTGGAACTGCTTGACTTCCACCTGTTCCGTGTCCCTCGGACGTCTGAGTGAAAGATCCTGTCGCGGGCGGAAATGGAGGAGAATGGTGCATGGAATGTTGTCGCGATGTATGTTGGTTGTTCATGCCCGTCATCTGTGCGTCATGGGGAGCACTCCATTGCCCCAGTCCACCAGACGGACGTGATCCAGGGACAGGAGGAGCCGAGGCGAGAGTCTGCCCTGGCAAAAGACAGGGAGGATCATTGCTCTGCCATGAGCCGCTGACCCCACCATTTTGCGAGATATGGCTGGCTATACCTCCGGTCGATGGAAGGGGGAAGTTCGATAAATGATCTGGATAAGATGTCTTGGTTAGGGAAAGAACTCTTTGGGTTGAGAGGCTTGGATCTACATACTGCTCTGCCTATCAGGCTGCGATGCGTCACCCGGGCCAAAATGAGAAGATGAGGCAAGGAAAGGGAAATCTAGACTGGTTAGTTGATGGACAGCCCATGGGGGTCCATATCCTTACCACTGCGTACGCCAATCTGAGTTGTGTTGTTGGTGTTGATGTTGATATTGGGCGGGGAATTTGACGAAAGCGAAGAGACTGGTACAGATGCTGTTTGGCCTCTGGGAATGAAACCTGTGGCCCGAGCTGAAGGACCCGATGGGGCAAGCTGGGGGCCCTCGGGGGGATGCTGAGCGCGTGTAGCAGCCCCGAATGTGACGGTAGGCTGGGTATTAGCAACACGTCTGGGGGTAGGTCCGACAAAGTTGCTCCGTTTCGTTCCAAGGCTGATCACGATGGGAGGCGACGAAGAAGCTCCCAACTCTTTTTGGGGTTCCTTCTCGACAAGAACCACTCGGGGTCCGGGAGCGGGAGCACTTCTGAGTGGGGGAGCCTTGGGTACAACTCGACCGACGCTGTACCCCATGCTGCTGTCGGCCTCTTTGTGGCTTGCTTCGACGCCAGAAGGGGGCGAGTCGATGACGATGGCATTTTCAGCGGTACTTCCAGGTATTTTCGAGATGGTGTGTGTCGTCGGTCGCTCGTCGTCGATATCCTCGTCGTGATTGTTTGTGTCTTGCTCCATTGTTTTGGTGCTTTTTTTGATGGACGAGGGCACTCAACTTGTCAGAGTTGTGGGAAAGACCGAAAGTTCACGGCGAGTTAGGGGAAGCGATAAGTATACCGTATTGACTTGTCGAGGAAAGTAAAGGGTTCGTTGCAAGAAAATTAAGGGGTCATAAGGCTGCAATGGCGACGGCGGTCTGAGACCTCAAAGACTGGGAAGAGGGGAGAGTCTCGTAGAAGATGTAACAAAGAGTCGACGGTGGTGATAAGATCTGTGGTCGAGGAATCCTTAGTCTCTTGTAGAACTGCGAAAATGGCGGTCCTCGCGATCCTCAGGCTGGTAATGGCCAGAATGCCGAGGATAATCGGAGTAGTCACGAGCAGGACGAGGATGCTGGTCAGTTCTGGTTGAATGAGTCTGGCGGTCGTCAAGTCCAGGGCTGCGCTGGGAGTAGGATGGGCCGATGGACGTGTCCACTTGGCGGAAGCTGTCGTGATGGCTTTGTTCAGGGCGATGGTGGAAAGGGGCAGACGAGGTGTCCTGGCCGAAGCTCTGATATCTTTCGTGGCTGGGACGGCGCATGGGACTGTATCGCTGGCCTCCTTCACTGTTGCGATGAGGACGGAAAGTTGTGTCGTCTTGGCGCTGGTCCAGTGGCCGATTCTGATGCTGGGAATTGGTAAAAGAGCCCTCGGGGTTTCTGTGTCGCTGATCGTGATCAAGCCCTCGGCCAGAGGTGGGAAGACTTGTACTGTCCCTGTAGCGAGGGCCGGGATAATCTAGACCAGAAGCCGGAAGAGGAAGAGGAGGCAGAATGCGATTCTGGACAGAGGTCGAGTGCCTGTCGGGATGGTGTCGATCAACAGAGTTGTATTCTTGATGGGAGCCTTGGTTCGATGCCCTGTCTTGGTGAGGATACTGAGGGTCAATCGGGCGATGCTGACCAAAGTCGCTGCTTTGCCGATAGCTGGATGAGGCGACAAGATTGTTGTCTGTGTATTGACCCAGAGAAGAGGGTCGGGTGGCAATGGTGGAAGACAGGTTTCTGTTGTCGCGATACTGGTGTTGATCTCGAGAAGTCAAAGGATCTTTGCGACCGTCTTTGTGACCAAGATCTCGGTCATAGAGAGCCGAAGAGCTGGCACGACTTTGGTCCTGAGAAGAACGGGTGCGACCGTGGTCGAAGTGGTCCAGATCTCGTCGCAAGGCCAAAGAACTGATCTGCCCGCTGACGTCAGAGATGTGATTCGAGGAAGACGGCAAGGCAGTGCGGCTCTGGTCAAGAGGTCGGGGGGGCTGGGGAGAATAGGTGCGACCGTGATCGAACCGGTCCAGGTCTTGACGCAAAGTCAGAGAACCACTCTGTCCGCGGTTGTCAGAGACTTGGTGCGAAGAGGAGGACAAGGCAGCGCGATCTTGTCCAAGAGCTTGGGAAGCCGAAGAAGAGTAGGCGCGGCTGTCGTGGAATTGACCCGGGTCTTGGCGAGAGGTTGCAGTAGCGAGGTGGTTGTTGTTGTTGTTGTAGTGAAGAGATTTCTCAAGGAAAGCCGAAGAGGCAGAGTTTTCTTGGGCAGAGTTTTCTTGGTCAAGTCCTGGGAAAGAGCAAGAAAGGTCAGTACACGGGGTGGGTGCGGGGAAAGAGGAAGTCAAAGTACCAGTGCCGCCGCCTGTTTGGGTGTTGTTCCCAGTGGAGTGAAGAGATTTCTCAAAGGAAGGCGCGGAGTTTTCTTGGTTACGCCCTGGGAAAGAGGGAGAAGAAAAATCCGTGCCACCGTGCGGGTTTGGGTACGGGAGCAGGTGCGAGGAAGTGGAAGTGGAAGAGAGAGCGGGTTGGTTCTGGTTTAGCCCTTGGAGAGTCAACAGCAAACGGGCCGAGGCGTGGTCCTCTCTCTGATCCTCTCGCAGGCGACCGCGATTGTGGTCCCGGTAGCTTCCAGTTGCAGGGCCAGCGAGGCTTTTGTGCAGAGGAAGGTGGTAGGAAGAGAAATACTTCTTGGTGGTGAGGTGCTCCTTGTAGGAAAAGTAGTCGCTTGGATTCAGACGGCAGGTGCGAAATTCCTCGGGCAGACTCTGGAGGAGGGTGTTGATTGAGGGAAGGCGCCTGGGCTGCAAGGTTTCATCAGCGTCCGTGATTTTGACCAGCTTTTGGGGGCGAAGCTGGGTGGAGTCGAGGGGAGAGCCAGGGCGTTTGTGTGAAGGGTCGGTGGCAGGAGCGGTGACAGGAGCGGTGGCAACAGCAATAGTGTCCGAGGTGGCGTTGGCAGGTGCACTGGCAGCGGCAGTGGCAGTGGTGTCGGAAGAGGAAGGGCCAGTTTCTGCAGAGACCTTTTCCTCTTTTTTGTTGGACTTCTTTTTATAAGGGCCGCGGGTACCGGGGCGAGCCACGGGGAGTTGAGGGGGAATCTGGAGCTGGGTTTGGGCGGTGGGACGGTTGGCGCCTCTCTCCCAGCCATCCCAGCTGACGGCATGGGCATCGAAGACGTGGACGTCGGCGGGATGGTGGTTGTGCCTCTCAGCCATCCCACACGTCTTGCAGATGTAGACCCTGCACTGCTTGCACATGTAGATGACGCCCTCTTTGGACCGCCCGTCGCAGTATCCGCATTTCTGTATCTTGCCGTACACCTTGATCCACTCACGGTGGCCGCGGGGGAGGTGGCCGACGGGCACCGAGACAGTCGGGATCTCGTCGTCGTTGTCTGCGGGCATCGGCGCCAGGGCTCGGTGGCTGCCGCCACCAGCTCCCGAGTTGGACATTGGAATGGGGTCGGTATCGGCGTCGAGGACGGCAGACGTGGTCTGGTGGTCAGTGTTGCCCGAGGTCGGGTTGTCAGTCCGCGCCCCTGAATTCGCACGTGATGTAAACAAAGGAGGGCTGCGGTCGGCGACGGCGTCGGGGGCGGCAGACTTGGTCTGATGGTCAGTGTTGCCCGCGATCGGGATGTCAATACGCGCCCCTGAATTCGCACGTGATGTCAACAAGGGAGGGCTGCGGTCGGCGACGGCGTCGGGGGCGGCAGACTTGGTCTGATGGTCAGTGTTACCCGCGATCGGGATGTCAATACGCGCCCCTGAATTCGCACGTGATGTCAACAAGGGAGGGCCAGGGGCAGGGGGCGCGCCCAAGCTAGAGCAGGATGGATTTGACTGACCTTGGTTCGAGAAGTGCGTAGTCCGGTGGTCAGTGTTGCCCGCGATCGGGATGTCAATACGTGCCCCTGAATTCGCACGTGATGTCAACAAGGGAGGGCCAGGGGCAGGGGGCCCGCCCAAGTTGGAGCAGGATGGCACGATTTGACTGACCTTGGTTCGAGAAGTACGCGGTCTGGTGGTCAGTGTTGCCCGCGATCGGGATGTCAATACATGCCCCTGAATTCTCACGTGATGTCAACAAGAGAGGGCTAGGGGCAAGGGGCGCGCCTAAGTTGGAGTAGGACGAATTTGACCCTGGTTCGAGGAGTGGGCGGTCTGGTGGTCAGTGTTGCCCGAGATCGGGTTGTCGGTCCGCGCCCCTGAATTCGCACGTGATGTCAACAAGGGAGGGCTGGAGTGTACGGCGTCGGCGTCGGGGGCAGCAGACTCGGCCTGGTGGTCAGTGTTGCCCGCGATCGGGATGTCAATACGTGCCCCTGAATTCGCATGTGATGTTAACAGGGAGGGCCAGGGGCAGGGGCGCGCCCAAGTTGGAGCAGGACGGATTTGACTGACCCTGCTCCGAGGGGTACGCGTTTACAGTTACAGCTTGGCTCGGGCTGGACGTATTGGAAGGACCCCGGGTCGACGGGGACGCGTTTAAGACTGCCAGATTCGAACTGGAAGCGATCGAGGGTGACTGTTGCGAGGTCGAGGTATTTGCGAGCACAACTGGGCTCGAGCCGGAAGCGTTTGAGGGTGTAGCAGGGCCCGATTTGGCGGGTCTCTGGCTGTCGTTTGTGCCTGTTCGAGCGCTTCTAGCATAAATTTTTGTGACCTTGTGGCCCTTGGTGCTCTTTTTAGGAGGCATGATGTGGCATGCGCGCGGACGGGCTCTCCAGTCGAAAGGGGGAAGTTCGACATCGGCTAGCAGATTCAGGGGTAAAAGATGCACGTGAAGAGAGGTTTAGATACGGGACGAGTAGTGAGAGCGGTCCCTGGGATGGAACAATGATAGGTACTATGGTCTGGGGGAGTTTGAAGCCTCCGCCCGTCAGGAGGAGGCCAGAACTCGGCAGGCAACATTGGACCACCAGGCGCAGGTGGTTGCCCTCAACCAAGCTACCGAGGTTCAAGACGCTGCCGCCCGTCAGGAGGACGCCATCCGTCGCCGCCAGGACGATCTCCGTCGTCAAGAGCAAGAGGAAACTGCCAGACGGGAACAAGAGCGTCGGCAACAGGAGGCAGTACACGGCGACAGCACGGCGACGATTATAGCGACAAGTACGGCGACAAGTACGGCGATGAGTACGGCGACAAGTACGGCGATGAGTACGGCGACAAGTACGGCGATGAGTTCAGCTGGTAAACGTCAACGTAGTCCGGGGCAGTAAATAGCAGTAAGTCTCTTAAAGGTGGCGCCTGTCTTGGGGGTGGTGGTTGTGGTGGGTGGCTGCACTGTTCGACGAGCCGGCCATGACCACGTCCTCTCCTCCTCCAAGAGGATGGACAATCCTCTCGGCTGTGGAAATGTTGAAAGGATCCGGGACTGCCACCCGTACATCGACGAGAGCACGGTAATATGGCTGTCTCGCCACCTGCGAAGATCTCTGCCCCCCCCGGAAGCTGCGCATCTCGAGCTCAACTGGATCCCTGGACACAATCACAACATCTACCCCCACATCGTTGTGGACGAAATCTCTCGCGACATTAAATCTGGGAGGACGGAGGCCAAGTTGCTCAACTTGGGGCCGGATCCCAAGTGGCGCTGGATATCTCGTCCATCGGGGTCTTTGGCGGAATCTAACCGGTCTCGCCGAAAATTCTTTTGGCCTCCAAGAGCGACTGGTTGGTGGTGAGGAGCAGCTGGTAGTCAGTGTGAGTGTCAGAGGTGACATAGTGACGACTTGCGGGAATGCCGGTAGAGTGCGTTTTAACGGTGACCTGCAAGACGCCTTGATCGGTAACTGTGAACTCGATCCCAGACGTAATGTGCTCGGTCTTCTCAACCTAACGTGCTATCCAACCGTGGCCGTATCTCGTCTTTAAAACCGATACACAGCTGGGTCAAGTCAGGGGCAAGCCCCTTTTTGGCTTGGCACGAAAGTAAACAAAGGCAGGGTGTCAAGGGCTCCACACTCCCCTAACTGAACATCAGAAAAAAGTTGCCCTGGTTCATATTGGACGAAATGAGAAAGTTTGAAAGAAGTGGTTTGGTCCTGAGGGCAATGAGATATTTTCCGACTTTGTGTCTAGGCAGAGTTTAGGTTTGGGATGAAGGGGGGGAATATGCGCAAGAGAAGATATGTTGTCTTGTGTTCGTACTCCACTCCATTCAGTGGGAAGACCAGGCAAGATGATAGAGATAATATGCCGTCTTTTTGTGAGTAAGGCCAAACGTCGCATGGCCGGTCCCTTTCCCACTTGGGGTTGTATTCCTCTGTAATCCGTAGGTCAGCCCCCCATGGGGGTGTGATGAGAGCGGATGTCAAACACCTACAAGTTACACGCTGAAAAGGGACCTTGTGATATGAATGAACATTTGAAACAGACAATGGAACTTGAGAATGAAGGACCATCAATGAATGGCAAGAATGGGCAAACATGCGACATGACTGTTGGTTGCAGCGCCAGGACGAGCAGGCGAGGCGGCAGGTTCGCTTGCTTGCCAGAAACGTCAATCCGATTAACTCCAGACCAAGGAATTCGGTTATCAAGCCGACATGAAAGATGGGGTTGCCCTCGAGTGCCGGATATAGCTGATGAGAGTGTTTCCCCCGCCGTTGTGTCGTGTCACTCTCAGGGTCCGATGGAGGACGACTTGGCTCGAGCGATGGACGTCAAAGGGTTTCTCTGGCTGGTGGAGTGGAGCGCAGGAATTCGTCAGACCCTGGCGCGTCTGGAGGTGCCGATAATTGATCAAAGCGCCCGAGCTAGAGGCTGCCCAATGATGTTCTGCGGTCGACATCTTGGCGGCTGGATTGGGAAGAATTAATTAAACCGAGCGCGTCCGCGTCGCGTCAGTGTCGTGTGTCGCGACGCGTCTCTGCAACCTCGCCCCAACCCGGCCGACGAAAGTGGGAAGCCGGCCTCGAAGTGTTGAACTGCGAAAACCGGGAAATCTCGACGAGCCGTTGCAATCTGGTTATCGTGTGCCCCATGACGGCCCACAATCTGCGTCTGGATGACTTGCAGCTGGTACTCCTCATCAGAAATGCTGAACCGTGAACGACTTGTAAGTCGGGAGAACTTGAGGTGGAGGGGTGGTGAGTGGGGGATGACTCGGCCATGTCTGCCGGATGAGAACTGACAGAATCCGCCCGGCGTTGTCCGGTAGGTACGGGCGTATCATTGTCCCCAAGGTCATCCACCCATCAACTCTGACATGAACCCAAGTGGGATGGATCATGGATGCCAACTCGAATATGTTGGGAGTCGGGACAAGAGGGGCAAACAGAGGGGCCGTACCTTGCGGCCAGACCCTGCGTCTCGAGCAGACATGTCGCCGTCTCTCCCAACGGCCCCCGCCTCGGCCTGCATCTGCAGACACTTCCGGTTTGCCTTGTGCATCCATCCAACTTGTAGAGAGGGGCCTGGAGCGCGCATAATAGAGGGCTGTGTCCAATTGCTGCAGCGCGGCAGTCGACTGTAACTCTTGTGTTCACATGGCAGCCATCGGTTGACGGATCTGGCCTTGTCGATCGTCGCCTGCTGCCGACATGGCGACATGAGGACATGGCTGGGAATATCCCTCACCGCCCGCTTGACTTTGACCAGAGTCGAATATTTCCGTGGCCGTCAATACCGGGCCACATTCGGCGGCTAATGGGGGAATAAAGAGCTTGATCTCGCCAGGCGGGCGTTAGGGCAGCGCCTCGTCGAGGTATTCCGGGGTGGCACAAGTGGCCAAACCCGGCTCCGAGTCCTTATGATGTGGCATATTATCCGTGATCCGAACGAGCCGGAGAGTGAGCGTGAGCGTGAGCGTGCTGTGCCATTCTTCTCGCAACTCAATTCACACGGGGCGGGAGGTCATGTTGAGTGAGAGTCCGTCCGGTGGTAGCAAGGGAAAGAAACCCGGACTGGAGGGGAGAATACGAAAGAGGGAGGGCACGAGAAAAGAGAAAGGGCTCGGAAGTCGGAGCGTTTGGTGTATCGATAGCGGCCCTTGCCTCCCCATCCTGACTGTTTCCGGGAAGAGGCTTGATATCGCACGACGATCCAAAAGGCGCTCCGACTTTATTGTCAGGTCCAGGGAGGGAGGGAGACAAGACAAGACGGAAATCGAAATCGAGGGCGTCTCCCCTCCCGCTCCTGCAGTTTGGCACCCATTGCCTCCCGCAATCGAGGTGCTCTTGCTTTGTCTCCTTGTGTTGCAGGTGGTGGAGGGGACGGACATCGAGGGGCACCTGCATCAGTTTCCTCCCCCAACTCCCTCGATTGGCCCGCCCCAACCTTGGATGCCGAGTGCCCCCCCCCCCCCCTGCTCAACAACCGTCATGTGGCCCACTTCCAGCACCAAGCAGCCAAAGGGGCCCCCTGCCATTTTCTTATTAGGCGCATTATTCCTCTTCGTCGCAGGCGCCCCGGGCCTCCCCATCATCTTCACCCACCCCCCTCCACCTTCACCTTCACCTCTGCCTCTGCCGCCCGCACACCGAACCTCGACCACCACCTTGCAAGATCAATATTCAACCAAAAAAGAACCCGCTGAATGCTCTGGATCGCACTCCTACGGCCTTATCGCGACAACAATCCCACGATTTCCTAACCCGACACGGTCCAGCTGTTCGCGGCGCAAACATCGGTCGCATTTCCCGTTGGGCGACACAGACGAGCCACGCGCATTCCGCCGCAAACGGCTCCCCCGACCCCCCGACGACGACTACAAATCCCCTCGTCCACGCACCCACAACAACAACACCACCACCACCAACACCCCATCGCCATCATGCTACTCCCGTCCGCCTTTTCATGCGACACGTCGCACCCGCCACTCACACGCCTGCAGTCCTCGCTCTTCGCCTCGCCGCCCGCCAGCCCGCCGCAAGTCTCGGCCGGGGACCTCGCCATCAACACCATCTTCAACTCATGCCGCTCCCTGCAATCCCTCCTCGCCGCGCCCGCGCTCGCACCCGTCACCGAGGCGCCCATCACACCGCCGCATTCGTCGCACTCGCAGCAGCAGCAGCTCCCCACTCCACCCATGACCCACGCCGCCTCGCCCATCAAGCTTCGCCTGCGCTCGCGCAACGCGACGACACCCAGCGCCGAACCGGTGCCGGTGCCGCTCATCCGGCGACGCATCGCCAAGCGCGCGGCAGTGGTGACGAGGGGCGTGAATAAGCGTCGGCGCGCGGTGGACGATGACATGGGACGGCGCGACGACGGGGAGGGCAGCGAGACGGAGTTTTCCGCCGCCGCGCCGCAGGAGGAGGAAAGGGGGATGATGATGGCTGAGGAGGAGGAGGTTGCGCGGCCGACGACGCCGAAGCGCGCGAGGGTGGCGCCCGAGGTGATTCCGCTGGGGTTGGAGAGGTCGGATTACCATGAGCTGCATCGCGACGGGGTGTTTGGGGAGGAGGAGAGGAGGGCGGAGGGGACGGGTGTGGTGGTGGAGGCGGATGGCGAGCCGTGGAGTACAGAGGAGGACCGCATCTTGGTGGAGCTGGTGCTGGAGAAGCTGAAGCTGAGCAAGGAGGAGTGGCAGGACTGTGCGCGGAGCTTGGGCAAGGATCGCAGCAGTGTTGGGAGGCGGTGGAAGAGTCTCATGATTGCGGGGGATGTGGGGCTCAAGAGGAGTAGTCGGCGAAGTAAGCTTCACGGGACGTGGAGGTGAGGTGTTGTCTTGGTTCTTTTCTCTCTTCTCATCATCACCACGGGGTCGGTCTACGCTACAGTACGCCCCGGTTGTTTGTCTTGCATATTATTTTGGGTTGGGGCATGGATCAAGGGGAGTTATCAGGGGGGGCGTTTATCTCGCGGAGAGATACGGGGGTTGTCATGATATCCCGATGGTGGCCGCCACGCAGCAAGCGTGTTGATGTTGCCAGCCGATTTCTGTCTCGGTAGTTTTGCCTTGCTCTCTACTCGCGCCAGTGTTGAATCTACATTGTTACTGTACCTTTTCTTCCTCGGTGATATGCAGGGTGGAGGAGCAAGCGCCATTTGCCGCGCCCCTCGGACCTGGGGTGCATGTCTCGGCTGGATCTCTCTCAAGGGATAAAGATGCCGCGATAAGATCTCGACGAGGTCCCGCCGCCCTGCACGTCATGCCGCTCCCCTCGTGGGCGCAACATCCCGTCTTCTCCACGCCTTTTGATGGATACCGCATCCATGCACCCTCGCAAAGGGTCAACTCCGACATAGTTGGCAGGGTCCAGAAACAATGCCAAAAAAAATAGGAACAACTCTTTCCACAACATCAACTCCCACCTCCACGCCCACGCGGGACATGAAGTCTTCAAAAGAATGAGAGATGGTGGTGGTGGGGGGTCTGCCCATCGGCCGCCCTCCATCCCGTGGGCCGTGTTACACGGACGACGGCCGGGCTCCGAGGTCCAAGCAACCTCACCTGTAACCACCACCACCCTCCCTTCTCCCTCTCTCCCGCGCTTCCCGCTTCCCTTCAATTGCCATGTTCGCTCTCCCGAGAAGACGGCAGAGCACCGACCACCCCCAGGCTACGCCAGGACGCCTCGATTCAGGGATGAGCGCCCGACGCCCGAGGGAAACCACCACCACCACCACCACAATATGAATGAAACATGGTTGGGTGGTCTGTGCTGGCTGGGGACGGACAGACAATGGGATTGACGACTCCCGATTGACCTCGACGACGTGCCTACCACGGACGGAGATGGCCGGTTGGTTGGATGCCGCCGTTTCATGTTTCGAGCCGAACCGGACGTCTGGGGTGTAGGGACTTGGACCTGCGGTTCATGCTCCCCGCGAGCGAGCAAGGTGATGCCGGGCAGGGCAGGGCAAGGTGAGGCGGGCTCCTACCGGTTGGCGACAACATGATCCTTGTGTCTGATCTCTTCTCTGTCTCTAGAAGGAAGGTGGAGGTGTAGGGTTCTCATCTCCTGGAATTGCTGGGTTCATTCAAGTCTCTCTGTCACCGTTTGTCGTGTTCGGGATGGAAGGGTCCTATCCAGTCTGTAAATGTTTAGCGGTAGGTGTATTGCCTTCAGTTAGGCATGCCTTCAGTTATGTGTGGTTCAGTTTCCCGTCTCTTGGTACCCACCCGGTCCATTGAGACGCAGAAACCTGAGTGCTCTCGCATATTCTGCAAGGAGATTTCGAGGGCAAGATACATAATCCAAAAATGACAAGCTCAGACCTTGGTCAACGGTACATCCTCGTCCCAAACTCGGGTTACGCCCCCCTCCCAGTGTAAACAAATATAAACTGACATAGTTTCCTGCATGCCTGGCCATATATGCCCCTTCCCAACAGTCCCTTCCACCCTCAGTTAGACCTACCACCCCTCAACAACCTTCATCTTGATATACATGCCCTTGACCGGCCTCGTAATCAGCGCGCCCTGCATATCCACCTTGCTCTCGTCCATCTCCTCCTTATTATGCAGCTCAAACGAGAACCGCCCGGCCCACGCCGCCATCAGGCACGCAAACTCGGCCCTCGCAAAGTCGCGCCCGATGCACGCCCGCGGGCCGTGCAGAAACGTCATCATCCCGTACGCGTTCGGCGCCGCCGCGCCGCCCAGCCACCGGTCCGGGTTGAACACGCCCGCGTCCGGCCCCCAGATGCTCTCGGACCGGTTGACGGCCCACGGGCACAGGATGATGCGCGTGCCCTTGGGCACGTAGTGGCCCTGGATCGACGTGGCGCGCGCCGCGTCGCGCGAGAGCAGCGCCGCGGGGGGGAAGTAGCGAAAGACCTCGCTGCAGAACGCGTTCAGGTACGGCATGCGGTCGATGTCGAGGCTCGAGACGGTCGTAGCCGTGTCGCCGACGGACGGGAGGCAGGCGCGGACCTCGTCGCGCAGCCGGGCCTGGATGTCGGGGTGCTTGGCGAGGAGGTACGCGGCCCACGTCATGGACGAGGCGGTGGTCTCGTGGCCGGCGAGGAGGAACGTCATCATCTGGTCGACGAGGTTCTCGTCGGTGAAGCCGCCCGACTCGAGGGCCACCGAGAGGATGTCGACGTCGGCGGTTTGCTCCTTGCGCGCCAGCTTGACCTTTTTTTCTTGGATGAGCTCGTGGCACGTGGAGCGGATGACGCCGGTGGCTTCGTGGATGACGTTGTTGCGCTTCATGGGGATCTTGTCGAGCACCCCGCTGGGCAGGAGCAGGTTGAGCACCCCGAGAATGGCGTTCTGTCGGTTGGGCTGGAACACGGTGTTGTATGTCCGACTGAGCTTGTTGTTTGGGTCCTTGAGGGCGCCAAAGTCGCGGCCCAGACCGGCGACGCCGATGATGTCGAGCGTGGCTCGGGAAGCCCAGGCGCCGACTTCGACGACGACGGTGCCGTCCTCGGGGGTTTCGGACTCGGCGTCCCCTTTGCCGCTGAGAATGACGTCCGTCATGCCCTGGACGAGCTCCTGGGACTTGCTCCAGAAGGTGGGATACAGGTCCTTGACGTGGCGAAAGGCAAAGGCTGGCATCAGCTTCCGCCGCTGAGACTTGTGTTCGTCCCCCTCGGCGAAGAACAGGCCGATGCCGAGGATCCGTCCCAGGAAGAAACGAAGCACCCTGGGCTTTTCAAAGTCGTAGTTCTTGATGGTCAGTACTTCAGCCAGGGCTTTGGGCGATGTGATGAACAGCCTCTCCTCGTTGAAGAGGCCCAGATAGCGAATAACGCCATCGTTGGGGACCGAGTTGATCCTGTCGTTGATCAGCGGAGGCAAGCATGAATGATGAAGACGGAGGACTCACCAATTCAATTGAGGCACTCCGGTTGGGTCGCGACGGATCGTGGGGAATTGACCAGCCCACCACGAGTTGCCGCTTGGCTCGGGAAGGTGGCGAAGGGGAGAGAGAAGCTTGGGATACAGGATGACGGTGTAAGTCACCCATGATAGCAAGAGGGCGGCCCAAGTCGACGCGAAGACGGCGAAGAAACCATATTGAGGCAGCTGGGACACTCTGCCTGTGGACAGGACGTAGCCGGCACCCAGAGAAACGGCTGATATCGAGACATACGGCAGGCCCATTGCGTAGGGGGTGGTGATGGACGGTGGATAGGATGAGAGCGGTGGGTGGTGGCGATGTCTGTTGCCAAAGGGACTCGTCTGGTGTGTATGGGATATTCCAGGTCATATACCAGCCATTGTCGATGCCTTGGGAGGCTCGGATACTTTTTTGCTGGACTGACGCAACCTCGCGGTCAGCCTGGACGTTGAGGGGATGCGTAGATGAGGCGTGGTCGGTGATGGTGTCGTACCGGTACCCGTCACATTTCCAGCGGCGTATCCGAGGCGTATTTGCAGGAGCAGCGACAAGGGTACGGTTTTAGACGAGCGCGGGGTTTCAAAAGCTCATGTCTGTTCCAACTCCCATTTTCCCATTTTCCCATGAGGTTCGGGCTTTGAGGGTGAGCGAGGAGGTGCAGTGGGTGGCCAATGGGGAGGGTAGGATCGCGGCGACATCTGGCCTGGAGGACGACGTTGTGCCGACGCGGCCGAACTGTTGCTCCATCCCTTTTTCCACATTTTCTATCCGTACCTTGGGAGGCGACGCGCGTTCAACACCAGAAACAGGGAAGGTCGAGAAACAATCGAGTTGATGAGTAGGACAGATGGGTTGAAGAGTCGAGGTCAAGTTGTATCGAGGATGGAAGGTGCACAAAATATTTTGGCAATCGACAAACGGGGTGGCCATGCAGTGGCAGGAGCAGTTTGAGTTCCCAACTTCGAATTCTGCACCCACAACGTCCACCTTTTCATCGAGCAGACAGAAAATAGTTTCGATCCTTTCAACTTCAAACCTACGGCCTCTAATTGACAGCTATACATCTCGAAACATGGAAGCCGTGATGACTTGGCCGCCGAGAAGTGGTGGACACCAAAAAAAAAAGTCCTGAAAATAAAAACACAAAAGCTCTCCCCCCGGCTCGTAAGCCAGGGGAATACGAAAAGCAAGGCTTTTACTTTGGTGGGAGTCGAACCCGTGGCCTCGGAGGAGGGCTTTGGTCGCCGGAGCATCGGCCCCATCTCTATTACCACTAGGCTAAACCATGAATGTGGCAGTCTCGGAGGGTTGGGACTCGTGCTGGTGAAAGGAGGGACTGGTAGTAGGGGTTATATAGGAAAGGGGAGCAAACGGGATGGGATGGTATTGGGGAGAGGGAGATATGGAAGGCTAGGAGGTTGAACATTGCACGTGCCCAGCCATGTCAACCTTCCCCCTATGTAAGACTAAGCCCCTAATACAGGAAAAGAACGAGACTGGATGACATGAATCGGCGAATTGTCTGTTTGGGATACGTGGGTGCAGTGCTACCCGCCGTAAAGGCCAATGACGGCTTCCGGGAGAGCCATCCCGCTGCAACATGTAATCGGAAGGGCATCTGTGGAAGGACTCGTGAGGGGAAGCAGATTCTCCATGTCAGACTACCTATGTGGACTATAAAAATCGAGCCCATAGACTATCTCCTCCTCACCCAACAGCCACCACCAGTCTGTCCATCAACATGGCCACCACCGCCACCACCACCCTCCCCCATCTCGACCTGATTAACCCCCTCCGCGACGCCTCCCGCAAGCTCGTCCGCGAATGGGGCTTCCTCCAGCCCACCTTTACCAACTCTCTCCTCTCCCCTGCCGCCGTCCACCTCCTCCTCGAAATCGGCGACAACAACACTCACGACATCCCTGCCCTCCTCACCACTCTCAACACCCCCCCTGACCACCTCCACCACCTCCTCTCCTCCCTAACCTCGGCCGGGCACATCACCGCAACCGCCACCACCCCAATATCCTACTACATCACCCCCCTCGGCCAGCGTACCCTCCTCGCCATCAACCACCACGCCCAAGCCCAAATCTCCGCCGCCCTATCCACGGCCCCGGCCACCGCCGCACAAGACATCACCACCACCTTCCGCCTGTACACCTCTGCGCTCGCCGCCGCTCGCACCACCTTGACCCCCGAAGCCTCACGCCCTACAAGCCCCACCCCCTTAATCCCCTCGGCAGCCCCTACCCCCTTGATCCCCATCCCCACCCCGCCAACCATCTCCCGCGGCTACACCCCCTCCCTCCTATCCAGCTGCCTCTCAATGCACATGGCCTTCTACCCCCCCCTCAACAACTGGGGCCTCGAATTCGAAGCCGGGCTCGGCGCGCTGCTCGCCGACCTGCTCCTGCGCCTCGACCGTCCCGTGAACGAGGCCTTCTACGCCCTGCAGGACGGACGGATCGTCGGGACGGTGTTTATCGACGGGGAGGGCGAGCGCGGACCGCAGCTGCGGGCGTTCATCGTCGACGACGCGGCGCGGGGGACGGGGGTGGGACGGCGGTTGTTCGAGGAGGCGATGGGGTTTGTGAAGGAGCGGGGCTTTGGGGAGTGCAGGTTGGTGACGATGAGGCGGTTAGAGGCGGCGAGGAGGTTGTATGAGAGTGGGGGGTTTCGGTTGGTGAAGGAGGAGGAGAAGGTTTGTTGGGGGGTGAGGTTGGGGGAGTTGGAGTATTTGTGGACGAGGGAGGCGGATGTGAGTGAGGGGTGAGGGGTTGTTGGTGTTGTTGTGGGCGTCGTCGTGGTTGCTGAATGTGTTGCTTCCATCGCCAGAGATAGGGATCGTCGTGGTGTTGCCGTGGTTGTTGATCGTACATCTTACATCACCATGGATCGCTCCCATGCATCATGCCACCGTCCCCCATTGCTCCCCGAGGACTCCCACACCCCATCCCATCGCCTTCCACAACCCCAAGGCCACCCCCAGCCCTCCGACCACCAGCGCCATGAGCACAGCACTCCGAATCTCAAAGGCCTCGTCCGCCATCATCTTCATCAACTCGCGCTGCTTGCTGTGGTAGTACCCGTCCCTGTCTCCATCCCCGTCCCACGGGGTGACGGGCCGGGTGTGCTCGTCTGTGGACGGAGGGACATCTTGTCGCCGGTGATAGATGACCCGATGCAGCCAGAGAGGGAGCCGGCTGGTCCCCGGTCGTTGGTGCTGGTGGTCCGCGTGAAAGTGGGCGCGGCGAGCAGAGTGTCGGAGGTCGATGATTGTGAGTGAGATGATGAACGAAACAAAAATGAGGGGAGTGATGATCAACTGTAGTGTTTGTGAGTGAGTGTCACTGGTGTGGTAAAAGGGGGTGTGGTGTTGACATTTGATGGGGGTCACACGTACCTTGTAAATGGTAGACTGCCGAGGGGGGCCGGCGTCACCTGCGTTACCACTCACGGGTGCGAGGGGTGCTTTGGCTGACATTTTGGTTTGACCGAATAGGCGATGTGACGAGGGCGTCCTGGGTTGGTGATTTGGTGGTGATATCCGAGTCCGTATGTGAGGGTGTTGGTGATTTGAGTGTATACCCGAGGGCGGCAGACAAGATCGATGACGCGGACGGCGCAGTGCAGTGTGTCCGTTGGGCTGGTCGAGGTCGGGTCGAGTTGACGGTTGTTTTTGAAGCTGACGTATCACAGGTCTGATCTTGGATGCGACTCATTCCATCCCGTGTGTGCGACGGTGGACTGATCTCGAAAACGGGGAGGGCGGGGTTGGATACCTATGACGGCCGGACAATGCTCTGTTCTCGAGTGCCGGATGAGAACAAGAGCCTCTTCACCTTTTCTACAAGCTACCCGATTGGTTTCTTTGTTCGGGGTTTTGGTGTTGAAAAGTAAGTAAGCTCGTAAGCATCATGGCTACCCGCCCGGCGGAACCGGCCGGCCATGTTGGCGTCATTGGGTCCACAATCGCCGATCGACTCACCTCCACCGTCGACGGCAACGAGAAAATTCTACCACACCCGGCAGTTAAATAGGGGTATAGGGTCCCGAAACAAACAGTCAACTTTTGATTCCGCATCTATGTTTCATAAACTAGAGCTTTGCGTCCCGGCCATGTAGTCAAGGGAGGGCAATGCACTCAATCTCGACATCAACCCCCTTGGGAAGCTGCTTGACGGCGACGCAGCTGCGGGCGGGCTTGTGGACAAACCACTTGGCGTACTCCTCGTTCATGTTCTGCGTCGTTGACCAGATTAGTAACCACGGGGTAAGAGGCCGAGGAGTCGGAGCTTACGGCAAAGTTGGCCATGTCGGTCAGGAAGATGTTGCACTTGACCACCTTCTCGATGGACGAGCCAGCCTCCTCGAGGACAGCCTTGAGGTTGGCAATGCAGGCGGCCGTCTTCTCCTGGATGGTGCCCTCGACGAGGTTGCCCTGGGCGTCACAGGGGATCTGACCCGAGCAGTAGATGGCGTTGGGCGTCTTGATGGCCTGGGACTGTTGGGAGGGAGGGGCATTAGATCACGATTCACGGGATGCCGGGATCAATGGAACGAGCTATGATTAGGGGGAACAAACATAGGGGCCAGCAGCTGTGTGTTTTGTTAGCATTCATCCCGTTTGACTCGAGTTGGTGATGCGGTGGAGGTGGAGGTAGAAAGCAGACGTACGCGGGGCAGCCTTGGTGGTGAAGACGGGAGTGGCAGACATGGTGATGCTTTTCGAGTATGACCGTGTGATGGGAACAGGGACAATTCTTCTTCCAACACAAGATCGATGAGCGAGGATGGGGAAAAGACGCCGGGTGGCAGGGGAAAACATATCTCCAGAGGGTTGATGCTTCCAAATCGACCGACCTCCAATGGAGGGGTCGCAACTCCACACCCCTCCGCCTTCGGACCGTCGACCGTCGTCACTGGCCTCGGCCCCGCAACTCTTTTAAGTTCTGGCTGGACCTCTCCAAACTTTTGGGGACGCTTGTTTAATTCAGTGCCGGTGGGGTGCCATGGGGAAGTGGGAGATGGGGGATGGAGCACAAGGGGGTCTCTTTCAGATTGAGATCGTACGGTGTGGTTGGTGATGGAGCTGAACATTGCATCCAGTCTCTGTCAATTCCATGATCCCCAAGCCAGATATCTCCCATCAATTGACATGGAAAGAGAATGCAAACAGAAAGGACCAGGCCCGACTTGTCCAAGATTTGACGTTGGAGCTCGGACCACTGTTCAGCTTGGCCTGGATCGCTGGGCTGGCCCTCCCTGGTTCGCGTGGTCGTGCCAAGTGTCCCAAAAAAGGACGGGCGTATCCTTGCCAGAGACGTTGCTGCAAGCTGTCTGGTCTGTCCTTTCGTCAGGAAGCAGATGATAGGGGGTCCAGGGACGAATTATTTTCAGCCCGCCAGATCTTGCAACTTTTCCTTTTCTCTCCCCATTCTCTTGCCTCTGTCGCTCGCGACGGCATCACCAAAAATCACACTCGATTGGAGACCGCCATTGGGAGAAAGGTTGCTGTGTGCCGGTAAGTCGTGCCTCGTCCCGTCGCGTTTGGTCGATACCTTGGTCCAGTCCAGAAAGCCAGGTGGTTTCTTGACAACATTTTGCGCCTCTGCTTCAATCGCTCCTTGGCTGACTTTGCATCTCTCTGCAGCCTAAAGACACAGTCTACACATCATGGCGTCTGCCCTGACCCCCCAGGGGTCGGTACGGCAGCGGAACGTCCCCGGGTCGAACAAGAACCATAAAGATGGCGCCGCGTCAGACGTCGAGGTCGAAAAGGTCATCGTGAAGAAGCCCTCCAAGTCCAAGCTCGTGTCGAAACCCGCTGCGAAACCTACCGCCCCGGCATCCGAAAGCGAATACTACATCGTCGGCGCCCTCATCACAGCCGCCGCTTTCCTCACACGCTTCTGGGGTATCAGCCACCCCAACGAGGTTGTGTTTGACGAAGTCCACTTTGGCAAGGTCAGCAACATCTCCAGTCTCCACAACCCCCCTACCCGGCACTAACACTGGCCTTTCTCAGTTCGCCTCGTACTACCTCCAAAGAACCTACTTCTTCGATGTCCACCCCCCTCTGGGCAAGCTCCTCTTTGCCTTTATGGGCTGGTTGGTGGGATACGATGGCCACTTCCACTTCGACAACATCGGCGACTCGTACATCAACAACAAGGTCCCCTATGTGGCCTTTCGCTCCCTGCCCGCCATCCTGGGCGCGCTCACCGTCTCGGTCACCTACCTGATCATGTGGGAGTCTGGTTACAGCCTCCCTGCCTGCATCATCGCCGCCGGCCTGGTTCTCCTCGACAATGCCCACATTGGCCAGACGCGCCTGATTCTCCTCGACGCCACCCTGGTCTTCGCCATGGCTTGCAGCTTGCTGTTCTACATCAAGTTCTACAAGCTGCGCCATGAGCCATTCTCGAGGAAGTGGTGGAAGTGGCTCATCCTGACCGGATTCGCTCTCTCGTGCGACATCTCGGTCAAGTACGTCGGCCTCTTTGCCTTTGTCGCCATTGGATCCGCTGTCATTATTGACCTTTGGGATCTTCTGGACATCAAGAGGCCGGGTGGTGCGCTGAGCCTCCCCGAGTTCGGCAAGCACTTTGCCGCCCGCGCCTTTGGCCTCATCATCCTGCCCTTCCTCTTCTACCTGTTCTGGTTCCAGGTTCACTTTGCCATCCTGACCCGCTCCGGCCCCGGCGACGATTTCATGACGCCCGAGTTCCAAGAGACGCTGTCTGACAACGTGATGCTCTCCAACGCCGTCACGGTCAACTACTACGACTCGATCACGCTCCGTCACAAGGAGACCAAGACCTATCTCCACAGCCACCCCGACCGCTACCCCCTGCGGTACGACGATGGACGTGTGTCTAGCCAGGGCCAGCAGGTTACCGGGTATCCCTTCAACGACACCAACAACTACTGGCAGATCCTCCCCGCCGTCGACGACCAGAAGATGGGCCACGTCGTCAAGAACAACGAGCTCGTGAGACTCCGCCACCTGGTCACCGACACTATCCTGCTCTCGCACGACGTCGCCTCGCCCTACTACCCGACCAACCAGGAGTTCACCACCTGCTCGATTGCCGACGCCTACGGCGACCGCGCCGCGGACACGCTGTTTGAGATCCGCATCGAGAACGGCAAGCCCGGGCAGGAGTTCAAGAGCATCGCCAGCCACTTCAAGCTCATCCACAACCCGAGCAAGGTCGCCATGTGGACGCACACGACCCCCCTCCCGGAGTGGGGCCACAAGCAACAGGAGATCAACGGCAACAAGCAGCTCGCCCCGAGCTCCAACGTCTGGTTTGTTGAGGACCTCCCCTCGGTCCCCGCCGACGACAAGCGCCGCGAGAAGGAGGAGCGCAAGGTCAAGACGCTGCCCTTCCTGGTCAAGTGGTTCGAGCTGCAGCGCAGTATGTTCTGGCACAACAACCAGCTCACGAGCAGCCACCCCTACGCCTCGCACCCCTACCAGTGGCCCTTCCTCCTCCGCGGCGTCAGCTTCTGGACCCAGAACGACACGCGCCAGCAAATCTACTTTGTCGGCAACCCCATCGGCTGGTGGCTCGCCAGCAGCGTCCTCGCCATCTACGCCGGCATCGTCCTCGCCGACCAGTTCTCGGTCCGCCGCGGCATCGACGCCCTTGACCACCGTAAGCCCTCCCTCCCCCCATGACCCCATAACAACCAAACTAACACCCTCCCAGGCACGCGCTCCCGCCTCTACAACTCGACGGGCTTCTTCTTCCTCGCCTGGGCGACGCACTACTTCCCCTTCTTCGTCATGGGCCGCCAGCTGTTCCTGCACCACTACCTGCCCGCGCACCTGGCCTCGGCGCTCGTCACGGGCGCCATTGTCGAGTTCATCTTTAGCGTCGACTCGGGCGACGTCGTGGACGCCACCAAGAAGCCCGCGGCCGCCAAGCGCCACGTGTCGGCGCGCGAGCGCTTCGCCGGCCAGAGCATGGTGGGCGCATGGGTCGCCGCCCTGGTCATCATCGCCATCCTCACGGCGGGCTGGTACTTTTTCCTGCCGCTCACGTACGGGTACCCCGGCCTCACGGTCGAGCAGGTGGTGAGGAGGAAGTGGCTGGGTTATGACTTGCACTTTGCCAAGTAAATCTGCGGCGGCTGTTGCTACCGGGAGGGGTAGATTAGAGACTACGCGTGACGTGATAGGCGTCCGGGGGGTTGGTGGCAATGTTTTGTAAGATGATTCTGCTGTAGAGAAAGAGTATTTTGCAATGTCGTGGGTGTGGGCGTGGGAAGAGTGTGACAGGCAGGTATGTGGTGGACATGTCTGGGTGGAAGAAGAAGCGCAACTACAAAAACGTGTAAAGACGAACGACCCTCTCTCTCTCTCTCCTTTGTCATTGACGAAAATAGATTCAGCTAGCTAGTACATAATGGACAAGATCAGCGTGAAGGTCGGTTCAGAAGGTGAAGAGTGAACAGTGGATGAAGTGTTCAAGTCATGGAGTTCATCTGCTGGTGGTTGCCCGGGAGTGGCCAGACATGTCCGAGGCTACCAAAACTGACCGTCTTCAAGGGGGTCTGCTTCACGTTCATGGTGTTCCAAAGTGTCTTGGTAGAGTTTGTATATTTCCAATTCCCAACCTAGCAGCCTCGCCGAGACAACTCTTGGGGAGTCGCCCAGATAGAGCCTCCCAAATGTGAAATATTCCCAATCCTACCACGAGCATCGAAGAGCATATATTCTCTTGACACAGCACCGCGGGCCTGTTCCCAAGCAGTGCTCCTCCTGTTCCCCAAAAGCCCATCACCTCCCCCGCCCAACACCCAACAGTGTAAACCAAGCCCACAGCGGCACCAACATCCATCTCTCCCTCTCGAAACCTAAAAACCCTTTGTCAAGTCAGCACACCTGCCTCAACTCATGTTCCCCCCACCACACACCACACACGCAACAAACACAAAACTCCCATATCAGAAACCCAATTCCTAAGCACCACCGCCACACCCCCCTGCCCCCTCCCCCCCGCGCCGGACCCCAGCCCTGCCCGCCCCCACGGAAGCACATGACGGTGCGACACGTGTCCCCCGGCGTTGCCGCAGCAGGGGATCTCAGACGGGTATATGCCTATTGGCATATGCGGACCGGGACGGCACAGGAAGGAGGGGACTCCCCCCCCCCCTCAAAGAGAGAGAGAGAGAAGTCGGAAGGGGACGGTTCATACGGCTCTTCCTGTTTGTATATAAGAGGGTTGCAACCGGCGTTGCGAACGTCATCATGTTGGGGTGTGTATTGCGTGTCGCGTGTGTGTGTGTGTTGGGGATTCGGATGGGGGGGAGGGATGGGGGACGTACGGTTTCGAGTTTGCACCCACCACCGCCTGCCCGCGAGCAGGGCGGAGGTGGGCGCGATGTTGGCGTCGTCGTCGGATTGTCTTGTCCTTGCTGTTGCTGCAAGGGCGGAGGGCAATGCCGACCGACGACGACGCTGTCCCGTCGCGGTGCTGCCAGCAGCGGACCGACGGACGGTGGTGGATGATGATGTCGGGGAGAAGAGAATTGGGGCGCGGAGAAAATTGAACAAATACCCAGCGAGGGCTCCATAAAAAAGTGTTAGCGCGTTTTCTCCCGGGACGCACGGGCCATGCGTTGCAGCTTCTCCAGTGCTCCACCACGACCAAGACAGACGGGCGATGCCAGCATCAAGGCGAAAAAGGCACGAGGCATCAAGGAGAGCTCAAGGTTGGGAGTGGTGGTGTCATCCACTGATCTTGTTTCTCAAGTAGAGAGAGTTCTAACTAGACTGTTCCCCGGCCTGAGCACTCGACTTCCTCCCAGCCAGCCATTTCCATTACACTGCTGCTTGCTTGGAAACAGAAATGACAAGAAAAATGCAAACAATTCCTGTCGCCCAACGTGAGCTATGTAGTACAAGATAGGAAACTTGGTATTCTTCCTCTCCTTCCACCTCGCTGAACCTCTCAGGGCAGCATCCGCTGCCACCAAGTTCCCCCTTCATCAGTCATAAAAAAACCATCATGCCTTGTCCAGATAGGACAGGGTGCTATTCATAAGTACCGCCTTCAAAATCCATCGCCAGTTTTAACGCCTTGAAAATACGCAAACACGACTTGTCGCAATCTCGGTCGCTCACTGCGGGAGGTATTGCCAGTCCATGTTGTAGCCGCCCAGGAACTCCTGCGAGGAGGGCTGCGAATAGCCAGCGGCCATGCTGGGGATTTCGGGGAAAAGCGACGGGTCGTTGAACATGGGCTTCGAGACACCGCCTCCGGGGAACAGGATAAAGTCACCAGCGTGGTTCCCGTGAGAGAGGGCCGAAAAGTCCTGGTCATCGAACCCCTCGTCAACCTGCGAGGTCGGTGTGAAGAGCATGGCATTGCCCTGGCCAATGGGCGAAAGGTGCGCCTGCTGTGGTGGGCAGAGCTCGGCAGCCGAGTAGGGGACAAACTGCTGCTGCAGATCCTTGTCATAGATGTTGGCGTGCATCTGGGTGGGGAGATGGGCGGTGGCGCCATAAATGTCCTCAAACATGTTGGTGGCAATGTCCTGGTAGGCCGTGTTGTGGTCCATGCCGGCATCCGTCAATGGGCTGTTGCCGTCAATGGGAGAGTACTCGGGAGAATAGTCCAGCGAGATCTCCTGGGGCATCATGTTGAAGTCCTCGCTCGGGAGGTAGACGGGAAAGTCCATGTTCCTGCCGTAGCTCCACTCATCAGGCGGCGTGGCCACTCCGATGCTCTGGTCGCTGGGAGGCGTGGGAAGGTGATGGAGCATGGGCGTGGGGTGCGTCGAGTGGCCAGCGATGCTGGGCACCGAGCTGCCCTTCTTGCCGTTGGTCTTGGTGCGCACGTACGTCCACCCGTGCGCCTTCTCCATGTGCTGCTTGCAGTTGGACTCGCGCTTCGACTTGTACGGGCACGGCTTGAACTGGCACTCGTACATGGGGGGAGCGGCCGAGTGCTTGTCGTTGTGGTGGCGATCCATCTCCTTCTCCGTCGGCCACCCGTACTCGTGGTACTTGCAGGTGGGGACGGGGCACTTCCAGGGTCGCGAGTGCGTCTTCTCGTGCTTGGTGAGGTCGCAAGGACGTTTAAACTCCTTGTTGCAGCCGACCTCGCGGCACTTCTTGGGCGCAAGCTCCTCGGGAGTGGCATTCTTCTTACGCCGGGCCATGGAGCGCAGAATGTCCTCGTCGTCTTCGAGCCCCTCACTAGCGGAGCGCTTGATGCGGACGGGGTCGATCGTGTCCGTGTCCCTCGGCTCCGTCTCGATCGACTCAATGAGCTCACCAGTGGCCATGGAGATGATGGTCTTGCCATCCTTCTTGACGCGGACAAGCTCGGCGGGGCGTCCGTTGATGTGGATGCCGCCATGAAGCTTGATCTGGTCGGTACTGATATGCATGTTAAAAGGGGCGATACAGCCGGCAGGGACAGGGTATGCATACGGGTCAACGTCCATCTCTGTGCTCGCTCCGTTCTCCTTGACCTCGGCGAGTTGCTGGGCATAGCGGCGAATCTGGTCGACCAGGTCGATAAAGTAGCCGCCCGTGTAGGGAAGGTCGCGAGGCTGCGTCTGCTCGCTCTCGCTCAGGAACTCAACCGTTGCCTGAATGCAGCGAATTGTCGTGAGGCAGAAATCGAGATAGAGGTCGGCAACCTTGGTCCTCTCCTTCAAAAACAGGGCTCTGTAAGTATCTCCCCGAACTCCGACTTCAACTGCAACCTCACTTACAGGAGCGACGAGAAGAAGCGTCTTCTCGAGATCTCTCAGGCAGACAATGTCCTTGTCCTGGATCTTCTTGGGGCACTCGAGCACGAGCGGGTGAAAGTCCTTGAAGGACGGTTCGGCGAGGAGTGGCTGCAGGGTGTGCTCGTAGATGCGGTTGGTGGCCCGGGTGCTCAAGCCCGACACCTTGTCAGAGGTTGTTGAGCGCGCAGCCGCGGAGCGGGTGACAGCCGTCGTCCTCGTGTTCGCCTCCTTCTTCAGCGCCATCTTTTCGGTGGTGGTGGCGATGGAGGTGCCGAGTCCGCTATCGGATTCGTGCTGGTGGTTTGGACGCCGGGTGCGAGGGCGGAGAACCCGGCGCTCGGCTTCGGGCTGCTTGCCCATGATGGTGTCGAGGGTGTGGGTGAGCACACCGCGCGGGATGGGGAGGCTGTTGTCCCTCAGGGGCTTGCTGCTTGTCGGCTCGGGCGAGTTCTCTTTGGGGCCCGACAGGATCTTGTCGATGTTGCCGCAAGTCATGGCAGCGCGGCGACGATAGGCATCGCTGACATCGTCGAGGCTGGTCTGGGACCGACGGGGAAGCGCAGGCGGTCTGAAGGTGGTCTCCGGGGAAGAGGGAGGGGTCGTGGGAGAATGGAAGGTCGCCCCTTTGCGGAGGACCATGTTGGTCTTAAGGGCCAGCCCCCTCGATTCGAGGCGAGTCACCGGCGTCCGGCGAGGATTGGACGACATGTTGAGTGTGGGGTAGACAAAGGTCTATGGGGGTCGACGGATGCAGGACACTGTCCTCAAGTTAGCTATCTATGTGTTGACGGTAGGGCTATGGGGATCGGGGAAGGGGGTGAGTCACAGCGAGCATGGGACACGGAGTGCAGTGTGTGCTTGGACACGGGGGGAGGGGGATTGGTCAATCGGGAGGGAAGGGCAGGAAAGCGGCATCGACATGGACACCATCGAGGGGAGAGACGAGACAAGAGACAGGACAGGACAGGGACAGGAGAAACTGGTGTGACATACGTTTGCTCTGTTGACGAGCGCACTGGCGGGAAACCGAGAGCTCGATCTCGGTGCGGCTCAGGGATGGATCGCGACTTGGGCAGTCGGTCGCCCTGGTGGTGAGCACAAGGGCGTAGAGAGAGTAGGAGTGTGACGATGGAAAGGCGCCGATCAGGACGAAGAGCGGACGAAATAGACGCGGATGGAATGGAGCAGAAGCCAAACACGACACGCAGGGCGAGATGTTGATGGAGTGGTGGTGGTGGTGGTGGTCGGACGAGACGGCGACGACGACGGGACAGCCCGGAAAAGGGGGGGTTTTGAGAGTTGGGAGCTTGGGATGAGCTTGTTGGAGAATATGGCGGCCTCAGGGCAGACTTGGTGGGATGTTGACAGTCAGGCGTCGGGAGCAAGAGACTCGTCGAGGAGAAGGACAAACGATGAACGACGAACGGCGCGCGGGCGGGAGTTGGGAGGAGCGCGAGGGTGATGAGAAATGCTCACGAGAGTTCCGACGTTGCTGCCTGCTCGCCGACCAGGATGGGACAAGCGTGTTTCTTGGGGAAAAGCGGGTCCGGCGGCGCAGCGTGGCCAGCCGGTCCGCTGATTGGGGACGGGGGGACGGGCTGAATCCTTCGAATTACAGCGCCGAAAAAGCGCAATGCGCAGCACCTTTGCACCCCCCAATGCCACACTCGACCGCTCGCCGGGGAGGGACAAGACGTCGTGTTGGCTGCAAGTCGTGCGACATGACTTGCACCCAAATTGTCTCTGCTGGGCCAGTGATAGGGAGATACTTGTGTGGCAGGACGTGTCGCTTACACACCCGGCACGAACGGCAGCAAACGGGCGGTCCACAGCGGTGATAGCGCTGCGCCTCCGGTGATGGAACCTCCCGGCGGCTGGCACGACGCCGAGTCTCGAGGAGCCCAGCTAACAGCTCCCGCCAAACTGTCGCCGATGCTGCGGGCGTGGCCCGTTTGTATCTTGACTTTCCCCCGAACGTGGACGTCTCCCTCACAGGAGGTTTGTTGCAGCGCGACTTGCAGGTGGCCGACGGCCGTGTCCTCCAGCGTCGGAGGCAGACGAATTTCTTCGGCGGGGTTCTTTCATTGAGGAGGACTGAGGACGCGTGGGAGAGTGACGAAGCAGAGGACCAGAGGTACGTATGCCCATCATCCCCATCCCCTCTCCATCTGCATTCCGAGGTCATTCACCACATTGCCGAGATTGTAGCAAACAGACGGAAACGACAGGTTGCATCCCCAAATCATGTTTTTTTTTTCCCTTTCCCTCCGTCCTCATCAACGCATATGGTCACGGGCGGAGTCCGGGTCCAAGTGGGGGGAGGGTGGTGGCTCGGGGGGGTTGATGAGGTTGGGGATGGGGCTGTGTGGGCTTTATCGCGGCCTCACACAGCACACTATCGACCCCACCACGGCCGCTTTGGTGGGTAATGTCGCCGTTGACGGGCGGGCTCGAAGCTATTCCGGACAGATGCGTCCTCCAACCAGCCCTGCCATCTGACACATGGTGGACATGGAGATTGGGCACCCATCCCATCCCAATGATTTATTTTCCTCTTCCACACATCATGGACAAAGATGGTCGTCGACTCAACCCCGCGGGAGATGGGCCCTCTGGCCCTCTCGCCTCTGGCCCTGTAGGGCTCACTCACAGGACCCCGGTGATGGACCATCACCAACCCACTCCCACCGGCCAACCACTGCTGTTCAGGGCGCTGGGCAGCGGCCTGTCCGATCCAGCGTGGAACGGGGGAACGGGGGAATGGGTTCATATGCGTAACAGTTTCGTGGCCGGCGGCCCAATTACACGGCCGAAACACTGCGCTTGTCGAACATGAACGGGGGGATGCGCGCGGGCGGCAGCAAAGCAATGCCCCGACTCTGGAGTCTGTCGACCAGTCCACTGACAGACAGTCCGACCGCAAAACGGCCCCCAACTCTGGTCGACGTGGATACTACGCAGTAGAACCTTGCATACACAGGGAGCACAGGGTGGAGGTCCATCGGACGGACTCATTCGACCGAACCGACAACCAGAGTTGTGAGGACTCATACCTGACCTGCCGCATCTGTCTGGTCGTCTGGTCGTCTGCAATTTGGCGCGCGAGTCCTTTCGACCTCCAATCCCCAACTCCCGATGGAGGGCTCCCCGCCTCCCGCTCTGTCCCTGAGGCCATGCAGGACAGGCGTTGGGGCAGTAGGGCTGGGCGAAACCGACGAGTTTGGCGTGGTCGTCGACGTGCAGAAAGGCGGAGTGGGTACACGGCTGGCAATCTTTTTCCCTTGACACGAGGATCCAACTTGATCACGGCCCGTCGTGTTGATTGGCGGGTGGCCCCATTCGAAATTCACGGCAAGTAGCGAAAATAACAGCAGCGATGCGAGTGAGGGCGATGGGACGAGGACGACAGGACCACGGGGAACTTTGGGCGGGGAAGTCCTGCCTCTCCCCTCTCTCCCCTCCCCTCCCCTCTCAGCCCTACCATGAATCTTGTCCTGCGCCAAGACCGGTGACCCGTCACAAACACACGAATGGGAGCAGAGAGAATCGAGCAGCCTCAGGAGTCAGGACAGAAGGACAAGCAAGGACAACAACAGACGGCGGGAATGGGCAATGGGAAATGCTGGAACCTGATGCCGTCGACCCCGCATGGCACGATGCCCCCCCCATGGGCTCCATCCGCCGACTGGTCTGCGACGATTTCGTCGTCCATGTCGTCTCCCCCAACCATCCCGACGGCATGTGTGAGGAGTCGGACGGGAGGAAGACGTACCACTCGGCTGCACACGTCTCTCAGGCACCTGCATTTCCGCACTGCACCAGATCCCAAGGCATCACCAAATCGACATTTTTCCCCTTTTGGAAGAGGGGAAAACTCCATCTCCCGCCTCTGTCCCGGCATCGCGACCATGAACGCGGGGTTTTTGATGGGCTCCCGGTGATAGGCAACGAAATAGGGACAGACCCGCTGAGGGGAACGGAAAAGTGACGACGACAGGTAACCAAAAAATCACAAGTTTCTCGGGACGATGAGCTAATGGCACCTACAGAATTATGTTTATGCCTGGTGAAACCACGCGGACTTGGATATTCGAGAAAGGCTCCAAGGCTCTCGAGGATACACCGATGCAAGTCTCCAGAAAGAAACGGAAATTCTGCAATGAGCCGCTCTGAGCCGCGCCGAGGTTACCCAGACGGATACCAGTAACCCGGAATTCTCGGTGAGGAGACAAAATCGAGGCGGGCTTGAACGACCTACACGCGGTCAGCCGTCCGGATGGAGACATGAACCTACACGTCTCGTACAACATGAGACGGTCACCAAGGCGAACGGCATATGTCACGCGCACTTCAACGGTCATTGCATGGTTGAACTGAGTTGGAGTTGGATATGTGGGTGTGAGGCTCTCATGTCCTCACTTCTATCTAATTTTCTAGGTTTGGAAGAAACGACGAGCTTCGTCCTGCTGCGAAAATGCAGCAGCCGAGCTCCGGTATATAGGTAAAAAGGAAAAACAGGATGAAACGCTGTGAAAGAAGACCAACTAACCTCACCAGAATGACTGACTCTTCGAACTCCCGGTAAAAAGATACCAACTTGCCAAGCAGGCAAGAGGCATCTCACCGCTGATACGAATACACCATATCGATAAAGTCATCATCCGGCACCGGCTCGTCGTCATACCTTACCGGGCCCATCGGCTTCAGCGTGGACCGCCGTGGCCGCCTAGGAGGCATTTGCTTCGGCGCCACCGGAGGAGCCCTCCGCGGCGCCTGCTTCGGCGCCGGCGGAGGTGCCGCCGCCGGCTTCTTCTTCTTTATATTCAACGGCAACACCGGCAGGGGCTTCGTCGCCAGATAATCCGGCACCCGCCCCCGGGCATACCCATTTTGGACCGGGACAGCCACCGGGCGCGGCCCCCCATAGACGTCCGAATTGACGGAGCTATACACGGAACTACTCCGACGGCCCCGGCCGGCAGCCGCCTTGGCCCGGTACGTCTCCTGCAGCTTGAGCATGGACTGCATCTGCCTCTCGTTGAGGAACCCTTGCGGGGGAGGAGAGGGCCGCTGCTGCTGCTGCGGCTTGGGAGCCTGGGGAGGGGGTCTATAATAAGCAGCGTCCACGTTGCTCTTCTTCTTGTTCTTGTTCTTGTTGCTGTTGCCCTCCCGCCGGCACGTCGGGCACGGCTCGTTGCGCAGGATCCAGTGCGTCTCCGGGGTACATACCTTGCGCTCTTTCGGGGTGCTCCTGCTGCCAAACAAGAAGCCGCAGCACCCGACGGTCGGGCTGGAGGAGGCGATGCGGTGGCGCTCGGCGAGCCGGTCGTTGCAGAGCTCGAGGGTCGTGACCTTGTGCGACCGGCAGCCGGGGAAGGTGATGTTGTACGTTTTGCACATGTTGGTGGGGAGTTGGGGTTATCTTGGGGTCGGTGAGAGGTTGGATGGCATTGGGTAGGGGTATGTTCTAAGTCATGGTGGGTCGGCCACGGGCTGGGGGGTGGTCTGGGTTTTTATCCTACCGTGGGAGGGGGGTTTTTGGACAGAGTCTTTGTTTGTTGTTTCAGGGGCTGGGAGGAGGGGATGGACAAAAGTGTTGTGTCTTTGTGGTCTATTCTGAGAAGCGACTGGACAATTCGCTTGTTCTCGTACTCTGGGACAGACACAAAGACACCGCGGTAGTCGGAAGTCAGGCCGAGTGGTCCCTGGCCACGGTACGGTTCCTGTCCCTGGGTTTAGGTTTGTTGTTGTCCCTCAGGGGCGGCCACCACATGGGCCACCACGGTTGAGTCCCTTTGTAAGGGCAGTTTGAGCTTCAAGTTGACCTGTACAGTCGGCTACGATATATCAGAACAGAGCAGAAGCTCTTGCGCGGGCAGGACGGGGAGGAATAAGAACAGAACACTCCTTTGATCACAGTGGGCGAATGGGTTCTCCCAACTTATCCTCGAGAGCTGGCATCTCCAAACCTCCTTTAAAATCAAATCCCTCCCATCTCGACTGACGGTCCCTCACGAAATAGTCCAACCATGTCTGACAGGCGAAGCCGATCCCCCACTGGAGCCCTGGGAAGACTTTTCGCCCAATCTCACAACCGGCGCTACGACTCCAGAGAACCGAGCCCCGAACCACGGCACAGAAGATTGATGAGATATGTCCGAGACGCGATGTGTACCCCTTCGCGTCCAAAATACAAAGTCGGATACCTAAACGACATGGGGAGGGTCGAGCTCTCCTACGACCCCTCCCGCTCGCGTCCAAAATACAAAGTCGGATACCTAAACGACATGGGGAGGGTCGAGCTCTCCTCCGGCCCCTCCCGCTCGCGTCTCCCACCGTCGAAAGCCACCTCTAACGGTCATCTCCAGAGGGGAAGGGCCGAGCTCTCCTCCGGCCCCTCCCGCTCGCGTCTCCCACCGTCGAAAGCCAGCTCTAACGGTCATCCCCAGCTCCCAGGCCGCCCCCGGACCCGTCTTCCCCGTTCCCAACCCCCGTCTCAGCAGCGGGGCCGTCCCCCCTTCTCACCCCCCCCGGAGGAACCCCCCCGATGGTTCTTCTCCTCCCCCCCGCCGCTCTTCCCGGACGAGACCCTCCCCCCTACCCCCCCAACCCCCAACATCACCACCATCACCATCACCTCCCTCCTCACCAACCCCCCCACCGCCACCCCCCAGAACCTGCACCTGACGTTCCAGAACGGCATCAACTACCTCTATCCCGACACCGCCAACCCCACCGCCTACGACCGCCTCCTCGCCAAGCTCATCAACAGCCCCGGCCTCCCGCTCCGCATGGGCATCCCGCGCGGCCCCACGCGGCACCCGCGCTTCGACCACTACCTCTCCGACTTCTCGGCCAAGGAGTTCCGCCCCATCGCGACGTTCCTCTGCCTGCCCCCGGATTTGCCGAATGTAATCCTCCTCTACTGCCTGCTGACGCGGTGGCCGACCGTCAGGCAGCACATGGGGACGGCGTGGCCGGGCATATCGGACCTGTGGACGAACTGGACGGGGGTGGAGGAGGATACGTGGACGTACGTGTTCCCCGAGATGGGGACGGAGCTGGGCGAGTGGGTGCGCGGGGGGTGTCAGGAGCTGTTCCCGGTGGGTCGGAAGAGGAAGACGGTGGCGGCGCGGCAGATGCAGATAAGGAGGAGGGAGAATGTGGGGTCGTTGCGACGCATCGAGCGTCGGTGGGAACGCCCCAAGGGCTCCCGCCGCAGGACGGGGCGGGGGCGGGCGAGGCTGGGTACGAGGCTGTGGAGGACTTGGACGCCGGAGGAGATGGCCCGGGCCAGCTGGCTAGATGGGAGCGGGGGGGATTGCTGATGAAGGACTGAACGCTGAGCCGCTCGATCTGGCTTGAGTGTGAGGTTCTTTGTTGGCACCACATGGGAGGGAGGGGATGGGAGGAGGGAGAGGGCGAGGAGGGCCTGTGATTTCCTTTGTAATTAGACTCGGGCCTTGCTCTGGAAAGGAAGCAAGACGGATCCAACGCAGGTAGTTGGGAGGAGAAGATAGAAGCAGATCGATCAATTTAAGTAAAAGAAATTAAGCTCTGTTTTGTTCGACACTCCCCCCCTATCGCGTTGACCCCTGAGATGGTAAACCCCTGATATCCACATCTAGGGCACCACAACACATCCACACATAGAGGCAACATGCATAACACACACCCCATCAGATTGCAAAGCCCGATTAACTCAGTTGGTCAGAGTGTCGTACTAATACAAAACTCCGGTTTCTGTATTTGGTCATGCGAAAGTTGACAGTTCAAGCCTGTCATTGGGCAAATCTCCTTTTTTTGGCCTCCTTTTTTGGCATCTTAACTTCTAGCCAGTTTTCGACTCAGAGAACACGAACAGAGAGCTGGCTCCCAGGGGATAGTTCCTAAGGGATAGTGCCCAAGTGGGCGCTTTATGACAACATCATGTTACGCTTGTTTTGTGGATCCCATTCACGAAGGCTGTCTACCTACATTTTATCAATATTTTTCATTCCTATACGTACAGCTATCTTGTATAGCTAAGTTATAAGCAATTCAACTTGACTGCTCCCTGATGCTCGCTCCCTGATGCTCCCTGATGCTCCCTGATGCCCGAACCATTGTCAACGCCTTGCTGCATCCCGCTTGCCAACCATCTGCAAATTCCATTTTCCTCCTTGACGCCTCGCTGCATCCCGCTCCCAACCACCCCCAAACTCCATTTTCCCCCTTGATGCCCCGCATCCATGTGCCCAGGTTCATTATATAGGTACCCGAGGTAGAAAGAAAGGAGACCACCTAGTCGGTCTCATCGTCACTATTAAAGACGACTCTCCGTCTCCTCAAAGTCGACCTCTTGACCGTCTTCTCCTCCTCACTCTCCTCCTCCACCCTCCTCTTCCCCACCATCGAAGAGAGATCCGGCATGTCATCATCATCATCATCTGATGACACCGTGAGAACCTTCTTCGGGGGAGGGTCGCCAGGAACATAGAACGCCTCCTCCTCGCGGACCGTCTCTAGCCGCTTCTTCTTGCGCTCACGCCGGGCCGCCGTCAGCGGCGACGTCATCAACTCGCGCTGCATGCTCGACGTAACCTCGTTGTCGTCAATGACGAAGCCCTCCAGGTCCGCGCCGTCGTCCGAGCCGTCTGTCTCGTCCATGTCGCTGGTGCGCATGCACGAGTCGCCGTAGTCCTCGGCGACGTTGCCGCCGCGTCGGCTGCTGCCCTTGCCCCCGCCCCGTCCCTTGGAGGGAGCCTTTGGCTGGCGGGCGCGAGCACGAGGGGCGGCTTGGGTGATGGACTCCTCTTCCTCGTCTTCGTCGGGGTCGTCGTCGTCGTCGTCGTCGTCACTGATGGAAAAGTTTGCAATTCTGGAGTTTCGGTTCGCAATTTTGCCAGTCTTGGTATTGACAGTCTTTTTGGCGGCGGCAGTCTTGCTGGTAGTAGCCTTGGCCTTTCCACCTTTGCTGGTTGCCGGAGCTCGCGTTTTCTTCGGCTTGGGATCGACCCCGTCTTCCTTGGTGACTCGTCGCTTCTTGGGCCTGTGCACAAGCTCCACGACGTCATCCTCTTCCTCCTCGTCGTCCTCTTCGACGAAACGACGCCTCTTTTGCGCTGGTGGTTCTGACGCCGGCGTGGGTGCTTTGCCCCCGACATAATCCTCGTCGTCTGCAAAGGGAGGGCACGGAAGGGATTCCCATGCAGAAAAGTCGGCGTCGCCATATCGCTTAAAGTCGCGAGACGACACGTCCTGCGACTTGCCGAGCGTGGCAAAGAGCTTGACCGATCTCTTTGTATGCTCGCCGTGCTGGACGTGGACGGTCGGTCGGAGCGTCCTCTGCGCGACCGGGAATGCATTCAAGCTGGGGCCGCTCATGAACTCGCGGGACACTTGTCCGGGTGGAAGTTCTCGGTAGTGGCGGTTGAGGTCGGTTGTCTGAGACTGGCTCAACAAAACCTTGTCCGCGTCGGGGACGGGTACGAGGTCGTCGGCCGGTGCGGGTTTGGCTGTCTTCCGGGCTGGCGTGGCTTTCTTCGCCGGTGTGGCCTTCTTCGCTGGCGCCGTCTTCTTGGCCGCTGTGCTCTTTTTGGCCGACGCCTCGGCACCTGGCTTGCCGATCATGGAGGCCGTGATGAAGCCGGTTATGACCCCATCGGGCATGTTGAACTTCTTGGGTGCCGCCTTCTTCTTGCCCTTTGTTTTCTTGGGCTCCGGGAGGGACGGGTCCTGGGTGTTTTCCACGGGAATCTCAATGAGGCGCTTGTCGACCTCTGGTCGGATGTTTCGAGGGAGGATCCGGGTCGAGAGATCATGGCGGTAGGCAAAATGGCTCCCCTCGCAAATCATCTCTTGCATCTTTTGGTAGTTGATCTTGGCCTCTCTATATTTGTCCTCCTCCTTCCCCTTCATGAGGAGCATGACGACATTGCCTGCTCTCTTTCTGCCCGTGCGCCCCATACGCTGCAGCATGCGAATAGGCGATGCTGAGGAGTCGTAGCACACGATCAGATCGACCTGACCAATGTCGAGGCCCTCCTCGCCGATGGAGGTGGCAACAAGCACGTTAAAGACACCGTTCTTGAACTTTTCAATCGTCTCGCGCTGCTGAACCTGCGACATGCCGTCGCTCCTCTTCGAGTCGGCCTGGCCCACAAAGACAGTAGCTTTGATGAGAGGCTGCTTGTTGAGAAGTCGCACGATTTCCTCGGCACTGTCGCGGTATTCGCTAAAGACGATGGACCGCGTGGCCGAGTTCTCGCCGGCGTCCATAAAATGATTGACGAGGACCTGGCAGAGATGGGTCAGCTTGGGATGGCCGACAAAGTCGTCGAGCTTCATCCAGGCGTCGAGCATGGTCATCATCTTTCGGAACTCCGGGTGTTCGAGAAATTGCCGCTTCAGTTTGGAGCCGCCCTTGGGCTTGGCCTCCTCCGAGTTGCGAAACTCGAGCAGGTTGTGGTAGAGGGGCTTGATGCCGTGGAACTTGAGCAGCTTGATGGAGTGGGCGAGGCTCATCAGCGCAGCGAACACGGCAAACATGGAACCCTTGAGTGCGCCGTCGGCATGGCGGCCAGGGCCCTGCATCCACTCAGACTTGGACTTCATCAGGCCATATGTCGACAGGCTCATGGGGTCTCGGCCAGTGTAAATGTTCTGGGCGGCCAGTTTGTCCACGAGAGACTGAAGGGCCTTGGAGAACATGCTGGAGATTTCGTTCATCTCGTCCGACGGGTGAAACGTCACGACATCTTCGTTTCGGTTGTGAACGTATTTTCGGATGTCGAGGGATTCCTCGGTCCGGATCTCGACGTGGGCAATCTCGAGATTGGTAATGACATCCTGGACAGCCTCGACGGATGCTCCCGGCGTGGCTGTCAGGGCGAGAACGCGGAAGCTCTTGGAGAAGCGTCGGATGAACTCGACAACCTTGACGTATGCGTAGTTGCCCGTGGCCCGATGGGCTTCGTCGATGATGAGGAGAACAATCCTCTTGGGGTTGGCGATGCCCTTGGAGAGGTCGTTGATCAGGGTCTGGGGGGTCATGAAGAACAGACGCCGCGTCTCCCACTCGCCCTCGCGGATCGAGGCATTGGTGTCGCCGGTGAGGAGGGTGGCCTGCGAGCGCGGGATGCCCACGACCGACAGACATGCCTGGACCTGCTGCTCGGCGAGGGGCTTCGTCGGGGCCACAAACACGACCTGGGCGTCCTTGGTCCAGCGGAGGTAGTTGAGGATGATGGTGGCGGCAATAAACGTCTTGCCGAGGCCGGTGGGCAGCGCCACGAGAGTATTCTTGAACAGCCCGTTCTTAACGATGGTGTACTGGTAGTCTCGGATGTCGCCCAGGTTGAGGGGGTAGACCCAGGTGCCGAGCTCGTCCTGGTTGAGCTCGTGGTGGGTTGGCACCTCGGGAGGCAGGTCAGCAATGAAGGGACGAGTAGCGAGACTCTGCGACTGGGGCAGAGAGGATCGATTCTGCTGGAGCGTGTTTCCCCAGAGGGTAGTCTGCCTCATGTTTTGATTCTGGGGTGGCTGGTTGCTTGATGACCTTTGGCCATGGCCCTGACCCCAAGACGACTGGCCAAAGTCATCATTGTTGCTCTCCTCAGGGGAGCTATTGAAGGCATCCGACGGAAGATCGTCCATGTCCAGATCGAGACTGGCGCCAACAGGATTGTGGGCCGATCTCGAGGACGGAGGAAAGGCAGAACCGGATCGGCCTTGTGTCCTCGAGGCCGAAGGGCCCGACGTCCTTGCGACGGAAGAGTAGGAGGAAGTGTGGGATGAGTAGTAGGAATGCGACGGACCAGAAGGCCGCGATGGTCCCGATTGCCCCCCATTCGGATTCTGTTGATCGCCAGTGGCCTGCGTCAGAGCGAGGAGCAAGTCCTCGTCTGGAATGTTATCAAACTCGTCAAACTCGTCGTCGTCCATCTTGGGCAGCCCCTGAATTGATAGGTGCAATGTTTGGAGATGGACGTGCACGACCTACTTATTTTGGAGGTTCGAAGTAGTGCACGGTGGTGGAGGAGGGAACGCGGTTACAGGGCACACACTCACTGGGAAGACGCGATGGCCCTGGCGAAATGGTGGGCCCACCGCGCGGTCACGTGATTGTTGGCCACAGCTGTGGAGGGGGTGGATCCGGTCCCGGCCAATGGCAGCCCTGGGCGGCGACCGAGAAGTGGGGTGGGCCTGTTTGATTCTGCCTGCTGGGGTCTTCTTTGTTCGACCTTGGGAGCTCTGGCCCATGCTTCGTCATTTCTCTCTTTCTTTTTCTTTCCTCTCCAACCCACTGTCCCACATACGAAGGCATCACCAACACAACCACAACATAGCCAAGGAACAAGGAACAAGGGACGATCCTCCGGGAGGACCAGAATTTATCCCCTCCCTTTTCTTTGGCAGTACTTCTGCATCCGGCAGCCAAAGAACCACCACGCCACGCTTTGTTCGACTTGTTCGACTTCGCACCCCGCGTGCCACTCCCATCATCGCCCATCTGCGACCACACCTTGACGGACGCCTCGCCATGTTCGTTCCCTCTTGACCCAGCGCTGCCTTCTTGCCCATCCTCGAAATATCACCGAACCCAATTGACCAACCAGCCGATCCCTCTCAGACCATCGCCATGGCACCTCCCACCGGACCTCGCGGTGGTACCGCTCGTCGCGCCGCCCCTCGTGGTCGCGGCGGGGGCATCTCAAAGACCCGAAGTGCACCGAGAAAGGACCGCGATGGCGATGTCGCCATGGATGCACCGGCTGGCGGCGACGCCGGCCGTGGCGGTCGAGGACCTGCTACCCGAGGTGCCCCACGCGGAGCCCCGAGAGGACCATCTCACGGCACCACTCGAGCTGCATCACGACTCGCACAGAATGTGAAGAACTACATGGCTACGGACGGCGCAGGCTCGGATAACTCCAAGGCCCGATTCAGCCACACGACATTCAAGATCTACGGCGTCAAGAGCAGCTTGGCAGCGAAAAATAAGGACGGCGGACTCGAAGCTCTCATCAGCTTCATCGAGCGTAAGAACACCAACGACACCAAGCGGATGAGGGTTGTCAGGAGCATCGAGGACGGAGACTGCGTCTGGATCAGTGTCAACAAGGACGATGCCTCAGGCGTGCTTCGTCTGAACGGATACGAGTTTGCCGGCGCAACCATCACAGTCACCGAGACGACCGACAGGATGCCGCACATCTCCAAGGAAGCTGTCCAGACTAAGGAGATGCTAATGACAGTCCTGGGCCAACGATACATTCCTGAAACGAAGCTGCTCAATCTTTCGGCTCTCGGCGCAGACCCCATCCTGAGCAGCATCGGCACGTTTGACTCGTCGGCGGTGGCCGAAAAGGCATTCAAGGCCCTCATGCAGCTTGCGGGTGAGCAGTACAAGACCAGAGACAGAAAAGAGGCCATGCAGTCGGTTTCGCTGGCCTCGAATGAGATCAACGACGTCAAGCAAGTCTACTCACTCGCCTTCTCCCTTCCGGATCTGAAGCGTCTGGACCTTAGCAACAACCGGATCGACAGCTTTGCAGGCCTGGAAAAGTGGAAGGGACAATTCCGCTATCTCGAAGAGCTCCACCTGACAGGAAACCCCATTGCCGAGCAGCCCAACTTCGCCTCGGAGCTGCTCCAGTGGTTCCCCTCGCTGCAGTTGCTCAATGGACAGCAAGTCAGGACGCCGGAGCAAGCAGCCGAGGCTCTGGCTTCGCTCCTGCCAAAACCCCTGCCCCAGTTCCCGTCCAACCTCCGCGATGGTGAGAACAATGTGGCGCCCGCGTTCCTCCAGGCCTTCTACCCAATGTACGACACCAACCGAGACGGCCTCTTGTCCGCCTTTTACGACGACGAGTCCTGGTTTTCGGTTACGGCCATCCCCGACTCTGGGAGGAACTTGCCGTGGAAGTCCTACATGAAGTACTCGCGCAATCTTCACGTACCCCGCGGCAAGGCCAGCCCCTTGGCACACCGGCTCTTTATCGGGGGCTCTGCCATCTCGGGTCTCTGGAAGGTGTTGCCGGCATCGCGACACCCCCCTCTGGACCCGGCGGCCGGATGGGTGGTTGACTGCCATGTTTTCGAGCATCTCCCGGACCCGACCGGCAACGGCCTGGGCTTCGCTGCTGGCTTGTTTATCAACGCCAGGGGCGTGTATGAGGAGTCGGACCCCGCGAACAATGTCTTTGGAGTCCGCACATTTTCCAGGACTTTTGTTCTCGGCCCAAGCAAGCCCGGAGCTCCGCATCCGTACCGGGTTGTCAGCGACCAACTCACGCTTCACAAATGGACCCCGGCTCCCACCCCGGAAACGGCTGCCTCGACCATGCAGATTGTTCCCACTCCCGTGGTCCCTACTCCGAGCCCGGTCGCACCAGTGGGCGTTGCAGTCCTGGACGATGCCACCAAGAACCAGCTCATCCAAGAGGTGTCCAACCGAACGGGCATGACACTGGAGTACTCCCGCATGTGCCTTGATACCGTCAACGCCAACTGGAACATAGACCTCGCCTTGGCGTCGTTTGCGCAGCTCAAGGACTCGCTGCCAAGGGAGGCTTTTCTCTTTGCGGCGTAGATGCCGGCATGGACCTGATGGCAGAGAAAGAAGAGGACTCGATGACTGGAGAGAGGAGAGGAGACAGGGCCCCGACACACAACCTTAGCTGATGCTCGGAATTTGAAGGAAGACGGGCGGGCGGCACGCATGGACAAGGAGAATGGAATATCGGAGGAATGGGTGCATTTATTAGACCAGCGTTGCTTTGCTTCTCTTACTCGCATTTTCCTTTTTTTTTCAGTGCCGGCTCGAGATGGCTGGATGGCATGGTTGGGACGTCATGCACTGGGTCGACATCGTGAGTACTCCCGTGGCTCGAACAAGCTGGAATGAGAATACTAACTCTTCGCAGGAGCGTCATAGGCCAAGGGCGAAAGATAGGCGGGAAACGTCCGTCGTGCCTATGGGCACGCTAAGGCGACCTGCGCCTCTAGACGGAGGAAATGTACTACATTATATGTCACGATATGACGGGCTTTTTGATTTCATTTACGGCGTATGGCGATCACCAGGAACGGGACAGGCAGGCGGGGCGAATCGGATGGGAAGCGCAAAGCGACCCGAAGAGAAGTGAGGATTGTACCACGCGGATTTTTGTCATGATACCCACGGGAGGTTCGGTGTCTTTTGACGGCGGAAACGCGACACGTGAGGATTGCGACACGCATTATCACGGATGGGGGGCTCCCCGGGAGTGTGAGGGGCTCGTGAACATATATTTCAGGGAGAAACACAGCGGCAGACGCAGATTTTGCAATGAAAATGATGAGGACGGTTGGAACGAGACTGATATCATAAGGATCGTGGCCCGGGCTGGGTTGGAAGGGCAAATGTCCTGCCCGGGATGGAGGCATGACGCCGGTGACGGATTGGTCAAGAAAGGGCACACAATGGCGACGGGCTGCCGAGAATGTTATAGCATCTTTTGGGTTCTGGAAATTGAAGGACATACAATCCCATCCTCACTTGCTGTCGGACGAAATTCCATGTGACGACGGCGAACATGTTGCAGGAAAACACCAACCAATTGCCGGCGAGAGAAGACGCCTGGTGAGATCGATAAGAAGAGAGAGCAGCCGCGCGCTCCGACGACCAATTCGTGACTTTATTTTCCATTTTTGGGTTGTCTCGGAAGTAGGGCGGGAGCTATCTCAGGAGCAACTTCGAGGGTCGGCGTACGGACTATATAGTAGCCCATACGTTGTAGCGGCCTAAGGTATCCGTAGTCCTCGGGGTTAAAAGAGCGAGGACTCGGACTCGGACTCGGACTCGAGTTATTAGCGGACTGTTATTAGTTAATCCGGGATCTCTACTATAGTAGATAATCTCGAATAAGAGGTTAGAATTTACCCTCCGGGTAGCGAGGCGGATATACGTAAAATTTTTTCCGGTAGTATTAGAAAATAAAAGATACTAGGTTCGAGACTTACTATAAGTAAAATTTCTCGATAAGCTTATAAACTACCTTAGCCTGTATAAAGAAGATAACTATCGACCTTCTTTTTATATCTATATAAAGAAGATAGTTATTAAGACGGTACTACTATAGTAAAACTATATATATATATCGGAATTTAAGTAGTAAATCTCTTTAAAGAAAATCTAGCTTCCGCTAAATAGTATAATTACGGTAAGCTTTAAGAAGAAAGTACTTACACTACTTAGATAGTAGTTTTTCTATAGATAGTACTTTACCTTTTTTACTACCCGAAGGGGTAAGGTCGGCGAATATTAACTATAGTTACTTTTTACTTATATTAATATTTATAATTCTACTTTTTACCTTTTACTTACTTTTTTACCTTGCCGGCGCTAGACTTTTACCCTTTAGATAATGTAACTAACGGAGTTAATTCTATATTTTTTTAAATCTATATATAGATTACCCTTTTCGGATATTATATAACTTTTACCGCTAGCGACCTTACGCCTTATACTACCTTACGCCGCCTTAATTTATTCTATCGCCGGTAACCTTCTTAACTACTACTATTATTACTACCGCCGCCGCCGCCGTTACCGCCGCCGCTACTAAATACCTTTCTTACTTACTTTTATTACTAACTTATCGCTACTACTACCGCCGTTAACTACCTTCCTTACGCTAAGTACCTTCCTTACGCCGACTACCTTCCTTACGCTAAGTACCTTTCTTACGCCGAGTACCTTCCTTATACCTAACTACCTTCCTTACGCTAACTACCTTCCTTATACCGACTACCTTCCTTACGCCGACTACCTTCCTTACGCCGACTACCTTCCTTACGCCGAGTACCTTCCTTACGTAAGTAAGTATACGAAATTAATTCTTCCCTAAGTAATAACGCTAACGCGCTATAAGAGTCGCTAGTATAAGGTTTAACGATCTAACTCTAGCTATCTAGTAAGCTTCCCTATTTACCTTCCTTCCTCTCTCGACTTTAGCTAACCTTTTTCCTCTTCCCTAGCCTAATAAAAATAATAACGTTAACGCCGCTTCGATTAGGCCTCGTAGCTTTCCTAGAATTTTTTAAGCGCACGCGCGATAAGTTTCTCCGATTAAGCCTCTTTAACGCCGTTAGGGATACTCTTCGCGCGTACGCTTAAAAAACTTTAGGAAAGCTATAAGGCCTAGTCGGAATAAATCCCCCTCGGTATTATAAAGGCTAAGCCTTAGATATAGGCTTTACTATAAAGGTTATCCGTTAGCTATACTACTAAAATAAATACTAAAGGAAATCTTACTAACGCTCCTACCGTTATCCTTTCTTCCTTTTTAAATAACGCGTATATAAGAGTAACTTATTTAATTACGCGGCCTACGAACGACTCGCTTAATTATATACGGCGTACTTCCTAACGATAGTAATATACTGTAGGGATGTTAAAGGGGGATCCGCCTTTACTAGTATAACCCTCCGGCCGTAGTATACTTCCTAATAATAGTAATATACCGTAGGGATACTAAAGGGGGATCCGCCTTTACTAGTACGACCCTCCGGCCGCGGCGTACTTTCTAACGATAGTAATATACTATAGGGATACTAAAGGGGGATCCGCCTTTACTAGTACGACCTTCCGGCCGCGCGTACTTCCTAACGATAGTAATATACCGTAGGGATACTAAAGGGGGATCCGCCTTTACTAGTACGACCCTCCGGCTATATATACTTCCTAACGATAGTAATATACTATAGGGATACTAGAGAGGGATCCGCCTTTACTAGTATAACCCTCCGGCCGTAACATACTTCCTAACGATAGTAATATACTATAAGGATATTAAAGGGGGATCCGCCTCTACTAGTACGACCCTCCGGCCTATATCCGCTTCCCTACGCCTTAATATAATATATAACTAATTAAGAGCTATACCTATAAGCGACTCGTTTAATTACGCGGCCTATAAGCGACTCGCTTAATTACGTGCGATATACTTCCTAACGATAGTAATATACCGTAGGGATACTAAAGGGGGATCCGCTTCTACTAGTACGACCCTCCGGCCTATATCCGCTTCCCTACGCCTTAATATAATATATAACTAATTAAAAGCTATACCTACGAGTATTTTATATTATAAAATATTAACTAATATAGTAAGACGAGGTCGTTAGACTCGGTTTATAATTTTAACGATATTCTTATAATCCGTTATTTACCTAGAGAGCCGTCGAAGCGCCCCCTTAGTCTACGACTCCGATAATACTCTTATAGTCCGTTATTTACCTAGAGAGCCATCGAAACGCCCCCTTAGTTTATAACTTTAACGATACTCTTATAGTCCGTTATTTACCTAAAGAGTTATCGAAACGCCCCCTCGGTTTATAACTCCGATAATACTTTTATAATCCGTTATTTACCTAAAGAGTTATCGAAGCGCTTTACGGGATATAAAGCCAAGCCGTTTAATAGTATTAAAATCTATCCAAACTTTTACCTATCTTCGTTAATCGCTCGGCTTACTACTAGTAATAATACCCTTTCGTCCTTACTCGATATAAAGTTAAGTTATAATATCTTTTGTCCGGCTTAAGCTAATTTTCTATCGGACTATTTAAATAATACGTTTCCGTTTCCGTTATTAGTCCCGATTATAAAAGTAATACGACGATATTTAATAATAACCCTATTTATTTTTCTAATACTACTCTTCCTTCGCGGCGCTTATCCTAGAACTTTAATAGTAGTATAGATAATATCTTTAATAACTTCGGAGGAGTAAGTCTCGATACGACGGCTTCTACTATTAATCTTACTAATTCGAATCTCTAAGTCCCTCCTTATAAAAGTCTTAAGGCCGGCCTAAGTAAAGCTTATCGTAATAATAACTTTAGTAATAATACTTAGATAATATCTACCGTTTTATAATACTACTTTATACCTCCCGGATATAAGTCCTTTCTCGAGCGACTCGTTTAATTATACGGCCTATAAGTAACTTATTTAATTATACCGATACTCCCGTCTACCTCGCTACCGTACTCGAGTACCTTATAACCGAAATCCTCGAACTAGATAGTAATACCTAGCCGCTTACGATAATAGGAAGATTATAAATAATAACGCCGCTTACGATAATAGGAAAACCCGAATTATCCTTTACTATCTCTAACTCGCTACTATACTTAACTAGATAGTAACGCCGAACTGTTCGTAATAATAAGAAGACCCGTATTATCCCCCGCTATCTTTAACTTATTACCGTACTCGAACTAGATAGTAACGCTTAGCCGCTTATAATAATAGGAAGACCCGTATTATCCCCTACTATCTACGGCTGTAGCTATAGGTACTATTACTATAACTACCGTTATAAGGGCCGTTACGACCGTTACCGTAACTACCGCCGGTATACTCCGGCTTAATATAATGGTTCTCGAGCTAATATTTCCCCCGTAACTAGGATAAGCGTTATAATAAATCCGGTACCATTAAGTAAGTCTACCTTACGTATTAATATCTATTTAGAATTTTAACCTTTATCTTTAGTACTAAGAAGGTTATTACCGCTAACTAAGGCGTTACCGAAGGCGATACCGAGCTAAAGGACGAATAAGCCGGCGAGGCTATTACCTAAGCTAATAAGAAGGAGACTAAGTAAGCCGTTAAAGAGATTCCCGAGGAAGAGAAGGATAAGTATATTACCTACGACTAGTACCTAGGTTCGAGTCCTACTACGAGTAAAGAAAATAGTAACTAAGTATATAATATCGCTATAAAGACAGCCTCGGTAGTAGTATTATATAACCGCTCCGATAACGGCGCCTACTAAGGAAAAGGAAGTTTATTACTTATATATAATATTAATACGTTCCGGTAGTCTAGTATATTATTAACGTATAAGGTAGTATATATAATACCGCCGCCGCCTAAGGCCGGCCGACTACTAAGATAAAAAACTAAGGATTAGATACTACTTTTAAAGGCCTCGCGCCTATATACCGGTACTCCCGTCTACCTCGCTACCGTACTCGAGTACCTTACGGCCGAAATCCTCGAACTAGATAGTAACGCCGCTTACGATATACGATAATAGGAAGACTTATATTATCCCCTACTATTTACCTCGCTACCGAAATCCTCGAACTAAATAGTATAGGCGCCCCCCGGCGTCGCTGTAGCCCCCCTAGTTATACTTATACGCGTAATACCCCTTAGTATAGCTATAGTTTCCCTATTATATAGCGCGGAAATAAGGAGATATACGGGGTTATAACTATAGCCTCCCTTTCATTAATATCCTTTAGATCTTCTAGTTAATAACTAGGATATCTCTTAGTTTACTATCTTTAAAGGGATACATATAGTATATTCTACCTACTCGATATCGCGAGCGCGGGGTAGAGTTTAAGGGTATCGCCGGCTAGTATATAATAGCTAAGATATCTCTTAGTTTACTATCTCTAAAGAGATATATATAGTATATTCTACTTACTCGATATCGTAAACGTAGGGTAGAGCCTAGGGAGGGGTATCGCTAGCTAGTATATAACAGCTAAGATATCTCTTAGTTTACTATCCCTAAAGAGAATTTATAGCGGGTTTTAAAGCGATAAGGCGAGATACCTACTTATTCTAGGAGACTTAAAAGGGCGTCCCCCTTAACTTACCTAACCTAAAGTATTATCTCGATATCTACTTACCCGATAACGTATAAGGGAAGTCTTCTTATTTCTACTATCTTAACTCCTTACTTATATATAGCTCCTCCTTTCTACCGTAGTACTATACCTTTAAAGAATACCTTTAAAGATTACTATTTCTCTCTTACGAAAAATAAAGGAAAAAGATTAGGTAGTAGTTTATAGTACTAAGATAACCGTTACTAGATCCGAGTACTTAAACCCTAGGCGTTAACGTCGCTATCGTCCTTAAGAATAAAAGCGGCGGAGTTAGTTATATACTTTAGGATTTTATATATAGGCCCTAGTATAACCGTATATTACCTTTTAACCTTAAACTTCTAAATCCTAGTAGTATTTACCGGATTTCTATCGCCGTTAGGACTATAGGTAGCCTCCTAAGATACCCGTATATATAGAGGAATATCCTAAGCCTTCTCTAAATTACGAAGCTATAGCCGTACTAAGTAGTACTTTTAGCCGGTATTAGTATTAAAGTCTTTATAAGACTCGCGGGCGTATAGGAGACTTTAATTATTAATAAAGATTATATTATTAGGTATTATATTTAAGTAGTACCTATTCTTAGTAGCTAGATCTAATATAATATCTAAGGCTTTGTACTAGGCGTTAGTAAGTCCGGTATTAGGAGGTATCCTTATATATAACCTAGGATTAGGATAGATACCGAGACGCCTAGGATTAATACTAAATATAATTTTACCTTTATAAACTTAAAGAAGAGGAGTAAGGATAAACCGAGGCGGGTTACCGGATACTTAAAGAGGCTATTCCGGTTAAGCGAGGATATAGATAATATCGGGGCGTATAAGTTTAAGCTCTTAGTAGATTATTTACGAGGAAGTAAGGTATATAATTCCTCCTTGTTTAGCGATAGCCTATATTTAGAGAGCTAGAATATCGGTACCTATATTATTATATTAAGATAGTATAGAATTAGAATAAATTCTATACCGAAGTCTATAGGGTACCGCTAACTATAACTTCGAGTTTGTAATATAAGCTATAGACTCGGGATATTAAATCTAGTAATATATAATATCGAAGAAAAGGTTATTAAAAGATATACCGATTATTATACTACGTTTATCTTATACCCCCTATATATTACCGATATAGCCTACGAGCCTAAGAAAGATTATAAGCTTATCCGCGTTATTAAACTTATTAAGGTTAAGTCCTTTAACGATAGCGAGCCCTATACCTTCGTATATATTATTCGATACCTAGTCTAGGTATTTAACGAAGGTCGGGATTAGGAAGTTATCTCGGTAGACTTTATCCCTATTAAGTCCGAAGTTTAGTAATATAGGTTAGCTAGGACTTTAAAATAAGTATATAGGATAAACTAACTTTAAAATAACTTTAACGTATTAACGACTTCGGTATTCCTAGCTTCGTTAATAATAACGATATTAGGAGTAATATTAAAGTTATTAAGTCTTTAAGCTATAGGGTAATCTATTAAAGGTTTTTGTAAGGAGCCGGTACTATATTAATAGTTAGCTATTTCGTTAAATCTCTATACCTAGGTAGGTACTTAGGTAGGTAGGAAATGTTTTATTATCGGTATTACTATTCTTATTACTTATAAGGTTAGGCCGTATATCGAAGTAAAAGCGACCCGTATATCTATAGTGTTAACGAGCCCTTTCTAGGAGAAAGGTACTCGTAGTTAAACTATATCTTAGTAATTATTAGATTAGCTAAATAACTAGCTCCTTATCTCCCCTTTTCCGACTAAATACTTCCTAACCGGCCGGTAAAGCGGGTAGGCGGGGTTTATTACCTCCCTTACTCCTTTATCTCGTATAGCGCCTCTTTATATACTAAGTTTATCGGATAAAGTTTTAAAGGAATAGTTATTATTAATTCTTTCGTTACCTAACCTATAGTTATAAAGATAGATAACTTAAAAGATCGTTATAGCTATAGGGGCCGATCTAATCGAGCTATCCTACGCCGGGTTACCTATAGGTTACTAAGTATCTAAGTCGATAGCTATATTAAGGAAAAGTTAAGTAATAATACCTAGCCTAGTACTAATAGTATAAAGTCCTTTCGCTGCCTCGATAAAGGTCTTCTACCTTTAAGTACTAAGTTGTAAGTAGTTACTATAGTTATTATTACCGTTTATTAAATACTAAGGTTACCTAATTATAGTCGTTTTAATAAACTTATTTTATAAGTCGATAAACGCCGCTATATTTCCCTTACGGTCTTATTACTCTTATCTTCGCCTAACTTTAATTAAGAAGCCCTATATTACCGACCTTAATACCGGCCGTTTTACAACTCCTTCCTATATCGATCTTTCGCCGACTATATTAACGAGATACTCCCGCCGGTCGCCTTCGACTCTAACGGCAAGATTATTTAACCGTACGCCGTTATACTTCGTATTAGATAAACCTTTAACCCTTTTACCGTATTACCCTTCCTATATTATACCGTTTTGCCGGCTCCTAACTAACTAGCCTTCCCGCCCCTATAACGCTAATACCTAATTCGCGCGCCGATAACGCTATCCCTAGTAGTAAACTTAAGAAACGTTTTCTAACGTTATATTTAAACGTAGTATCGTTACTCCGTTAGTTAAACCTACTACCGCCTACTTCCTTAAGGTACTCCTCTTCCTACTATAGAAGAACGATAAGGAGGGGGAAGAGGAAGGGGAGGTTTGTAATAGTATAACCTTAAAACTTCTAATATAATAGAAATACGCTAGTCGTATACCTTACCCCCCCTTATCTTTAATATTATAATAACGACGATAATACTATTTATTAACTATACCTAATATACCCGTTATATAACGCTTACTTATAAAACTTTTAGATTATAACTCGGTAATAAGCTTACCGGCTTCGATATTAACTACGACTACGCGTAGCTTAGGATATATTACTAAAGCCCTTAGTAAATTTACCCCTAATATATTACCCGTTACTAAGTAAATATACGACGCCGACTATAATAAGGACGACTTAAAGAATAAGTCGTCTAACGAGGCTAAGGCCGATAATATTAAGGAGGAGCCTACTCCGAGGAAGAGCTTATATCGAGAAGGAGTCTAGCGCCGATAGATATCGATAAGCCCGCTTACTTCTAGAAGAGGAAGCGGCCTATAGCGTCGTAGCCCGCCCGATTTAAAAAGCCTATAACTAAAAAACTAAAGATTAATAGCGACGCTTATACCGTACCTAAAGCCGGACTATCTACCTACTTTATATATAATAAGGAGGAGTCTAACGCCGATAAGGACGCCGATAAGCCCGCTCGCTCCTAAAAAAGGAAGTAATTTATAATATCGTAGCCCGCCCGATCTAGAAAGCCTATAACTAAAAAACTAAAGATTAATAGCGACGCCTATACCGCGCTTAAGGCCGGACTATCTACCTACCTTATACGTAGTAAGGAAAAGTCTAGCGCCGAGGAGGAGCCTAACGTTAAGGAGGATACCGATAAGCCTACTTACTCCTAGAAGAATTCTCCCTATTAGGAATATATACTTACTTATTAAACTCTTATTACGATACGATATTCTTTAAGGGGTTTAATATAAATAATTAGTTTATATAAGAATACTTAATCTCGCTTATATCCTTATTAACTAGTCTTATTAAAAATAAAGCTAAGCGTTTTAACTTATTATTCCTATTCCGCCTTTATCTTCGTCGTCGTTCTTATTATTATCCTTATCGTCGGAGGAATTATCGGCGGATCCGGTAGTAAAGGTAGCGGTTAAGTAGTAATAAGGGGAGGATACTTCTTCCCTTAGCTAGTCGGCTAGATATTATACTTAACTTTCGTAAGTTACGTTTAGGAATTCCTTACGGAAGTATCCTCGTTATTATTATTATTTTAAGGTAGTAGTAACGGCCTAGTATTAAACGCTACCCCTTTTATCGACTCCGTTAATATAAACCTATATAATTATCGTTAGCCTACTTTATTTACTTTCCGCTACCTACTACCTTATAGATATCTTTTTACCCGCTTTAGCCTATTAATTATACCGCCGTTACTTTAACTATATTTCTCCCGATTAATCGGCTACGCCCCCCCCTTTACGTACGCGTATATAGGCCTCCTTATAGCTAGGCGTTTTTTCGACTTCGATTTCCGACTTCGACTTTTACCTTTACTATCTACTTTTCTACCTCGCTAGCTAGACTTCTACCTTTCTATTCGATTTAAATAATGTAACTAACGGAGTCGATTCTATACCTTTTTAAATCTATATATAGATTACCCTTTTCGGTTATTATACAACTTCTACCGCTAACGGCCCCGCGCCTCGCACCGCCTTAATTTATTCTATCGCCGGTAACCTCCCTAACTTTATTATTATTACTACCGCCGCCGCCGACTACCTTTCTAGTACCGAGTACCTTCCTTACGTTAAGTACCTTTCTCATACCGACTACTTCCCTCGCGCCGGCGCCTTACTTAATTATTTCTATTACTAATAACCCCTTTCCTCTTACCCTTCCTTATTATTATTACTACCGGCGCCGAATACCTTCCTTATATAAGTACCTTCCTCGATTACTTCCGCCGTTACTAACCGCTCCTTATACGTATATATACGAAATTAATTCTTCCCTAAATAATAACGTTAACGCCTCGTAAGAGTTATTAATATAAGGTTTAAAGTTTAATAATTTAACTTTAGCTATCTAGTAAGTTCCCTTACTTACCTTCCTTCCTCTCTCGACTTTAGCTAACCTTTTTCTTCCCTAGCGTATATAAAAATAATAACGCTAATATATACCGTTACAAAGGGGATTCGCTTTAACTAGGCCTAGTTACTTTCCTAAAGAACCTCGAAAGCGCTTACGATATTCGTAACGGCGCGTACCTTATCCCTATCGCCGACTATCCCCGCCGACTATCCCTATTACCGCCGGTATACCTTAATCTTATCGTATTATAAGACTTCCCTTATATAATAGCGTACTTTTATATATACCGCCGTATACTATCTTCCTTTTATATATAGGTGTAAACGATCTCGGTACTTTAGTATTCGGTCGGACTACCGGCCCCTCGGAAACGAAGAAGGCTTTTCTATAAGAGTAAGCGACTCCTAAGCGTAAATTTAAAAACTAAGCCGGTATATTTATATACCTTTTCTAAATCTATATATATATTACTTATTTCGGATATTACTTAATACCCCCCCCCGGCCCGACCTTTAAACCCCTAGCTAATTCTATTCTTTAGCTCTTATTAGTTACCTTAGGACTATTTATATCGGTTAATAAGTTCGACCTCCTCGCCGTCCTCCTCGTCGTCCTTTTCGTTAGTAACCGCTTTCGTAACCGCGGTATCTTAATATCGTACTATCTATTAGTATATAAGATCTTCTTAATATCGTACTATCTATTAATATATAACCTTTTCTTTAGGTTATACTATTTATTAGTAAAGCGGTAGCCTCTTCTTAATATCGTACTATCTATTAGTAACTACTATAAGTAAGAACCTCTTCTTCGTATTATACTATCTATTAGTAATAAATTAAACCTATCTTAGTAAAGGCGATAATTATACTTAGTACCGGCCCTATTCGCTAAATCGCTATACCTTACGCTATATACGGCCTTAAATATTATATATCTCTACGGACCTCCCCGAGGAAAAGTTTAACGAAGTACTTATTCCTCGGTTTAAAAGGTATCCGTACCCCCGGTATTAAATATCTCGGTAAACCTTCCTAAGGAAGAGTTTAACGAGGTACTTATTCCTCGGTCTAAGAGGCCTTTCCGAGGAAGAGTTTAACGAGGTATTTATTTCTCGGTAAACCTCCCCGAGGAAGAGTTTAACGGGTATTTATCCCTCGGCAAACCTCCCTAAGATTTTAACGAAATACTTATTCTACGGTTTAAGAGACCCCTATACCTTAGGTATTAGATATTTTAACCCGGAGAATACTACTAAGGATCCTCTCGATCCGGAGTAGCTACTATACTATATCCGACGAAGCCTTAGCTACTAGGAAAAGGATAATAGGTTGTAAGCTTAAATACCTTTACGCTTTGTAAATTACTTAGGCTTAAGCCTTAGTAAGTTAATCTAGAAAGATAGGTTATAAAAGCTATCGTTAAACCTAGCTAAAATCTATTAAGGCGAAAGGTATATAGGGACTTCTTATAATATCGAAGAGACGTATCTAGTTCTAACTCTTAAAACCTTACTTATAATAATATTAGTATCTAGTTTTATATTTAAAGCCTAGTCGGAAAAGATATATATATTTAGTTTTACTATTAAGGTTTAGGACGATAGGGTAGCCGGTATACCTAGGATCTTAGTAGATCTCGTAGGGATAATTAGAGTATTATATATATACCTAGGTAGGTAGGGTTAATTATATTACTTCGACCGGTAGAAAGAGGAAGCCCGATCGCTTCGGCCGATAAAAAGAGGAAGACTACTAAATAGTTTAGCTAGCTACTATTACAGCCTTTATATAAGGGGACGACGATAAGAAGGAAACCCTCTTTAAGACCGCGCTAGCCGGCTACGGCCTTTATATAAGAAGATAACGAGATAATAATAAGGAGGATAGGATAAGGGTATAAAATAAGGACCTCGAGACCTTTAGCTCCGCCTTTAATACTTAGTTATATAAATAAAAGGTATCTAGTTCTAACTTTAAGGCCTTTATTAAACGGTAAATAAACCGATAACTATCGCTACCGTCTCTTCTTACTATCTCCTCTTACTAATAAATAATTTATATATAACTCCTAATTTATTACCTTTATTAGTAAATATATTTATTAATTAACCCTACTAAGGCCGGTAGCGTCGAGGAGATATTTAACTTTAGCGAGGCCGATCGGAAGTTCCTCGAAATAGTATTTACTTACCTTAAGACTTATCCTAAAATAAGCTTCTTACCCTTACTCCCCTTTTCCTATCCTAACGAGTAGTACTAACCTTTACCCTCTTTTCTAGTTTAATATTTAAAATCTCGGCGAGAAGCTAGGCGTTAAGCCTAAGACGGTTACTAATAAATAATATAACCTTAAGAAAAAGCTCTTCGTTAACGAGGGCTTCTCTACCGAGGCCGGTATCTTTTATATGCCGGTTAAGAAGCGTAAGACCGTTAAGGCGTAGGGTAGCTCGGCTACTAAAAAAATCGTAAAGCCTTTCTATTAAGGCCGGTACTCCTTATACGCCGGTTAAGAAGTATAAGACTATTAAGGTATAAGGTAGCTCGGTTACTAAAAAGATCGTAAAGCCTTATACGCCTAAGAAGAAGGCCGAGCTTAAGGATAAGAATAGTAATATCTATTAACTATATCTCCTTAATAATATTACCTTACCTACCTTAAATACCCGCCTTAGATACCCGCCTTAGATACCCGCCTTAGACGGTACTATCTTCCTCCTACTAATAAAAAATATACCTATAACTCCTAATTTATTACTTTTATTAGTAAATATATCTTCGCCGATTAACCTTACCGATACCGGGCTTAACGTTAAGCCTAAGATAGTTACTAATAGATAATATAACCTAAAGAAAAAGCTATTCGCTAACGAAGGCCTCTTTACCGAGGCCGGTACCCTTTGTACGCCGGTTAAGAAGAAGGCCGAGCCCGAGGATAAGAATAATAATGTCTATTAACTATATTATATCTCCTTAACGGTACCGCCTCGCCCGCCTTAGATACCCGCCTTAGACGCCTACTTTAAATAGGGACTAATAATAGGACTCGACCGATATAGCTTTAAGATAGATATATAGATAAACTAGTCGGCGTCCTTTTTACTATTTTATCGATCGCCTATCTAACTACTTCTTAGTTCCCGCCTACCCCGCCCCGCCTTTACTTATAAGGCGGGCGGGCTACCGTTTTAAATACCCGCTTTAGACGCCCGCCTTAGATATCTACCTTCGACGCCTGCTTTAGATTAATACTATCTACCTCCCTTATTAATATTATACCCTCCGACCTCGTTACCTAGTAGCCCGGTCTGAAGTAGCCCGCCGCCGATATACGCTAACTAGGTTAGTACCGCCGCCCTACTACCCCGCCGAATAACTCTAACGGGGTAAATAGGTAGGAGGGGTAGGGCGGCGGTACCCCTTAAGGCGATATATCCTATATACTTTAGCCTTTTAAGTAGGGGTACTAGCTTATTAACTATACTAAGTAGGAGGAGGATCTACGGAACTCGGCGTAAGATTTTCTAGGGAGTTACCTCGGGGGAGGGGGGGGTAAGTTATCGACGGGATATTAGGTTTTCGTAGGCTAGCTAGGTAGAGGAGAGCTAAGGCTATTAGAGCGGCTAGGGTAGCGGGGGTAGTGGGGAGAGGGTAGTAGTTATAAAGGCGATTAGGATAGTCTTAGTACGTTACCTATTCGTTATCGAGTATACTAGACTATAATAACTTTCTATCGTCTAAGCCTCCTTTCTTTTAGCTAGTAATAACTATATCCGATTAAATAACGCCGTTATATTATAGCGTTAATTAGCCTCGCTCCTCGCGATATATCGCCTATATCTTCGGATATAGCTATAATATATACTATTAATTCCTATTCCTATAGCTTTTTTTAATCGCTTAGCGATAACGTTCGTAACTAATATTAACTCTAGTAGTAATTTATTTAAACGTAGTACCTCGCTTACTTTACTTAATATTAACAACTAGCTAACCTATCCTATATATATCGCGCGTATCGAGCCTGCCGAGTTCGACTATATAGCTATTAAGCGAATAATTTACGGTTACTTTACGGTTATCGGTTCTCCTACCCCTTACCGCCGTAGCTTCGCTCCGAACGGCTACGATAAAAAGGATATACCCTAGTAAATCTATCCCGCCGCCGACCGTCTTATAGCCCTCGCCCGCGACGGTCCGCCTTACTACGCTAGTAACCCCCCCCCCTTTCCCCTTCGCTAATATATTACGATTTTAGCTTAAGATAGTAGACGGTGATACTTTAAAGGTTTACTAAGAGTAGGAGTTAAATATAAAAGAAAGCTTAAAAAAGGGATAATACGGTATATAATACTATAGCTAGCTATATACTTAGTATAACGATAACGATACGATAAGGTATCGGGACGAGTATTTAATCCTATTTTAGGCCTTTAGCGACCGAGCTAATAACAGATAGGATCTAGGTAGGATTTAACTTAAGTATAAAGGAGGCGGTGTTAAGGGATATATAGAAGGGCTTTTATCCGGGATACGTCTTCTCCGTTACTTTCGTCGGTAGAATATCGCCTTTCTATATATCTACGGTATTTTTAACTCCTATCCTATATACTACCGCCTTCTAGTAATCCGGGAGGCCTGTATTACCTCCCTATTAAATAAAGAGGCCGGTAAACCGGCGTAATATTTTATATTTCTAATACTCTATATAATATCTTACGAGATAGTCGATACTACTAGATTTTTATCTCGGCTTAAGGCTTTCCCTCCCTCCGAGGGCGCCTTTTAGCTACTAGGTTATCTAAATAGAAACCGAACTTTAGACTACTTTATAGGCCGTTTAGGTTTTTAGTTTTTAGTTCGGATACCCCGTACTAGTTATAGCCCCCTACGCCGTACTAATACTATAGTATTATCCGTAGTATACCGTAGGGGCCGGTAGTATAAATCCTTATTAGCTTTAACGATCTAATAGGGGTATAGCTTATATAGGCTAGGCTTTACCGCTTTAACGCCGTAGTATTACTCTTTATAAAATAATCCTCGCGATCGCCTTTACTAAAATTTAATTTTATCTTCTCTAAGATTATAGTAAAATAAATATCTTAACCCCTACCCGCCGCGCCTATACCTACGTTAGTACTAACTCTTCGGAGTTAAAAAATCTTATATAAGTTTTCCTCTTCTTATTTCCTATCGCTATTATCTTATTATTCTTATACGAGTTCGCTACGCTATATAGATCGACCTACTTAACCGAGGGCGATTACTAATTAGGTACCGTTTTAATACTTAGGTTCCTTCGCTTATACGATACGTTAAGCTCGTATAGTAGAGTCGACTCTCCGCTTAGTATATACGGTAGGGTTATCTCGGTTCCTAACGGGATAACGGCTAACGCTTTCTAGTACTTTTACTAAGAAAAGTTATTACGCCCCGTCGTCCCCGCCCTTAGTAAGCGAATTATAAGTATTTCTTATAATTACTTTATAATTAATAGATACTAATAGGCCTAAACCTATTAAACGCCGGCTTTACTCCTAGCCGCCGCCTACTTCCCGCGCCGTATATATTATTACTCGGGAGGTAAGGAGATCGGCCGTTCCGGTAATATCGTAACGTATAGCCGCGGCCGTTATATATACCGCCGACCCCGTTACTAACCCTACTACTACCGGCCCCGCCGACCCTACTACTACCCGTTTTACTACCTATATTACTACTAGGGCTAATATCGCCGCGGCTCGCCTTACTATCTTTAAAGCTAAGGACCGCCTTATAGCGGTATTTTTAGCCTTAAAGGCGGCGGAGGATAACTTAGTTAAGGCGGAGGCGGAGGGGAAGAAGGAGGAGGAGGAGAATAACGATAACGAGGAGGATAAGAAGTATATATTATATATAAAGTAATTAAAGGGTAGTCTAGCCGGCGTACCTCTTTAGGGCGGCGTTCCCCGCTTAAATACTAGTTCGGGGCTTACCTTTAAAAAAAAACCGTAACGTCTCGTACGTATAGGGTTTTCCCTACTTTACTTAAAGTTCCTTTTATAATCATAACTATCTAATATAACCTCGTATATACCTTATCGTACTTATCCCGACGTTATAGTACTTATATATTAAGGGTTTAAGGTTTAGTCTACCCTTACTATAGCTAGCGCTTAGTATAAGTAAGTAAATCCCTATCCCTTAGGTATCGTCGGTCGCGTTTACTAGCGCTTAACTCGGGGGGGTTTATTAGTAGTAGGAGTGTTAGCGGTAGGAGCGTCGGTAAAGCCTTTAAAAGCCTCGTCCCTTTATTAACTAGTTAGAAGGGGCTATTCTATTATAGGCTTTACCTACTCCTTAGTTATAGTATCTATAGTTATATAGTTATATAACCTAGGTTAGGTAACGCTAGGTTACATAGTCGGGAGTTAACCTACGCCTCGAAAGCTTACCTCTCGCGGCCCTTACGCCCTAGACTTTTAACCCTTCGTTAAATAATAGTTATCTAACCTAACCCTTATAGTACGCTACCCTTACGCCGTAATAGTTTATTCGACCTATTCCTATAGCCTTACTATCTACGAATAACCTTTTGTCTTTGCCTCGATTAATCTAATAAACCCCGCGCCGAATTACGCGACCTCCGCCTTAATCCCTAATCCTTAACCTTAAAAAATCCTTAATCCCCGACTATAAAAATCCTTATATTCGTACCCCTACCCCCGACTAACCCCGCGTTAATTAACCGATCCCCGACGTTAATAACGAACCCTCCCTTCGTTCTATATAATTTATTACGGTAATATTCGTACCCTGTTAAGTAAGTAAGATTATAAGTAAAGATACCCTTTCTTTCTAACCTTACTACTTTCGCTTTTACTTTTTATTTAATATTTAACCCTATTACTATAGCTAACCCCGGCCCCTCTTAATAGAAGGGTAAGGATAATTAGATTATTTTCCCTTCCCCGGCTTAATTTAAGTATAAACTCGATAACCCCGGCCTTATTACGGAGAAGGTTACAAAAATCCTAATCGCTACCGGCTACCTTACGACGGCTTCCGTAATCGCCGAGTATACGAATATCCCCGCCGTCTACGACTAGTCGCTTTTTATCTACGACTACCTCGCCGATATAATCCTCGGCTTAATAATATAAAAGGCTTAGTCGATAACCGAGTATATAATCGCTTTAATATACGACGCCCTTAATAACCTCCGTACCGTTAATATCCTTAAAGCGGCTAAGAACCTACGCTTCTACTCCTACTATAACGATCTTTAAACGTAGGTTAATACTTAATCCTAGGCTATAGCTACCGCCTTAAATAACTATAGTATTACCTTTAAAAAGTTTTTTATTAAAGACCCCGAGGTATTCGATATTAACGATAAGGACGTAATAAAGCGTAATACTACTTACGAGAACTAATATTTTAAGATTAAGATCTGATAGGCCTAAGACTCTTAGGAATTCCCCTCGGAGTTTTAAAAAATCCTTTATATCGCCGGCTTACTCTCCGGCTCCGCCTACTAAAGTATCTAAACTAGCCTCGATACTATTCTTAATAATAAGGGAGACCCTACTTAGTAAAAGTAGCCCTTTAACGCTAAGCTCCTAGAAGTCCTCGACGCTATCTACTATAATTTCGATATTATTATAAATACCGAGAAGAAGCTTACCTTCCTTACCTAGAAGGACGACTTCTCTAACTTTATAGACTTTATTACCGAGTTTATCTCCTTCGTAGACTATATTAAGATTAACGATACTACCCGTATCTACTTTATCTACGATAAGGTAAACGGCTATATCCGTAAGGCCTTTATCTCCTAGGTTTTATAACCTAATAAAGATAATTAGCCTGGTTAGCTTAAGATTATCTTATAACTCGTTAAGAATATCGAATACGATAAGTTCCTCTTTAAGTCGTACGGTAATAAGCCCGGCGGCTCCGGCTCTAGTAACGGTAATAAGGATTCCTCGGCTTTTAAGAAGGACCCCGACGCGATAAATCTCTTTAATACTCGCGTTAATAGCCCCTAGTATTTATCCCCGGCTAAACTTTAATACTAAATTAATAACGGCTTTTATAAGAGATACGGAAGCGCCGGCTATATCGTAGCTTACTATACCTTAACGGACTACGCCGTTACCGTTAGTACCTTAGCCTACGGAGGTACCTAAGGTAAAGGCGCCCTCCGTAGCGGCGGTTACGGCGTATACGGAGGTTTCGGCGCCCTACGTAGCGGCGCCGGTATAGGCTATAGCTACGGCTACTTAAGTCCCTACCCCGCCTAGCCTTAGTACTTATAGTAGTACCTATAATAGTAGTTCCCCTACCCTTAGTAATATAGTACTACTTACGTCCGATTTATAACGACAGACCCTAACTAGTAGTAACCTTTCCCTCTTACTTAATATAACTTCTATACCGTCCCCTTTAACTATAATTACCCTTCTAGGTTTATTAAGGGCGAGATCTAGGATAACCCCGCTATTAAGGACTACTAGGGAAAAAAGTACCCTTCCCGCTAAATCGTACTAGGAGGGTAACCGGAGAAGGATAAAGAATATAAAGAACCTAAATAGATAAACTCGTAATTAACGCCCTTAGGTAATAGAAAAAGTTAATCTTATTATCCTTTTACCTCTCCTTCTCTAAACGTAAAGTATACTATACTAGCTTAGTAAACTCCGGCTATATAAAAAAGGCCTTTATCGATAATAACTTCGTAAACCTTTACTATATCTCTACTAACCTCCTTCCCTACGTTAAACCTTTATTCCTCGCCGACGGCTAGCTATATAACTAGATCCGAAGTATAGTAACCCTCGACCTTTAAATCGGAGCCTATAAGGAAACTATCTCCCTTTTCGTTACGCCCCTCGCTAAGGAATACCTAGTTATACTAGGAATCCCTTAACTTTAGTAGTATAATCCCGCCGTTAGCTAAGATATATTAAACCTAACCTTTACGAACTACGGCCTAACCTACCTCCCCCGCGACGTCCTAGTACTTACCCCCTACGTTATAAAAGTACTACTCCGTACTAATTATAAACCGTTAACTATAAAAGACCTTAAGGAGGAAGATAACCTTTATAACGTTAACCTCCGTTATATCGCCTATAAAAAAGCCGCTCGCTTTAGGTAATAACGGGCTAAGTAAACTTACGCTAAACCCCCGCCGCCCTCCTTACTCTTTAAGATAATCTTCTAAAACGTTAGGCGCGCCGGTACGATATAGATCTTTACGAAGAAATATATCCCTATCTAACGCTTCTTTATCGAAAAGGATAACGGCGCCTTAAAACCTATCGACCTTAACGATATCCGCTTCCTTAACGCCCTTAATTTCTTCCTCTTTTTACGCTAAAAGGGCGTTAAGACTATACGGACTACTATAGGTAAGTTAAACATAGTTATCGCTAAGATTTACGCCGATATGTAACCCTTTATACTCCCTAAGCTAACGGAGGGCGCCTTTAAGGAACTTATATAGGGCGAAAGGGATATAACCTACTAAAAGTCCGTACTTCCCGAGCCCTACTACGACTTTATCGACTATATCTTCGCTAACCCTATTACTTTAGGTAAAGACGCCGAAATGTTAAGCCGGATTAACGACGAGGATGTTACTTAATTCTTCGTAAAGCTAGATAAAGCCCTCTTTATAGATAACGAAATAAGGAAGAAGATACCCGTTAAATATTATAACCTCCTTTATATCGCCCGACCGTAGGAAACGGAGAACCTTCCCTTATACTACTCCTATAATTATAAAATCGAGCTAACGTTAAAAGCTTTACTCCTATATAGCTAAAATAAACTTATATCCCCCGTAAAGCTTACCGTTATTAAAAGATAACTCGATAATAATTTAGCTAAGGGAAATATCTACCTATCTATATTAGTTATAGTAGTCTTCCTTCTCCTCGTAAGGAAGCCCGGCGGAGATATCCGGATTTACTAAAACTACTACGGGATTAATAATATTACTATTAAGAACCGGTACTTACTACCGTTAATCCGTAAAACCCTCGACGTTATCTATAACGTTAAGATTTATATAAAGGTAGATATTATCTCGGTATTTAATAAAGTTAGGATCGCCGTAGAGGAAGAATAGAAAATAACCTTTATTATAAGGTTCGGCCTTTATAAGTCCCTCGTTACCCTATTCGGCCTTTATAAAGCCCCGGTTACTTTCTAGAGATATATTAACGATATACTTTACGATATCCTTAACGAGTACGTTACTACCTACCTCGACGATATCCTTATCTACTTTAATAACCTCGAGGACTATATTAAGTATATTAGGGAAGTCCTTAAACGCTTCGCCGAGGTAGGCCTTTAAATCGACCTTTCTAAGAACGAATTCTATATTACCCGGACTAAATACCTAGGGCTTATTATTACCTTAAGGGGTATTAAGATAAACCCTGAAAAAGTAGTAGTAATAATAACCTAGGAGCCGTTAATAATAAGGTAGTAGCTATAATACTTCCTAGGCTTCGTTAACTTTTATCGACGATTTATTTATAGCTTCTCCGGTTTAACTAAGTACCTTTATAAACTAACTAAAAAGGACCGCCCTTAGTAATAAACCGACGAATATTAAAGCTCTTTTAAGTCCTTTAAAATAACGTTTTCTATAGCCCCCGCCCTTTAAGTATTCGACTAAAACCGCCGAATAGTAGTAAAGGTCGACGCCTTTAACTAAAGTACTAACGGTATCCTCCTTTAAGTCGGAGATAATAAAAAGCCTTACCTAGTCGTCTACTTCTCTATTAAGTACTTAGTATAGGAATATAATTACGATATCTATAATAAGGAGCTCCTAACTATTATTAAAGTACTCGAAGAATAGCGCCCGGAGCTTAAAAGGACCCGTAATACCTTCGATATTATTATAGATTATAAGAACCTATAAACCTTCGTAATAATTAAGTAACTTACCCTATATTATATAAGGTAGTCGGAGTTCCTCTCGAGATTTAACTTCTAGATCCGGTACCGCCCTAGTATACTAGCTACTATACCGGACGCTTTTAGTAGGAAACCGGAGGATATACCGATCGACGAGATTAACAACTACCTTTACGCCCGTAACCGGCCTTTAATAAACCCTTACAAATTTAACCTTAGTATATACGAAGACTACGTAAGCCTCGTCCTCGTAGCCGCCGATATCGGTAACGAGTACCCTTTCGCTACGGAGGTAAACCTCTAGCTTTACGCCCTAAATACCTTAAAGTATATTAACGACTTTATCGCCGATAGTTACGAGAAGTCTACCTTACTTAACGAAGTTATAGTAACCTTAAGAGACTTCGAGAATAATAAAGGATAGCCGACGCTTTTTAAAGACCTTCTCCGGATACCTTTTAACGAATATAAATTAGTATAAGGCTAGGCCTATTATAAGGACCGCTTAATTATAAACCCCGAGGACTACGACTTATAGCTATAACTAATCTATAGGATATACGTATTTATACCTACTAGCTACCCCGGCTAAATTAAGACGCTAGACCTAATAAACCGCCGGTACTAGTAACCGGGCTTTATAACCTTTATAAAGGAGTTTTGTAAAAGATACCTTATTTATATTAAAACGAAGCCCTCTCGATCTAAGCCCGTCGGATTCCTTAAACCTCTCCCCCTACCTCTTTCCTTATAACGGGATATCTCCGTCGACTATATTACCCCCTTACTACTCTATACTAGGCAGGGCTATACCTATTAATATATCGCTATAGTCGTTAATAAACTAATTAAGATATAATACTTTATCGCTACCGAGACCTTAAAAACGGAAGAACTAATAAACGCCTTCTTATAACGAGTTTATAACCTTTATAATTACCCAGAGACTATCGTCTCCGACCGGAGTAGTTAGTTTATCTTAATATTCTAACGCACTTTATTAACATACCTCGGTATTACCCTCCGCCCCTTATCGGTATTCTACCTATAAACTAACAGCTAAACCGAAAGGATTAACGCTAAACTAAAGAAGTATCTCCACTCCTATATCTCATAGTCCTAAGACGATTAGGCCGATTAGCTTCCCTTCGCCGAATTCGCCGGTAATAATATAGTCTTTAAGACTATAGGAGTAAGCCCTTTCTATATTAACTACGGATTCGACCCTTAGATCGGTATAAAGCCGGTAACCCCTTACCCTCCCGACTATTTTACCTACTAACGTTAGGAGTTCTTTAAAGTAATAAAGATCGCCTACTGTTTTTAAAGCGTACTAGACTAAGTTAATACCCTTTTACGTTAAGCTTAAAACCGATACGAGCGTAACGTTAATACTAAGCGGACCGATACCCCGAAGTATAAAGCCGGCGAATAAGTAATACTCGATATAAGGAATATCTCTACCGGCTACCCTTTAGAGAAACTTACCCTTAGATAGGAGGGCCCGTTTAAGATTACTAAAGCTTCCTTATATATAGTTTAGCTATAACTCTCCGTTAATATAAAAGTTAATAATACCTTCTATATATAGCTCGTCCGCCGATAGGTACCGGATAAAATCCCCGGCTAAGACGCGGTAAAGTAGTAAGTCCGCGTAAACTAAGGCCGTTAGATAGTATAGACCGACGAATTTTATAAAGAATAGTAGTATACCTTCGAAAGGATCCTCGACTATAGCTAAGCCGATAACGGCCGATAAAACTACCTCGTTAAATAGGTTAGCTACGATTAACTAACGTAGTAATTAGCTAGCGATTTAAAGGGCTACGATAACGACTTATAGGAGTTTTACGAAGCGAACCTAGGAAAAGGAAAGCCCCCCGCGTAGTTAAAGAAAAAGAAGCTAAATACGAGTATCTCCGCGCCGGAGACGAGTTCCTCCGTACGCCTACCTACGCCCCCGCCCGTACCGTAGTACTCCGTACGCCTAAGAAAGGAAGATAGGGCTTAATTATACCTTTAGCTACTACTTATAAGTATCCGCGTAAAGGCGTAATTACCGAGAAGGAGAGGTAAGTATTATAGGCTTTACCTACTCCTTAGTTATAGTATTTATAGTTATATAGTTATATAACCTAGGTTAGGTAACGCTAGGTTACGTAGTCGGGAGTTAGCCTACGCCTCGAGAGCTTACCTTTCGCGGCCCTTACGCCCTAGACTTCCAACCCCTCGTCGAATAATAGTTATCTAACCTAACCCCTATAGTATACTACCCTTACGCCGTAATAGTTCCCCGCCGAGCGCGGCTTAGAGTTCGGCCCCGCTAGATCTATCGAAGACTTATAAATACTTATCGGCGGTCTCCTAACGGCGGTCCTAGGCGTTCCTTAGTTAAGTATTCCAAGGACCCCGTTATTACCCTTCTCCTTACTCGTAAAGGGTATTAGTAGTTAGGTAGTCCGAAAAGAAACTTAAAAACTAGCCTTATACCTACCGTTATACCTATATAGTACCCTACTATAAAGACCTAAGTACTTTATTACCCTACCTAAATAGCCGGGGTTACCGGTCTAGTTAATAGGCGGTTATACCTCCTATAAAATATTTCCTTATAATCGTCTCTACTAATTTAATTCTATTCTCTTTAAGCTTATAATTAAGATAGGAAGATTAACCCCCCCCGTAATACGCGCGTACGCGACCGCCGACTTTACGGAGTTAAAAGATAACTTATAAGTTTTCCTTTTTCTTTTTTCTTTCGCTATTATCTTATTCTTACGCGGGGTAATAACGTAGTATAGATCCCGTCGGCCCGTTACCGAGGATAATTACTAATCGGGTACCGTCCTAACGTTCGCTTATATAACGCGTTAAGTACTAACTAATAAAGTATAGTAAGGTTTCGGTTTCTAACGGGATAACGAAATATTTACTTAATCGATTATATTAACGAATAGTAGCTTCCTAGATTAAGTTATAGTAACTTTTCTTATCCCTAGCCCTAATATAAGCCCCCTTCCTACTACCTCCCGTACTACCTATACCCGTATTATTATTACTACCCCTATTCCCGACCGCCGCGTTACCCTTACCTCCCGCTAAACTACTACCCTTTACTTAGCTATAAGTAGTACGGCCGCTCCTAGCCCGGCCCCCCGCCTTATAACCTGGAGAAGCGTCGCCGCCTATATAACCCTCCGTAAGAATATTATCGCCGTTAAACGGGATATTACCTATACTAAGGCTATAGTAACTAAGACGGAGGCTACTACCTACCGCGATATTAAGTAGGCTAAAACTATCTAGGCGGCGGCCGAGGATAAGCTAGCTAAGGCCTTAGCTAAGGGGATAGAAAAGGCCGAGGAGGAGGATATACTAGAATAAAGTAGGGGGGGTTAGTTAGGCCGGTACGCCTTTTTAAGGCGGTATTCCCTACTAAGATATTAGTTAGGGGCTTACCCCTTAATAAGAAACTTTAACGCTTCGTATATAGGGGGTTTCCCTTACTTAACTAAGAGTTCCGATTATAATCGTAACTATTTTAATATATAACCTATCTATTATTACCTTTTCGGCCCCGTCTTACTTCCTATACTCTAACTTTCTTTATCTACTAATATCTTACGGCGGGTAATCTTTATTATAGCCCTTACCGCCTATATACCGGAGGAAATATATATAGTCTAATCTAAGTTATTTTTAAAGTTCCGGGGAAGGCTCGCGGTAATATATATACGTCGTAACGATACTCTCCTATAAGTCGCCGCCCTCCTACGAATCCGTAACGCCCTCCTATAAGTCTATATCTACTCTATCCTACGAATCCGTAATACCTTCCTAGGAGTTTATATCTATCTACTCCTACGAATCCGTAACGCCCTCCTATAAGTCTATATCTATCTACTCCTACGAATCCGTAACGTTCTTCTAGGAGTTTATATCTATCTATTCCTATAAGTCCGTAATACCCTTTTAAAAGTCCGTATCTATCTACTCCTATAAGTCCGTATTTATATTATCTTATAAGTATACTATCCCCTTCTACGAGTCTGGTATCTCGATATTTACTTAGGCGAGTTAGCCGAGCTAACGTATATAAAGTTAATATATATCGAGCTTTATCCGGATATATATCCGAATAAGCGTCTTACGGGTTTAGGGTCTTTTTATCTTAGCTTAGAGCTCCGTAAGCGTTATTAGCGTTAGATCGACGATACTATCGAGAAGGGAGTCGTTAGGTAGGAGGCCGAGCTTTTAGAAAGTTAGCCGACCTATTAAAATACTATTAGTAAAAGGCTTAGTAGCGATACCCCGCTCGGTATATAAAGTAAGGAGTTTATCCTAATTATCTCTTCCTATCCCTACTATATAAGGGAAGAAGAAGATATATCTATATAGTAATAACGTTATAGTAGTTCTTTAAAGCTCGTTAGTATTATATTAAATACTAGGTTATAACTAACGAACCTAGGAGAGAGAGGAATAGATAGCCGTTCTACGGGAACGGACCTAGGTATATATAACCTAGAAGATACTAGGTTATAACTAACGAACTAAGGGAGAAGGAGTTAGGTATCCTAAATATACTTAGAATCCGCGTAAGGCGACTTTAAATACCTACTAGACCGGTAACCTACCTTATAACCCCGCCCGGGTAGCTTTCCTTTAATATATAGTTTACCTTCGGCTTTAAGATAAATATAAGTTAAAGTAACTCGCTAGTAATAGCTACCTTAAACCTTAAAGATATTATCGTCTCGGAAGTACGCTTACGAACGGGATATACTACTAGAAGGAGGAGAGTCGTTATAAGGCTTACGAATAACGGCTTAAACTCCTTAGTAAGTATTATACTATTATATATAACTACTATCTTATTATAAATATTACGGAGTACTATTTAAAGGGAGCTAAGGCTTAATATAATCGCCCTCGTCTCCTACTCCCTTACCTAGTCTCTTACGTAACCTATAGTATCCTTTAAATATTTATTACCGGCGAGGTTTATAAGTAAGATAGTACCGCCGCCTAGGGAGACTAGGGTTAGAATTAAGTATGAGCGAGATAAAGAAGTATTAGCCGATATAAGGGCTACCGTACGGCCCTTTCTAATCCTACTCTTAATTTACTTTAGTACGTCGGGTAAGCTCGATAGCGTTAGCCCGATATCTATCCTTATATTCTATATATAGCTCGTTTACTACTTTAAGGGTGAGTAAAGATCGTATATCTTATCGATATATATCTCTAATAGAAAGTAGGAGAACCTAGCTCTAAACGCCTCGAGTATACTACGGAGGAGCGAGGTTATAGTATATATCTTCCCCGAGCCCGAGGCTTTATAGGCGATAATATAAAGACTTTAAGATATACTTACGATAACTTCTTTAAATAAGGGCGATAATATACTTTTTACGCTCTTATCTTTATCGCCCGGGCCGAAGATATAATTAAAGCTAAAGGTCTTTACTAAAGGGCGACTATTAAGTAGGCTTCGTAACGGTAGACTTATCTCTATCTTCCTAGGGCTTATAAAGCTAAATTCTAAAAGATCTCGGGATAACGATAGTTAAATACGGATTATAACTTATACCTCGGCCGGTCTCTTACGGGTTATATAGGTAACGGTATCTTGCCTAGCTTACTATTCCGCCTTACTTGGAGGCCCCGGAGCTAGTATTTATCCTAGCGTAGTAGAAGAGCTAGAAGAGTTAAAGGTATCGGAGGTTTCGGGGGGTTTAACGGTTTCGGGCGAAAGGCTTTCGGGGGGACTTTCGGAAAGGCTTTTAGATAGGTTTTAAGGGATTCGTTTAATAAGAGCGGGCTAGATCGCTACGAATTAACTTTATCGGGGTATTTAGGATTTAAAAGAAAAACTTAAATTAAAAATACGTTAGACTTTATCTTAACTACGGCCCCCTTTTACTCCCCGCTATTAGTTTTTCCTTATCCTTTTACGAGTTAATAGGAGGTACGTTGTAATCTTAAGTAGCTATAAGCGTAGGATACCGTCCTCTCTTACCTCGAAACTAATGACTTCGACGCTTCCTCCTTCCGCTTCTAACTTATTAACTTCTAAGCGAACTACTATACCTTAATAGTCCTCCTTTACTTTGCCGCCGCCTAAAACTCGGCCCTATTTATCTCTAGCCTCCTTACCTACGCCTATATAAACCCTATATAACCTAATACCGATAGTAAGACGCTTTTTAACCTCGCTAAGCTCGGAGTATACAATAATAGAAAGACTCGTATTACCCCTTACCGTTTACCTTACTACTATACTTAATTAGATAGTAACGTTACTTACGATAATAGAAAGACTTATATTATCCCTTACTATCTATCTTACTACTATACTCGACTAGATAGTAACGCTTAGCCGTTCGTAATAATAGGAAAACCTATATTATATAGGTTAAGTACTTTTTAAAAGATACCTTATCGTTATTCTAGTATTATAGTTAAGGAGGTCCTTAAGTAAAAGCGCTTTAACTCGCCTACGCTTATCGGTACTATACCGCTAGCCGATTATATAGCCGTACTTTTTAACGAACTACTCGGCGGCTAGCTTCCGGATAAGGATATTTTTCTCGTAATCGACTTAAGGGATAGTTACTTTAGGAACGGGTTCTAGATATATATATTAAGTCCCCGTCCCCGATAGGTTATACTAGTTATATAACTTATAATTATCGTATTTTATCCGCTTAATATTATAACGGTTATATCTAAGTTAAGTATTAGTCTAGGTAAATATATAGTAAAAAGGGGGGGGTATATACGGTAGTAATACGTTTATATATAGAAATCGGGACTTTTTTCCTTAGGTAGACGGGTAGTTTATTATCGGACGATAATACCGAGGCTGTAGGTAGGTAGGTCGGTTTAGGCTTAAAAGTCGGGACTTTTTTCCTAGGGCGGATAGGTAGTCTATTATTAGATGATAATACCGAGGCCGTAGGCGGGCGGCCCGGGGTTAGTTTAAACTTAAAAGTTAGGACCTTTTTCCTAGGGTAGATAAGTAGTTTATTATTAGACGATAATACTAAGGCTGTAGGCGGGCGGGTTAGTTTAGGCTTAGAGATTCTTATCTTAAATAGCTAGGGTATAGTTATATATTATTAAATATTACGTCCTAACTCCTCCTCCTTAGCGGCGTATAGGCGGGCTTTTATATTAAAGCTTATAGGAGAGAAAGCGACCGGAGTAGGCGCTGGACTTAACTTAAGCCTACTAGGGAAGAAGTAACGTATAGTATATATAGTAGGCGGTAATACCGGCGGCGCTAGTAGCTTATTATATTACGATAGCTATAAGGGATAATCTAATCGGCCCGGTAATACTAGTAACCGGAATTAAAATACCGAGTAGCCCGAGTCCGGTAGTACGTACTATAGGGGGGGGCGGCGTAAAGCTAAGCTAGTATAGCTAGGTACCTAGGGTAGTATATAATCGATATAACTTTTACTTTTCTAAGTAGTAATATATAGATATCCTAATAAGATAGTCCGTAGTAAACCTAGTATATCGTTAGGAGAAAGGCGGGTAAGTAATACGAGATATAAGATACGAGTTATCGTTGTTTCTTAAAATATATATTTACTTTTATAAAGGGGCGGTAGTTATCTTAGCCTTTAGGAGTAAGAATACCTTATTATATATACTATTCCTATAGTAATAAGAAGTAATTACCTTATATTATACTTCCTATATTTAATTTAGTATATCTTAAAGCTTTTTAGGTAGTTAAGGAAAACGAATACTTAAGCCGGGTTATATACTTACTCTTTAAACTACCTCCCTTATCTTCTGCCTCTAGACTTCTTATCGCCTCCCTCTTTATTAAAGTTCCTCGGAGCTTAAAGAGGGAAAATTATACTACTCCGATATACTTACCCTCGACCTTAATAGTATAATTATACTCTGTAACGTTACAAGGACGGGTACTTTCCGGCGACGAAGTATTTATACCTAGGGCGCTACAACTAGCCTTAGCCTTAATTAATATTTAACGGATAATAGTAATAGTAGCGATAACTTTTATCTACTATTAAGGGGTATAATAGTTAGAATCGTAAAGCTATTATTAGTATATAATAATAAGCCTACCGGAGTACTATTATAAACGAAGGTTAAAAAACGATCCGCTGTAGGATAAATCTACTACGGTACCTCCTTCTTATCGTAGCCGTCGAGGTTACTACGGCGGTAAGGCGTAAGAGAGCCGATAACTAAAAAGTAACCGTAAATAATTCGGGTACTTATCTAATTAAACCCGGCTAGCTTAATACGTATAATACGTATAAGGTAATAGGTCGGGTTATAATTACCCTTTTACTTAATATTATATACCGAGTAGTCGCCGGTATCGGAGAAATCGCTACTTAGTATTAGCGATATCGCCTTACGATTAAAAGGAGCTTTAATAATAGGAATAGATAACTTATATAGGCGATATATCGCGGGTAAGGTTAGTTAATACTATAGTAGATAGAGTATAGTTAACTATTATTTAATTAGGATATAGTTATTATTATTATTAAAAGAAAGTCGAGTATAAGTTTAAGTTTAAGTCCGAAACTCCGGCTTACTTAACCCCGAGAACTCTTTAAAATAACCCTACCGACTTAAGCTACTAGGGTCGCCCTACCTAAGCTACTAGGGTTAAGCGGTTATATATTACCTATATCCCTACTAAGTCCTATAATTAATTCCCTACGATTATCTTTATAAAATCTATTCTATTCTTATTAAGCCTATATTTAAAATAGGACGATCGACCCCCCCCGTTACTTATATATACGTATATATACTCGCCGACTCCTAGGAGTTAAAGGACTATATATAAGTTTTCCTCTTCTTTTTTTCTATCGCTATTATCTTATTCTTTACGCGGACGGGGTAGCGTTATAGCTAAGGACGATTACTAATCGGGTATTATCCTAATACTCGGGCTTTATTCGCCTATATAAACTATATACTAATTAGTAATAAAGTATAATCCGGTTAGTTCCTAACTACTTTTCTAACGGGCGATTAATCCGGAACTATCTTTCTTAATCGATTATACTAATAAATAGTAGCTCCTTATCTAAACTCGCTAACCGTAAGAAGCGTACTATTACTTACGCGGCTACTATTACGGCTACTACTCTAGTAGTAGGGCCGTTTATAATAGCCCGCTTTACTCCGATCGTTTACCCCGTCCCTACCCCTACCCCTGCCCCTACCCTTCCTACCCTAACTACTTCCGTATACGCCCTTACCCGTTACCCCGCTACCCCTTATACTACCGGTATACCCCGCCCCGCTACGGGTAATACTCCTAGTACCCCTTATACCGTTACTACTACTACCCCAACGCCCGCTAGCTACGCCGCCTAACCCTACCTTACTACTACTACCGGCGTTCGCTCTAGCTACCACTCTAGTACCCGCCCCGCCGCCCTTTACGTTAAGCGTCTCCTAGCCGAGAAGGAGGAGTCTAACGAGGATAAGGAGAAGAAGGGGGAGAAGACCGAGAAGGAGACCGAGAAAAAGGAAAAGGATATAGACGAGTAATCTAAAGGGGGTTAGTTAGGCCGGTACGCCTTTAGGGTAACGTTCCCCGCTAAGTTATAAGTTAAGGGCTTACCCCTGGAAAAGAAACTATAGCGCTTCGTATGTACGGGGTTCTCCCTATTTTACTATTTTATTATAATCGTAACTATTTAATATATCCTTCTACGTTAAAGGTAGGGATACTTATAGAAGAGAAGCTACTTACTAAACTACTAACTACTATTATAACTACGCCTAGGTATCTTTAACTACCTTAATCTAGTTATCTTACGACTCGTTTAATTATATAGTTTATAAGTAACTTATTTAATTATATAGCTTATAAGCGACTTATTTAATTATATAGCTTATAAACGACTTATTTAATCGTTATAACTATAACTATAGTCTTACGGTCTAACGTTTATAATACGACTATATCTCGATATCTAAAAAGGGGTTACGATATAATATTCTTTAAAGGGTTTAATATAAATAATTAGTTTATAAAAGAATATAATCTTACCTATATCCCTCGTCTACTAATCCTATCTAAATCTAATCTCTAATTATTATACGGTTTAAAAGAAAAAGCGAAGTAAAACGGTAAAACGACTTATAAACCTAATCTAACTTCTTAATAACGAATTAACCGTTAACCTAATAGAGAACTACTTAAACCTCCCCTAAGTATCGTAAACCTTCCCTTATCCTTAACGGCTCGCGACCGTTAGGTCTTAAGTATAGCCGGAGTATAAGTACTTACCGGGTATAGCGTTACTTCGGAAGGGATATTCCGGTTTATATTCGTAAGGCTTCGCGGCCTTTATTAGAAGATATTTACGGTATAGCGTTATACTACGTCCGGCGATACCGATAAACGGATATCTTAGCTTTATACTATAAGCTTTCGCCGGCGGCGGCGCCTAGGCCGTAGTATTAGCGACGGCCGTATCTATCGTAGTATCTATAACGGTAGTATTAGTAGGCGTAATACTAGCGAGGGTAGTATTAGGTATAGTACTGGTTATAGCGTTATTAGATAGTATAGTAATACTACTAACGGCGTTAGTAGGCGTGCCGTTATCGACGGTAGTATTACTATTATTAACGGTATTAAGCTTATCGACGGTAGTATTAAGCTTATCGATAGTAGTATAGAGCTTGTAAACGGTAGTATAAAGCTTATCGACAGGAGTATCGAGCTTGTTAACGGTAGTATTAAGCTTATCGACGGTAGTATCGAGCTTATCGACGGTAGTATCGAGCTTATCGACGGTAGTATTAAACTTATCGACGGTAGTATTAAGCTTAACATTAACTATAGTAGTATTATTAGGAGATATTCTTAAGGTAAAGCGATAGGGTAGTTTAATCTAAGTAGTACGAGAGTATAGTACTAGTTTAAGTAAAGAGATATACCGGTATTTAGTATTAAACTTAAAGGGGAAGTATAAGATTAGGGAGGGCCGTTAATAATAAGTTATATATCCGGACGATAGCTTTATCTTTCTACGTAAAAGAAGTAAATAAAAGGTTAGTCTTCTATCTTTAATATATAAGTAAGCGAAGAGTAAGACTATCTTCTACCTAATATATATAGTAAAGAAAGGATAAATAACGGACCGACGATAGCTTTATCTTTCTATATTATAAAAGTAAATAAAAGGTTAGTCTTTTATCTCTAATATATAGGTAAGTAAAGAGTAAGATAGTCTTCTATCTCTAATATATAGGTAAGCGAAGAGTAAGATAGTCTTTTATCTCTAATATATATAGGTAGTAAGAAAGGATAAACGTAGACCGACGATAGCTTTATCTTTAGCCCTATTACGTTAAAGACTAGAAGTAAATAAAACCTAGGAGGTTAGTCTTTTATTTTTCTATAGGTAAGCGAAAAGTAAGATAGTCTTTTATCTCTAATATATATAGTAAAGAAGGGATAGCGGTATAGCTTCCCGATTAGATCGGGTTTATCTTAAGAGTTAAGTTCTTAATATTAACTATAGTTTATAAATAATCGCCTTACCGTAGTATCGCGGCTAGCTACTTAACTACTGGGGGGATCTCTTATATAGCTTAGGAGGGAGGGTAGGGTAGTAGTAGCTACTAGTTTAAGGGCCTACTACGCCTTTAGATCTCGTATCTTACGGCCTCGCGGATACTATCTTATAGCCGTATACTATAGAAATAAATTAAACTCCTTTTAAGAAGTAAATCGTAGGGCTCGCCGTAGCCCCTTTAGCTCGGTATTACTTCCTTAGCTAGTAGATTACTTATACTTATAATACTTAAAGTCCGTAGAAAGCGTTATAAGTAGCCGCCGCCGGCCTTTATAATAGGTTAGATTAGGGAAGATATAGTTATAACGTATCGAATTAAACCGGTTAAGTAGTATCTAGTATATACTTAGTTTACGAAGAGAGTAAAGAGGATATTATAACCCTTAAGCGAAGGGAGTTAGCTTTCTACCTCTCCTTAGTATTAAGGGAAATAAACGAGGGCCGTAGGTCTAGAAGGTAATTAAGGGTATACGAAACTACGGTAAATATAATTATTCCTAGGGTCGCTTACGCGATAGTATTTATAAGTTAACCCTTATTCTAATCCCTAGCCTTTACCTTTATCTATACGACCGCCTCGCGTATCCTATATACTACTAATCTTAGAGTTGAAAACTATATATATCCCTCTTAATAGGCTTTAAACGTAATTAGAATATCTCGTCGATAAACTATAGCTCTCCTAACTACTTCTCGATATCGTTAACTACCTCGTCTATATTTATAATAAAACTTTCTATAATATAGTCCCTCTCGCGCTTAACCGTTATAGCCTTATCCCTAATAGTTTTAAAGGTTTACTCGACCTCCGATAACGTTAACTTCCTCTTTTAGTTATAATACTAATAGTTAAAGAAGTAGATAACCCCTATAAAACTACTAAGGGTTATTATAGCTTCTCGTACCTATATAGGTATAACGGTATTAGTAGTTATCGATAGGGTAGTTCTACTAAACTTGTAGACGATAATATTAAGTTACTCCGGCTAGTAGATACTAGCGATATAGAAGAAGCCGCGGATATACTTCTCGGCGAAGCGACGGTCGATACTATCTTAGTAGTAGGGTAAATAGCGATACTCCGTTTAAACCTCGGAAGGGTTAACGGGTAGGGTAGAGGTAACTTATAGTCGGATAGCCGGGGGTAAGATATACTATTAATAGTTAGTTAAGTTTTAATTATTAGGGGTATAATATAGAGATTAACTAACCTAGGGGATATTTTTAATTTCTATATCCTTTAAGCTCGATACCGGGGTCTTCCTTTAGTCCTACTCGTATCGCGTTATCTAATAGATATTAGGTATCTCGTCGACTAACTATAGTAGAAGACTTTTAATAATATAAATTTATTATAAGATCCGGTTAATTATATCTACCTTAGTCCTTCTAAAGTCCTTTAGCCCGAAGTACTATATACTTATCTTCTATATCTTAAGGACCGCGATAGTTATTAGGTAAGTAAGGAAGGCGCGATACTTTTCTTTTAGTAACGTCGAGTACCTTATCTCGTATATTGTAATTACCGCTATAAAATCTTCTTTATATAGTTTATCTTAACGTTTATTAATTAAAGGTATAAATAGGTTCCTCTCTGTTATAAGGCCTTATAGCTACGGGATAGAGAGAGTAAAGAATTATAAGGGGTATCTACTTTAGGGGCTAATATCCGCGATAATAGATATTATATAAAGGTATAATACGTCGGATAATATTATAGATATAAATATATATAAGAAGGAAAGAAAGGGATAGGAGAGATAGGGAGAAAGATATAGATATATCTACCTCTCGAACCTACTAGACTAACGGACTAACTACTTACTTAAAGAAACTAAAAGGGAACGTATAAGCGCCTTAGGACCTTAGGTATTAGAAATAGGTATTAAAGGCTTAAAGATTCGTATAATACTTCGACGATAGTCTCTCGGGGTAAGGCGATAGGACTTTTAAGCCTAGTCGGAGCTATAGCCGTAGCGAGTTACAAGTCTCTGTAATAGCGATCCTTATTAGCCGTTAGGCTTCGGCTCTCGGCGCCTAGCGCGGATCTAGTTTAGGTATTACCTTTTCGAGGGTTAACGCCCTTAGTACGTATTATTAGTATATTCGGTAAATTACTCGATATTATAGGGCCGTATACCTCGGGGGATAACGTCGGCCGTATTACGAAGGCTTATACATAAGGGTTAAAACTACTACTACGGAGGCTATAGCAAGGGGTACGGTAGCGGTAGTATTAACGGCGGCGGCGGCGGTAGTATTAACCCTACTGCCCCCGTCTAGCCCTAACCTATAAATCTCGACGACTTGGATAATAACGATAACGTTATTACTACTTATTATCTCGAAACAATTATTAATATACGCTTTACCCCCCGGTATATACGCGTAATCCCCCCCTCGGACGCCGTAAGCGCCGACCTCTAGGCATACGACGCGCTAATACTAGAGAAGTACGCGGCGTACGGCCGAAGAGCCGAGTTATACTTATCGTAGCTAAGGCGCTAGATTAAGGGCGTATATATCGATCCCGATAAGGCGATTCGTAGGAACTAGTTTAATAATATAGATAATATTAAGTTTATCTAACTTAGTCCTTCCGCTTACGGAAGAACTTATTAACTATAGTAATAACCTTATCGTTTAACTTAGCTATAGTAAAGGAGTATACTAGGTTAATACTACTAATAAGAAACTCGGCGTTAATATAATAGCTAGTATATCGGAACGTTACTATTATCGGGGAGTACGGTAATAGTACGGTAGTACCGGGGGGTACTTAGGGGGGCTACGGCGATACCGGTATCCCCGGGGGGCTACTAGGATAGCTAAAGAGGTTACGGCGACTAGTAGCGAGTACTAGGGTAGTCGAACCTCGTATCCGCCGTTACGGTTAAATCTTAAGTTTATTACTATAGTAAGATAGATCTAACCCGTTAAGTACGAGATAGTTCGGAGTACTCGCTAGGTTTCGGACAAAGATTTCCATTATATAGTCGCCGGGGTATTATTATTATATAGTAATAGTATCCCGGCCTTACTTATCCTACTTAAGTAGGAATCCCTTATTAATCGGAGTAAGCTAGCGAGTTAAATTAATTAGATTAAGGGGGTTATAATAGCGGAAACGACGGCTTTAGGAAAAGCCTTCGGGCTTATAACTATTACCTAGAATCTAATAGATATAAAAGTCTTAAATAGTAGCCGGACGAGGCTATTATAAGTAGTAGTAAAGTAAATATATTAAGTTAAGAAAGATATTACTATTTATAAGGTATAGCTACTTATTTATAAGTAGTTAGAAGCTATAGTAATATATAAGGTACTAGCGATAGTAACTTACCGAGGAAATAAGGCTATTCCTAGTAGATATAGTAAGAATTTAGGGGTAAGGAGAAGGGGCTATATATTTAGTATCTTAGTATATATACCGGTAGTTAATAAAGTTCTTAAGGATAAGTAGTATAACGGAGTAGGTAGGTATAAGCGAGGTCGAGGACGTGGATAAGTTTAAGGATTAGGAGTTATTTTTAAGTTTTAGGAGGGATACGGCGGGAAGGATAGTAGTTATTAGGACTTAAGGAGGGAGATAGGAGATAAGGAGATAGGAAGAAGGGAAAGAGCGGTAGTATTAATAGCGGCGGCGGCGGTAGTATTAATAAGAAAGTTAAAACGATATATCCTAGTAATTTTACACTAGGTATTACTTAAAAAGTCTAACTTTTTAATTAGCTCGAAATAAGCTTTACGTAAACCCTTATATAATCTAGAGACTTTAATATTATCGATATCGTTAGGTAGAAGGTAGATACGGACGATAGCTTTTAAGGAAAGTATTACGTTAGCCTTAAGGCTTACGGCGAGACGGACCCTTATACGATCTAAAGACTTTAGTATTATCGATATTATCGGGTAGAAGGTAGATATGGACGATAGCTCTTAAGGAAAGTATTACGTTAGTCCTAAAGCCTATAGCGAGACGGATTTAACTTACCGCGAAAAGTATAAACGATAGCTTTTAAGAAAAGTATTACGTTAGCCCCGAGGCCTACGGCGAGACGGATCTAACCCGCCGTAAAGAGTACGGACGATAGCTCTTAAGGAAAGTATTACGTTAGCCCCGAGGCCTACGGCGAGATAGATCTAACCTATTACGAAAAATATAGACGATAACTCTTAAGGAAAGTATTATATTAGCCTTAAGGCTTACGGCGAAACGGATCTAACCCGCCGCGAAGAGTATAGTAAAGGGTTTAAGCGCGTTAAAGGCGAGGAGGTCCGCCTAGGTTTTCTTATTAAGAACTTATCTTAATAAGTATATCTTATAAGGCTCGTCTTAGGAGTTACTAGTCTCCTTATCGCTACGAAAGTAGTACTACTCCGTAAACCGGAGGAAGGTAAGGGGTTATTCTACTACTAGGTAGCTAACGGCGATATAGCGAGTATCTATATCGTATTTAACTACTATAGTAGCTACGGATAGTTAGTTAGATAATATTAAGGAAGGTAAAGATAATAAGAAATATAAAAGTTACTACTTACTTATAAATAATTATAGTATTAAAGATTATTATTATACGGTATTAAATATAATTATTATTATAGTATTAAAGATAATTATTACCTTCGTCCGAGTCCGAGACTAGAAAAGTAGTACTCGCTATACCCTCGTCGTTATAGGGTTATTAATAGAGAGAGGGGGAGGTTAGTAATAGGATCCGTAAGGAGGATAAGGGAGAGCTAGGGGAGGAGAGGCGTCTCGTAGGTAAGATAGTTAACGACGATAAGGTATTATTAAGGAGACGAAGATAGCGAGAAGGTATTAGTTATAAGGAGGAGGCGACGATAGCGATGTTATATAAGTATTTAGTTTAAGGTTATTTCTAATATATTACTCCGGCTAGGGTACTAAGTATCGGATTTAAACCTTAGCGGCGCTTTAGTACCTTCTTTTTACTATATATCCGTACCTTTTACTTCCTTTAGCTTTATAAAGCTTTCGCTTACTAAAGATACTCGTTATATAATCTTTATTATCTTAATACCTACTATATAACTCTTATAAATAAACTTATATTACGCTAACTACTTAAACTTATACGATAACTATTACGTTAAGGTATAAAAGGCCGAATTAAAATTCGCTTAATTTACTACTTATAGGTTTATATAATTTAATCGGTTATCTTATATATACTATAAATATTTAGCTTACTAACTCCTAAAACCTATACTTCGCCTAAAAAGCTATAACGATACTTTAAGAACCTACTATCCGACCTTCCGAAAATCTTCGACGACTAAGTAAGCTATACTCCTTATATCTCTTTAGCGCGAAACCGGCGGTAAAGCTAACGGCTGTAGCGACGGTAAACCTTACGGCTTGGGGACGGCCTACCGTAGAGATTATATTTACGATAAATATATATACGGTAATTTAAGTAGTAAATATCGGAGCCGGAGGCCAGCGGACTATATTTATAATAGACGGCGCTCGGTATACTATAATCCTTATAAGTAGTAGAACGGCTATAGCGAAGATTGTAGTACTTTTAGGCGGATAACTAAGTAGGCTTAGGGCTAGGTTCGAGATATTTAACTACGCTTAGCTTAAAGTTTAGCTCGCGATACCTAACCTCGCTTAGCTTTAGGCTCGGTTTACGATACCTAACCTTACCTAGCTTAAGGCTTAGCTTATAATAACTAACCTCGCCTAGCTTTAGGTTCGGCTTACGATATTTAACCTCGCCTAGCTTAAGGCTCGGTTTACGATACTTAGCCTCGTCTAGCTTAAAAGGGCTTATCTCGCGTTTAAGAATATAGTTACGCCTTTAAAGATATTAATAATCTACTTATTATATTTATAGGAGATACTTACTCGTCTTTAGAATTAGGGATCTTTAACTCGGTACCTTCTTTTCCGATAATAGGACCCGAAATACGGAGGTCTAATTAATATTAGCGATACGGTTAATCCTAAGTAACCTAGTATATATTATAAAGACGGCGTATTATAAGCTATACCTATACTATATCGATATAACTTCTTAACGAACCCGATAATACCTTTAGCTACTATACGGGAATACGGGTTATCGCGCTTAATATCGGGCGAGTATTATAGGAGGCCGGTAAACCGTACTCTTATAAAGCTAAGCGCGTAAGGAGATCGGTAATGTTACGGCCGGTTATATCGATTTATCTTTCTATATATATATCGATAATATTATTCTACTCGGAGCTTACGATACTAATAACCTAAGGGAAGATTAGGATAGTACTAGATAGCGAGATTATAATAGATCGGTATAGTAGTTTAAAGAGGTAGTTTAATAAAAGAAATAAATAGTTAAAGATACTAGTTAAAAGTAAAGTATAGGGAGAAAAGAGAGGTTTATTACCTATAAGTTATTAAGGTACCTTAGATTATTATACTTATCGATAGCTCCTTTATTTAAATTATAACGCTAACCGTAAGTTTTTAGTCCTTAGGGTTAATTTAAGATAACCCCGTAGGTTATTCGTATCTACCTACTAGTAAGGTAACTAGTAAAGGTTAGTTACCGGAAAGTAAATATAAGATAATATACGGCTTTACCTCCGGTCTTCCCCTAATATATATAGTAAAGAGATAAATAACGGCTCTCTACTTCGTATAACTAAGGCGAGGAAAATAATAAAAATAACTAAAAGGATCGGAAACTAAGCTTATACTAAAAGGCCTTAGAGTAGGGAGGAACTTTCTTTTACGGTAGTAAAGTCGGCTACCGTAAAGTAGTAAGGCCGTATATAACTCCCCTTTTTCTATCTCTATCTTAAACTTAAAATAAGCGATAGATTTCTACTATATACCTTCCGATAACGACGAAAACCTAAAGGGTATAATTTACCTAGGCGTTACTATACTAATTAATTAATTATCTCTTAGTTTATAGGTCTTTACGAAGGTATCTTACAGAAGATATTATCTTCGCTATATCCCGTAGCTATACTAATCTAAGTAGTTAATTTTATAGTTATTATATAGTACTTACGAGGTACTCCTTAGCTAGGCTATTAGGTACTATATCTACTATTAGGATATACTATATCGATAAGATAGGCTGTTAAGATAGTTTATATATTTATTATCCTATCTCGATAGCGTTAGTAGACCTAGACTTAAAGGTCCTACTAATAAACGACTACCCCCGCTATATATTTATTTCCGCCTCTTAAGTTGTAAAATATATTCTCTCTAGTTCTAGTTACTTTAGAATTTACTAGAATTCTACTACTTATATCTTATATAAAGTAACGAAGCTTAACGTTACGAAAAGATATTACTCGGTAAGGTAAACGCCTATATAATAACGGGTATATCTAGTAAAGTAACCCCTTTAAATAGATATTAGTATATTAAGGTATAAGACTTAATATACCGAGTTAACTATACCTTCGACGATAAGTTAAAGGAACCTATTAAAGTCTCCGAGGTAAGTTACTTATCCCGGCCTTAATAGTAAATTCGACTAACTATTAACGAGGATCGGTAATACTAGACTATAACTTAAGAATACCTTAGCCGTTATAAGCCTTAAAACGCCTAGCTAGTAATCGTTATATCCTTAAAGAAGCTATCTACCGGTATATCCTACGCCGGTATAATCTCGCCGAACTCTACCGATAGACCGATAAGCTGTATTATTAGTTTCGAAAAGATCGATACGAAGTCGATAGGCGTTATTCCCTATACTAGTACGATTAACCTCCTTCTTATTACCCGTATAAATAATAAGGCCCTCGACTACTACGAAATCTACGACTCCGACTTTATTAATATCTCGGATATAACGCCTAAGGAGTAGTATAAAGTTATCCGGGCGATAATAGTCCTTACACTTTAGGAGCTCGGACTTCCTAGTAATTACTAGCTAACGGATAATATCGCGTCGATAACGATAATAGATATTTAGCCTTTTAGAATCTTCTATAGTATTAGCTATAATAAGACGTAGCGCGATAGGGAGGTTATCGTAACGGGCTAGATCCGGAAGATAATAGATATTAAGCGTAGGTATAAGAATTAGTATATCGAGTAATCTAAGGTCGATAAGGACGACGATAAGGAGTATAAGGAAGATAATAAGGATAAGATAGAGGTAGAGGATAAGATAAAGGTAGAGGATAATTCGGAGGACGAGGATATAGGGGATATTAAGGAGGATAAAGAGGAGGAGGAGGATAAGTAGGTAGGCGGCGAGGGAATTAGTAGCGACTAACGAAAGGATAAGTTTTAAAGGGCGACGAGAGACTAGAAGTAATAGTAGTAGTCTTTACCTATTACTTATTTTAATATCTTAATAGTAACTATTATAATTAACTAATATTCTCCTTCTAACTCCCTACTCTTAATTCTCCCTTATCCTACGGTTATTTAAGTAACTAGCCTCGCGATATAATCCCCGACTTATAGAGAAAGCCTAGTCCGACTAACTTAAAGATCGTAGGCCTTTCTATATCTTTATATTTATTTCTACCTTTATCCTAATTTATATACCGGTAAATTTATATATCCTTCGCGCCCCGTTACCGACTTACCGTACTCCGGGCTAAGCTTTAATACTTTATCTTATATTACTTTCTAAAGGTCTAGGGTATAAAGTTCTATAATTAGCCGTACCGCTAAGGGTTTAAGAAGCCTTAATACTAAAAAAAAATCGTAACCTCTCTTACCGACTCTTTCTTCCTTTTTTCTTCGGCCTTATTAATTACTTAAACCGTTACCGCCGCCTCCGCCTTTACGAAGTAAGTTTTCTATCGCGTATATATAATCTCCGATATCTTATTATTAATTCCGTTAACTTTTAATAAGAATAAATAAAAAAAGATACCTTTCGGGTTTTATCCCGAGGAAAAGGGCTCGCCCTAATATAACCCTGTTAAGGCTACCCTTACTAAGCTTATATCCGTTAAGCCTACTCCTACTATACCCGCCTTTACTATACCTACTTCCGTAAAGCCTACCCCTACTAACCCTACGCCCCCCTTTTTCCCCGGCCCGGCTATAGCCGCTAACTCCCCCTTCCCCGGCTCTATTATAGCTACTACTATCCCTCCTACCGGCCCTATTACGACTACTACCGTTATAACTCCTACGCCTAAGCCTAAGGAAACTAAGGCTAAGCCCCCTACGCGTAAGCGTAAGGTATCCGTAAGTATTAGAATATCTAGCGACCGGGGCCTTATATAAGCTTAGACTAACTATTTTATAAAAGTAGTCTAAGCTAAAGCCCGTTACTATAAGTTAAACTTTATATTAAAGCGATAGGAAACTTATACTAACTAGTAATAGAAGAAGATATACGGGAATATCGACCCGGCGACCCCTTTAGGCCGAACTTTAACTAACGTAGCCGAGTTATACGAATACCTCCCCTATACCTACGCCGGTTACTTTATAGTAGGGCTACCTTACCTTAAGAAGAAGAAGGATATACCCGGTTATATTAGCTATAGTAGTAGAAAGAAAACCTATATCCCCCTCCCTATATACCTTTAGCCTATATATACTACTTAGGAGGCGGCCGGCGGGGTTAATAGGCCCGCGAGTATATAGGCTACGTTCTTAGCTTATATTAAGAACGGCGTTAACGCGTTCTTATAGTTAAATAGCCTAATAAAAGCTAGCTTCCTTACCTTATAAGTCTCCCCGCCTTAACGCCGTTACGATAATTATTAAGTAACCTTACTAAAATACTTAATAGTATAATCGCCGTAGTTACTAGTAAGGAATTCGATAATAGCCTTTAAGTAGCTAATCGTAATTAGTTTACCGGGTAACTTTATATATATAACGCTCCCGCTACTACTACTCCCGCCGCTACCGCTCCTACTACCGGTCCTACTACCGCCGCTTCTACTATTACTCCTACCGTTACTACTCCTACTACTACTCCTACTAACGATAATACTAAGGCTACCTAGTAGACCGTTACTATAAGGCCGGCTAATTTTACTAATACTCTTTAAGGCGTAGTTAAAACCCGGCTAGTAACGTTCGCAAAGGGGGAGGCGATAACGGTACTAAAGGGGGAGGCGGTACTAAAGGAGTAGGGAGAGGAGGATAGTACCGCGACTACCCGGGTATCTATTATTATCGCCGAACTAGCTAATTCCCTCGGCTATTCCGCGTAAGAAGAATAAGTAATAATAGCCGTAATACGCCGGGTAGTCGTAAAAATAAAAAGGGGGGAGTAAGGGGGAAAGAAAGGTAAGGGAGAAGGAGGATATAGATAGTCTAGGTTATCGTCTCCCGCCGTACGCCCCTCCTTACCTAAGGGGTAATAATCCTTATACTATCGCCTTTTATACCCTTTTCCGTAACCTCTTACTTTCTACTCGCTCTTTAGCTATATACTCGGATATTAGTTTATCGTTCGGAGGTAGCTTTTAAGTTTTAAAACCTACGACGAGTACGAGGACGTTATCTGTAAATATTATAGGGCTTATATCGGGGAGAAGGGCTTTATAATATAGGTATAATTTACTAATACCCGTATATAGAAGAAGCTTAAGGAAGCTAAGGCCTAGGGGCTATCCCTTAAAGATAATATAGAGCTAATAAAAGGTAGTTAGGTTCGATATACTAATACGCCCGTTTAGAAGATAATGTAATCCCGGGGCCTCGGGCGAAAGTATTAAGGGTACCCCTATCCCTATCCCTTTACCTATTTGTAATTTCTATCCCTACTAGTATTCCCGATTACGATTTCTCTTAGTCTTAAACTTATATTTATAATATCTAATATTTAAAATTATACGGTATACTATAGCTAGCTAGGCCGAAGTATATAGGCTAGCTTACTAGGAACTACCTTATTATAAGACGACGAAAACCGGGGTAGTTAAACCCGATAATCGCCATAATATAATAAGATAAGAACTAGTAGACTTACTATCTACCTAAATAATACTACTAAGTATAATATCCGCTTATCGTTTACTTCTTCTCGTAGGTTTATCTATAGTTACCTATTATCGACCTTAAGGTTTAAATACTATATCTCCGCTTATCGTTTACTTCTTCTTGTAAGTTTATTTATAGTTACTTACCCTCGACCTTAAGGTTTAAATACTATATCTCCTTACTTATTTATAGATCTATCTATAATTACCTACTTTAACTCCGAGGTCTAAGGGAAATTATCCCTTTATTAAGCTCGATCGTAAGTTATTATCTTACCTCCCGGGATAGGCTTTTAGTAACCTAACTAATCTTACGAAGTAAAGGGTAGCCCGTTTAAACCTTATATATCTCCTAGGTCTTCTCGGTCGGTAAGAAGCCCGTTATCTAGTTTAAAAGGTTTATTAACTTACTAAATTTATACTAAGAGGTAGGCGCCGGAAGCGGCGCCGGGACGGGTAACGCCGACTAAGTAAAGGTAATATAATAAGGTACTAACCCCTTAAAAGCCGGGTATTTTTATAAGTACTTTTACAGGTACTTTTATAAAACCTAACGATAGAGTATAAGGTAAGATAACGCCGATAAGGTTAAAGTTATATAGTTCGAATAAGCTTACTAAACTTAACGAGGATAGTAATATTCCTTTACCGGTCTAGGGGTATACTTTTACGCTTAAGGGGTCTCCTATATAAGAGGTTATTACTCCTAGCGTTAGTATCTAAAAAGGAGGAAGTATATTTTATTATTAAGTTCGGCTTTCGCGTAGTAGGGCTTTATTATCTTAGGGTAGATACGATAAAAGGAGTTATACCTAGACTTTAGAGAGATATTAACGATATAGTATATCTAGGACGAGTAGTAAGTATATACTAGCCGCGTTCTATTAAGTATATTCTTTAAATACTTATATCTAGGGAAATAAAGACTAGGTTAACTAGCTAAAGAGTATTAGCTTATTCGAATCTTAATAAGGGCGTCTCGGCTATTAGATAGGCTATTAAATAGGTTATTAGGTAAGTTAGTAGACGAAAGTTAACTTAAGTAGCTAGGGGATAAATTTCGGCTTAACTTAATAAATATATCTTAACTAATAGATAGGCTAACGGATAAAAGCTAGCTCGGGTAGCTAAGGGACGAATTTCGGCTTAACTTAATAGGTATATCTTAACTAATAGATAGGCTAATAGATAAAAGCCGGCTAGGTTAAACCTTAGCTAAAGGGTATCGGGTTATCTATAGCTTAATAAAAGCGTTTTACTTAATAGGTAGGCTAGCCGACGAACGGCTTTAGTAGCTAAGGGGCGAATATCGGCTAGGCTAAAAAAGTCGGCTCGGCTTAATAGGTATATCTTACTTAATAAGTAAGCTAGCGGACGAATAACTTTAATAGCTAGGGGACGAATATCGGCTAGGTTAAGAAAGTCGGCTCGGCTTAATAGGTATATCTTACCTAATAGGTAGGTTAGCGGACGAACGGCTTTAGTAGCTAGAGGGCGAATATCGGCTAGGCTAAGAAAGTCGGCTCGGCTTAATAGGTATATCTTAGTTAATAGTTAGGCTAGTATATAAACGTTAGCTCGGGCTATTAGGTAACGAACGGCTTAGGCTAGTAGGTAAGGTTTGTTATAAAAGGCGCGTTTAAAGATAGTCCTAGAAGAGTAGGAATAAGTCCGTTATATTTAAAGCTCTCGAGAATAGTAGTATAAATATCTACCTTAGTACTTTACGGTCCGTTTAGCCTTATCCCCGCTATTATAAATATTATAATATCCTTATTCTACTAGATAAAGTAAACTATAAATAGTTAGATACTATATTAAAGCGGTTTATTAACCTTTATATCGTATATAAACTAAACGGCGATATAGTTATACTTATATACCTTATTTATACTAGGGGTTAGGTAGACGGTAATCTCGCGTTAATAGTAACTACTAGATAACGATTTTAACTCCCGCTTCTAAAGGTTAATATATTTAATAAGGGGGGGCGGAATACCTAGAGACGAGTCCTTATTATTAGATATTATAATTTCTATACTAGTTATAGGTATAAGTAGTACTCGATATTAACGGGTAGGCGGCGAAGGTACTTTATACTTACTCGGTATTACGACGAGCCTAAGGTCGGCCTAGTATCCTAGGGATCGGATATCTTTATATTAATATCTTTTATTCCTACCCCGGTAGCCTAGGTATCGATTCTCCGTTCTTCTATTAGGTATAGCGAATACGGCCCGCTAGCTAAGATCGTCGCGATTACGACCGGTAAAACGAGGTTTCGAACTAGACTAGGGTTATAAAGGGGAATATTAATAACTACCCAGCGGTTTATCGTACTAAGTATAACTATTATACTAACTTAATAATTAATACGAGCTATAAAACGCTTTAAAGAATACCGATATATAAAGCCGATCGCCGGTAGTAAAATATATAGTAAGACCTTCCGATATTTATTTAACCTAAAGCGATACTTATTAATACGGTATTAAGCAGCCTAAGATAGGGATAGGGTTTAGAATATATTCGTATTTTCGTATTACTAGTAATATATCGAGTTTCTTACTCTCCTTAGGCTAGCCCTTCTACCTCTAGTTATCGGGCCCGCCCTAAGTCCTATACTTATCGAAACGCCGGCTTTACCTTTAGTTAGGTTTAATATACCCTTTACTAACTAGTACCCCTTTACCGGCTAGGTCGCCGATAATACCGGCGATATAAACTTTACCGGGCCCTCGACGAGGAAGCGGGGGAGGGAGTTTAATAATAATAATACTCGATAGTATAAAGGTAAGGGTATCTATAATATATTAATACCGAGGTATTATATAAAGTAGTCGAAGGACTAACTATAATAGCGAGCGTTAGAGTAGTTATTAGTAGGGGGAAAAGAGCGCCTCGACCGGCGTATAGCGACCGTTATAGTATTATAAAATGTAAAGCCGATATACTATAGTATATATATAATTATACCGGTAAGCTAGTAGTATTTATAGCCTATCCGGCTACTTAAGTCGGTAACGGAGCTATTATATCCGAGGAGTAAGAAAGTAAGAATAGTAGGAACGGTTACCTATTAGTATATCCCGCTAGTCGTACCGTACTAATAATATTCCTAGTTATATAAGGATAGTAATTATATTACTACGATAACGTATTCGATTATATAGTTCGGAACGTAGCCCCGGAGTAGTATCGAACTCGATAACTTCCTCGAGTATAACCCTTTCGACCGGATAAACGGCTCCTACCTTTACTATTATAGTCTCTACGTTAATCCGAACTATATCGTATACGAGCCGGGTTATATAAACTAGGACCGTATATATTATTATAATCTAGCGTTAATATTAAGACGAGATCGTACTAAAGTACCGCCCGAATACGCTAAGTACTCGCTACTTTATATACTTTAGGTTAGTTATATTCTACGCTCTTAGGAAGGTAAGGACTAACTAACCGATACTAGTATATAGTACTCTTAATATACGAGCGCTTACTAGTCTAGATACGTGTACTCGAGTAAGTAATAGGGCGCTTATACCCCTTACTATTACGCCGTCCGCGCTAGTATACGTTTCCGACCTTTAAAAGCTTTCTCCCCTTTAGTTTTTATATATCGGCGGTTAATTTCGATCTATAAAAGGCGGCGGATAGTAGGGCGAGAGGGCCGGTTCCGAAGCTAAAGCTATACTATACCTTTTACCTTAACGTTAGGGCGTTTACGAAGGAGGTTATCGCGTTTTAGTCGTATCTTATATATAAGTATACGGATATCGATAATAGCTTATGTCTAGCGGAGGTATAGTAAGGCGCGGTAATATAAAAGGACTATAGGATACTAATTAAGAGTATATTAGTAAAGATACGTTAGCTATTCGATCCGGAGTAAACTTAGATAGGTGTTATCGGGTAGGATTTAAGGTAAGTATATTAAAGTAAAAAGGAGGGTAGATATAGCCTATATATAGTAGGGCTTTACTCGGTCGGGTTAGGGCTAGGGGTAGATAGGGAATTAGGGATAGGTTAGATAGGAGGGGTTTCTAGGTTATAGTACGATAAATAATTAAACCGGGAGGCCTACGAGTATTAACTCTCGTAGTAGTACTTAGATAGCTATTTTATTACGAAAACTTAAGAGAGGTTTATATTATACTCCGGCGGATAAACTTAGTTACATACTTAGTACCTAGTCCCGAGGCCCTAAGCGTAAATTAATATCTACTTTTTTAGAACCGCGCCGTACCGCGACCTCCGATAACCTCTAACGACTTCCGATAATCTCCTTAAACTACTATATACTACCTATACTCGATTATATCGATTCTAGCTATTTCTATACCTTTTCGAATTAATATTCGTTCCTCTATTCCGGCTAGTCCTTATCCTAGAACTAAACCCCTCGCTTATCGCCGACCTCGCCGCCGCGCCGACCGTTACCCTTTATTATTAACCTTATCCTTATTAACGCCCGCGTAGCCTCTCGAACTCTCGCCTATCCGCGATTATAAAACCTTTCGCTTATATACTTTATCGACCTCGGTACTCGGCCTTCGGAAGTTAGGGTTCCGGCCGATTAGGCGCGCCGAAAATTACCTAAGTCCTTTATAGGTAAATCTCTACCGACCGCCGATAAGGTCTAACCGCCGCCGAGGATACCTTTCGCCTTCTATATTTTCCGGCTCTCTTCCTTTCTCTCCTAAATAAAAAAGCGAAAAAGGTATATACTTAAGATTTACTACCCCCTAATATCTAACGATTTTAATCTACGCTATCTAGCACCCCCTTTATCTTACTTAATCTCGTAGACTTAGCTAACCTTCTTCCTCCGCCTAGATTTCTTCCTTCTCTTTTAAAATAATAAAAAAATAAAAAGCCGTAATCTAATATCCGGCGCCTTCCCCGAGGTTTAATAAGAAGAAAAAAATATAAGCTATATTCCTAAGAGCCGGCGCCCTTCTAAGGGTTTAAGATATAAGAAGCCGCGCGATTAAGAGCCGGCGCCCTTCCTAGGGTTTAATATATAAGAAGCCGTACTCCTAAAAGCTAACGCCTCCCGAGGGTTAAGAATTAAGAAGCTATACCCTTAAGAGCCGGTACTTTATAAAGGTTAGGGTTCGGCCTATAGTAAATTATATACCCGTATAATCGATTATAAGATTATTACTATTAACTATATATAAGTATATAAGGCTTATCTTATCTCTCGCGCTTAGTATTTCTACTATCTTAATAACCCCGCTTACGTTACTTATAATCCGACTTAGATATCTCCTCGGTCTTATCGATACTAGACTTATCGTTAATAATATATATCCTTCGAACCGGGAATCTCTTTAGTAACGTTAACGTTATTAATATCCCTTCTTATACCTAAGACTCCTTAAATCCCTCGGATCCCTCGGTCGATATTACTTATCGGAGTTTACAGCCTATAAGGTTACCCTAAATTATCTATCGGACTAGCTTCTTCCGTGTCGGAAGGATCTTATATAGCCTAGTCTATATCTCCGTTAAGGATATACTAGTTAACTTTTTAACTTCTCGAAATAGATAGTCGTCTACCGGTAGTCCGAACTTTTAAAGGGCTAGCCTCGTTATTAAGGCTCCGTATCCGAGAGGTATAGTAGTATCGATCCTATATACGGCGTAAAAAGCGATAAGCTCGTTTTTCTTATCGTCCGTTATCCTAGTTATATAAGGGAAGAATATTATCTAATATAATAGCTTTAATATAAGTTTATTATTTAGTACCGGTTAGCTAATTATAAGTATAATACGATAAGTCGTTAGACTTTTATTAAATAAACTATATAGTATATATCGCTTAGGTATATTTAGTAAGTTAATATTTAACGAACCGCTTAATAAATATACCGTAATACTTAAGTTTAACGCTTACCTTCTTATATAGGTTATCGATCGATATCTAGGTTATATCGGTAATTTCTTAAAGAAGCGGGTCGTTTAATAGTAGTTCGAGCTCTTAAAGAGTAAGCTTCGCTATTAATATACTATAGGAAAACGGCCGGATAATATTAATACCGTAGCTTTCGTAAAGGTCGATAAGCTTGTTTTAGTAACGCCTAGTTATCCCGACGGTATAAGGAAAGAAGAAGACCTAACCGGATAGGATCGTTAATATTATCGTAGGAAGTAGGAGACGAATAAATAAAAGGACTAAAGAGTAAGGTATAGAAAAGGTATAGGCTTATAAACGCGAAACGGGGCGGGTTAATATATTTAAAGGTACTTCCGGCTTATTAGTTACTACGGGATACCTTTTTACGCTTTATTAAGGGGTTATAAGGGAAATTATCGATAATATATCGAGTAAGTTATAAGGTATTAGGTATTCTAGATTACCTAGACTACTATCGGCCGGCGTTTAGAAATATCGTTATTTATTAACTAGAAATAAACTTACTTTATCTACCCGTTATCCTAACTAAACCCGACGAAATATAATTACCGGATAGCTATTAACGTCTTTTAAACGGTCGTACTACTAAAGGTAGGCGTTAGGATTTTACCCTTTAATAATAGTAGACGGAATAATCTTAATATATATTCTTATTTCGAAGATACGTGATTATACTTTAGTAAGAGCGGATAAATAATTTTACCGTTAAATAGTAGATAGGACGATACCTCTCCTTTTGTAAAAGATACCCCTTTACCCCCTTGTAAGAACCTATAAAACTTACTACCTAACGGTAATTAAACTAATCCGAGCGTTTCCTTACTTCTTTTAATTACCCGAAACGCTAGCGCTACTCCCGTTAACTCTATATATCTACCCCCGACTATTTATATATAAATAAATAAAGAATAAGGTACTTAGTTTAATAGAGAGAGGTTCGTAGTTATTTACTATATACGTTTAAATCTAGATAGTAAGGTTAGCTAGGAGCTTCTCTAGGCCCGCTTCCCTAGCCCTAACGCGGTTAAGGTACTTTATCCGGGTATATAAGAGGTACGCCGCTTCTATATAGATCGTGTCTTCGGTAACTACAACTTCTAAACCTTAGATTATATCTTAGATACGCTATTTAAAGTAGTAACGCGCGGTATTAATATATATATAGTCCTATACGGCTATAGAGGTTTTATAGTAACGGATACTATAGATTAACTTATTATATACGCCGTTAGTTACTTTAGGAGTACTTAGTACCCGCTTAGGTATATAGTTAACGAGTATACTCCTAGTTAGCTTATTAACTTAGCTATTCCGTACGATCCTATCCTTACTTACCGGAGGCCTAGATACCTTAACCGCTTGTAAGATTATTAGCTCCGGTCCTCGGATATTATACTAATCCTAGCTAGCCTACGTAAACGCCTACCTATATAGAAATAGAAAAATAAACCGCGGTAGTTATATATTATTATTAATATCTAACTAGGCGGCTAGGTAAGGCGGGTCGTACTCGTTAATCTAGTAGAGGAGAAGGACGAAAGGGATATTCTCGACGGCTACGATGTTAGCTAGATTAATAACTCGCTACTTATAAGTAAGACCGTCCTATAAGGGATCCGATAAAAGCCGATATTATATATCTCGTTTAACGGTATACCCCTAGGCTTCCTATCGGATCGGTCGTTTACTATCCTTTTACTTATAGTAGTTAGTCCGTTAAAGGTAGACTATTTAGGTACTTAGGCCTCCTTATAGTTTACAGACTATATCGGCGGGCGACCTACCTAGTATATCCGAGACTTAGAGTTATATACCTTAGTTATATTGTTCTATTTAGATATTAAACTCCTACCTACTAGATATTCGCTTTCCTAGCCTGCTCTTTAGACCGTTACTTCTAAAGCTTTCCTTTATCCTCTATTAATTACCTTGCCTTAGCCCGGCTATAGTTACGCCGTAATTCTATATACTTAAGTCCATTAACTCTTACTCGGACGTTTACTCTCCTAGGCTATCGAACCCCTAACTAGGCCCCGCTACGCCTACTCTCCTAAGTCCTTCGTTACTCTAGCTTATAAAAGCTCCTCTAAGTCCTCCGTTACTTTAGCTTATAAAAGTCCCCCGGGTCCTCCGTTAATTACCTTACCCTAGCCCGGCTACGGTTACGCCGTAATTCTATATACTTATATCCGTTAACTCTTATATAGGCGTTTACTCTCCTAGGCTATCGAACCCCTAACTAGGCCCTATTACGCCTACTCTCCTAAGTCCTCTATTACTCTAACTTACAAAAGCTTCCTTAAGTCCTCCGCTACTCTAGCTTCTAAAAATCCCCCGGGTCCTTTATTAATTACCTCGCCCTAGCCCGGTTATAGTTACGCCGTTATTCTATATACTTAGGTTTATTAACTCTTCCTCGCTAATACTCCCCTAAGCCCTTATTAAACCCTCGCTCTTTTATCTATTAAACTCCTTATCGCTAGACGCTACTCTCTTAGGCCCTTATTAAACCCTCGCTCTTTCGTTTATTAAACTCCCTCTCCGCTCGCTCTCCTCGGTTATTTATTAACCCCTTCGCTAGGCCTACTACGGTTACGACGCTATTCTACGTACTTCGGTCTAATACCTATATAGTCCTTACCCGAGGGATCGCCTAAGCCCTTTCTACTAGGTTACGGTTACGTTACTTTACTTTTACCGGACTCCCCCTTAGGTATTTAACTCTCCCGCCCTTCTCCTCGGATAAGTCGTTTAATATACCCGTTACGCCACCTTTATCGCCGCTACTAAAAACTTAGTATCTAGCTAACTTAGACTCGTATTAGGTACCTAGCTTATCCCCTCTCGGTCGTCTCTTCCTATATAAGATTTATATTACCGCTTCCAAGCCTCGGACGAGTAACTTAACTTAATACTTACTATACTACTATTATTACCGCTATTATTACTGTTATTATTACCGTTATTATTACCGCTATTATTACTGCTATCGTTACTAGGTATCTAGGTCGTCCCTAAGTCCCGGAGATAACTAAGTTAGTAACGGGATATATACGGTATTATAAACTATACCGATAATATTTTTATCGACCGTAAAGGGAGCGATAACCTTAATAGCGAAGCCGGTAACGTCGATACCTAGGATAATAAGATTAAGGACGGTAATATACCTATAACCGAAGTAAGCTAAGGTATAATTATTATATCGCTAGGGGTAAAATACTCGTATACTAACTCCTTTAGACTATAACCGTTATTAAGCCGAGAAGGATATTACCGAGATAGTTAAAGCTTAGATTAACGCCTTAATAGTTAAATTTACCTCGGGTCTCTTCGGCGTAAATATACCTATTATAACTGGTTTTGTAAGGTTAAAGATCGAAGTATACCCCTTTAATAAAGCGGTTTTCCCTTACGATAGTAAGCGTTGGAAAAGTCTTTTAGCCGATACTAAATTAGAAGATAATACTAAGATCCGTTTATATTGGAGATAAGGGAAGTATCTCTTCCTCGAGGTCGTTACTATTACCTAATAGCTCTTCCTACTTAAACTACGCTCTATAAATCACTCGCTACTATAGCGGGTACTAGGTACTTCTAGATATATCCTTCTCCGCGAATCGGATATTATCGTAGTTACTTTTTTAAACTAGTAAGCGTAGTTTTATATCCTCGTTACATACTACCTACGCCTTAACTAATACGATTCTCTAGCTCTAGCTCTATCGCTTTAGTTTATACGCCCTCGGCTTACTTTTACTTCCGCTCGCCTATCTTCGGGTTCCGCTTCGGGCGACTATTTATAGTATAGGGTAGAAGAAATCGGTTCCTTTAAGGTATAACGCTTTACCCTAGGATCCGTCGAATCGTTAACGTAATAGCTCCTACGATAGATAAAGGAAAGGTATCCTAATACCGGGCCTAAGTATCTCCTTAAGTAAGTTACCTATCCGACTTACAAGATCGAGCTCGACGAGGAGATAAGCTACTCTAATCGATAGTTAGCCTAGTAATCGGTATAGCTATTCTTCTAGATAAGGAACGCTTCCGATAACGAGAAGACCGATAAAGCTAAGCGTATAGGGGAGGGCTTTCGACGAGCTTATCTATAGCTTTACCCGGGCTTTTTCCTAAAAGTCTCCCGTAAGAATATTAATAGGAAAGACGATGTTATTTATCTACGCGTCCTAGTTAAAGTACTAAACGGTTATATCTTATATAATTAAAGCTAGAAGACTCCGGTTATAAATATATCCTTATTCCTTATCTTATCGGGAGGGGAACTCGGTATTAATAAGGTTTAAATTAAGAAGACGTTCTACGCTTACCTTCGGAATAGATTCGGCCTTAAAAAGAAGGATAAATTCGATATTAACCTCGAAGAAGATAACTTCTAGTATAAGGAGTTATCTATCTCGGGCCTAGCTATTTCGGCCTAGATAGACTTATAAGCGGGCGAGCTTATAGCTAAGGTTAATATATTCTTCGAGATTAATAGGATAGTTAAAGTATAGCCGATTTACCTCCGTTACCTTATCGATAAGAAGGTTAAATTCTCGGCGCTTTTACTTTACCGAATATCGATTCCTAAAGTATCTCGATCCCTTAAAATTATAAGGTAATTATTCCGTCTACTCCTTACCCTTAAAAACTACCTACCGGAAGTCTATATTAATAAATTTATTATCTCGCTTAAGGCTATCCCCGGTATAATACCCCTATTTATTAGGAAAGTATTCGAGGATATTATAAGATTAGATACTATCGTATTTATAACCGATATAAACCGGATATCCCGCTTCCCGGATAATATCCGCGACTTAAAAAAGTATACGTCCGGTCCTATATATATCCTTAAGGGCTTAAGTAATAGTTTTTATTTTAAGAATTTACTAAAATATAAAGTAATAGACGAATCGATTACTTAGATTAAGAAGTATAAGTTATACTTTATCCGATATAAATCGACCTTAGTTAATTCGAATTAACGTTACTAATATCGAGGAATTCTATAATCGCGTAGGCCTTTAATACTATTAGGATAACTATCCGGGTACTATTTAATAACTATCCTAAGCTTTCTACTATTAAGGAAGTAATAAAGTAAATAGTTTTATTTAATAGCTTTAAATTTATCGTCCTTAAAATACAACGCTTAGTAGCGTATAATTAGGTATTTTAAAGTAATTTTTATAAGTAAGGTCTCGCTATATAGGTATAAATATTAAAGAAAATCTTCTAAGAAGACGACTTCTTAAGTATTAAGCTTATCGAGAAATATTTTAAAGAGATAAGTATCGACTAGTAAACTAAGGACTCTTTCTATAAGGATATCGTCTTTACGATTCGAGATAAGGACCTACCTCGGCCTTACTTAATTATTTTCTTAACGGAGAACCGGATTACCCGGACTCGGACGGGGCTCGAAGCGGCGAAGGGTATCCTAGGACTAGATAATACTTTCGTAGCTTTCGTTTAGCCCGCTTTAAAGATAGTACCCGAAAATCTAAAGCTATATATATATAATATAGTATAAGAGTAGCTATAATATAGTAGAAGCGAAGGAAGCGCCGTCCTCGTCCCGGGTATCTTTCTTTAATGTTTTAGAGTTAAGCCGAGTTTCGAAGCTATTATCGACGACTACTTTATCCTTAATAATAGCCGCCGGGCTATAGACCGTAAGTATAAGTTTAAGAACTTCGATATAAAGAAGTACCTTATTAGATATATCTATACTTAGATCGCTCCCGGGCTAGACCTTATAATACCGCTTATTATAAAGTATACGGATTTAATATCCGACGACTTTACTATCGTCTACTAGGATTAGCTACGCGTTAGAGATAAGCTCTAGACGAGTCGAAAGGAATACTATATATTCTACGGCTACGGAGGGTTATACTTTCGCCTTTACTAGATAGACCTAGAGTACCTAGATAAGAACTTTATATAACCCGGATATAAACTTTACCTAAAGTACCTAGCGTCGAAGCCGTGCTAGACGAAACTAGAGTACCCGTATAGGAACTTTACGGATATTAGGTATAAGTATTACCGTTTTTATAGAAACGACGTATATAAGTCGAAGTTACCGATACCTTACTAGACCTAGCTAAAGTACCCGAAGGGGAATAATACCTATCCTAGTAGTTTGTTTTACAAGCCGTACTTATACGATAAGGCTAAAAAAAAACGTACCGCGTCCCCCCCGCCTTCGAAGCCTTGCTAGACGGAACTAGAGTGCCCGAAGGGGAATAATACCGAACTTAGTAGATCGATTTATAGGTCGTATATAAAAGATAAGGGAAAGTAAAACCGTACCGCGAAACTAGCCCCGGCGCCCCCGTCTTCGAAGCCTTGCTAGACGGAACTAGAGTACCCGAAGGGGAATAATACCGAACCTAGTAGATCGATTTACAGGTCGTATAGGTACTATAAGGAAAAGGAAAAACGTACCGTAAAACTAGCCCCGGCGCTCCCGTTTAAGCCGGATACTAGTAAAGTATTAGTAGTAATAGCGATAGCCCCGGCGCCCCTATCTTAGCCGAATACTAGTAGGGCTACCGGTATTATAACGGTATCGGCCTCGCGGTTTATACCTAGGCGTAGCTAAGCTCTCGGTAACCCTACTAAGCCAGGACTAAGTAAGGTAGTTAATAAGTTAGTAATAGCGATAGCCCCGGCGCCCCCGTCTTAGCTAAATACTAGTAAGGCTACCGGTATTATAACGGTATCGGCCTTATAGTTTATACCCGAGCGTAGCTAAGCTTTCGGTAACCCTATTAAGCTAAGACCGAGTAAGGTAGTTAATAAGTTAGTAATAGCGATAGCCCCGGCGCTCCTATCTTAGCTAAATACTAGTAGGGCTACTAATACTATAACGGTATCGGCTTCGAAGTCTATACTTAAATACGGTAAGGGTTTTATTCCTTTTAAGGAACCGACGACGGCTTCGGTATACCGCTCTCGGTATAGCTAACGGGAGTTAAAGTCGGAGCCGAAATACTAAAATTTAGTAGAAAAAAACCGCTCGCTATATAGGAAGTATATAAAGATACCTAAGTACGGCTAGTAATCCCTAGATAACTTTTTTAAGCTAAGGCCGAATATAATAGCCCCGGCGATAACCCTAGCGATAACCCTAGCGATAGCCTTAGTAGTAGCCTTAATATCTACCCCTAAGTAAGGATAGGGTTATATAACGTAGTCCTTAATTATTAGCTAGAAATAACGTTCCTTAAGTCCGGAACTATAGATAAGTCCGCCTAAATATAAGCGAATAGCCTTAGTCGAGGACGATAGGATTATTCCCTAAGATAATAATAATTTATTAACGGGCCGCCTATTTCGGTAGGCCTTTTTATATAACGCCGCGAGGTAAACTACCCTAGGGGACGGGTTAATATACGGAATTTATATAATCCTTATTAATCTTACCCGCTAGTAACCTAAGGTACTTTAACTAACCCTTAAGAAGCTTTTACGGATTTATAAGTACTACTTATAATATAACGTTAATACCGAGCTCGGAGGATAATAGTAGGAAAATATAAACTACTTTACCGCTAACTAACTTAGCTTAATACTTTTCCGTTAAGGGGTATAGTTCGGTTTTAATCTTTAACTCGGGATTATCCTATCCGGTAGCTATATTATACTTATCTTAATACTAGGCGGGGATAGTTAGGACCCGGTATAGTTTTAAATCTCTTCGAATATTAAAGATATAACGCGTAACGAGGTAGCTTATTTTAACGGTTTAACGGTAGATAAGGGAGCTAAAGGTTAAAAGGGGTTTTAAGATAAAGGCCTAGAAGGGGAGCCCGGGAGGGTAGGGAAGCGATTATAATAGTTTTAAAGTATAGTCTTATACCGGCGGTATAACTCCTGTCGATTAATAGGGTAAGGTAGTAGAATAGATAGAATAAGGGATAGTAAAAAGGGGGGTACGGGATAAGGGGGGTATTAGGGTTAGTTATTAATTAGATTTTCTTAATTATTTTTATTACGTTTTTAAGCTCTTTAAGCCTTTAAAAGTAGTATTTAGTCCGTTTAGAAATTTTTAGAATCTTTAGTCCTCGGTTTTTTTACCTTAGTAGCCCGCCGGCCTTATAATAACGGCGTTATTTATATACGCTACCTTATATACTACCTTATATATTACCTTATACGTTACCTTATACGCTACCTTACCTATTACTATCTTATATACTACTTTAATCGAGTCCAAGTCCGAGTCTAAGTCCTCGCTCTTTTAACCCCGAGGAGCTTATTTAACTCCTTATCGTTACGGATAGCGAGCTAGAGATAGCGGGGGATAATACGGGTCTTCCTATTATCGCGAGCGGCGTTACTAGCTAGTTTAAGGATTTCGGTATAGATAGCGAGCTAGAGATAGCGGGGGATAATACGGGTTTTCCTATTATCGCGAGCGGCGTTACTATCCGGGTAGTTTAAGGATTTCGGTAGCGAGGTAGACGGCGAGGGATAATATAAGTCTTCCTATTATCGGTATTATAGAGGCGCTTAGACTACGAGTTCTATACGATATATAGGTTAGTATTAATATCTATAAAGGGTAAATAGGATATTAAGACTTATAGCTAGTTAAAGGCGGCGGGGGAGTAGGCGTACTTTTTCTTCTTTTTAAAACTACGGGCGGTATTAGCGGTAACGATCTTAATTAACCTTAGTAAAGGTAAGTATATACGACTTAATACCCGAAGGCGCGGGCGAGTAGCCGACCGCCTAAAAGAGACGGCGGCGGGGTAATATACTATAAGATAGTATATATTAACTAAGCCTTCTAGAGGCTAAGTAGCCTAAACTTAGGTCTACGGGTCTTAACGCGCTATAGCTAAGTCGCTAAAGTAGGGAACCCTACTACCGCCGATTCCGGGGCTATCGGCTAACTTAGATTAGAGATCGTAATCGCCGATCGGAGTTAGTACTTCGATAAAATAAATATCGATAGCTCCTCCGCCTTATCCGGCGCGCCGGTAAGATACTAATAAGTACCTTTATTTTTTTTATAAGGGGAGCCTAACTATACGGAGTATAGGGGCTACTTACGAACCGTACTAGCTTAAAGCTTTAGTAACAAAGTAACCTCCCCGTACTATTAAAGGGCTAAGTTAATAAGTTATTATATTAATAAGGGGTTTAATAAAAGGCCGAGTAGCCGAGTCTTATAAACTATAAAATAAAAACTAAAAAGTATAAATCCCTTATTTTTAATTCTACTAATATAATTTAACTTAGTTAAGTTCTACTCCTAAACGATAACTATTAGTAATCCCTTAAAAGTAGGCGAATATCTAAGAATATAATATACCCGGATTTAACGAATAATCTATTATACGAATAATACCGACTAAGTTATATCGAAGATCGTTAAGTAATTAACGTAAAATCTAAGGTCTTAGTTTACCGGGTTTCTATAATTAGCCCGTAGATACTCCCGTTACTTTAATATCGGGTTATTATTATAGTTATAATAGTCGTACCTTATCTAAAATAGATAGGTAATCCCTTACTTATACTAGTCGATATAAGTACGGGGATAGTATTAAGGCCCGGTATAGTTTGTATAACTTAGTATAGATAATAGGCTTATATTATAGTTATAACTAGTCCGGTAGGGTAACTAGAATATTACCTAAAGCGTTAAGCTATACTAAAGTATTATTATTATTGCTATACGGTAATATAAACTAAAAGTAATTATAAGTAGGATAATATCGTTATCGTTATCGGTAGATATTATATTAGACCTCCGAATCGTTAACGTTACTAATATTTCGTAAGAAGTATCCGCTTAATATACTTACTCGGCTATATTAAGTCCTTACGACTTGTCGTCGTCGTTATATAAGGTACTCGTATTACTATTACTCGTCCTCCGAACTATTAGGTCGTTAACGTCTTATAAGAAGTATCCGCCTTATATATTTACTTAGCCGTAGTAACTCCCTCCGATTAGTTACCCGGGTTAAGTAAGGTAGTATTAAAGCCTACGCTTTAAACTATTAGTATCGCTAATATCTTATAAGAAGTATCCGCCTAGTATACTTACTTAACTACGTCGACTTACTTTATATTACCTATAAGGGAAGTATTACCTTAGCTACCTTCGCTTATAGTAAAAGATATAAGGGAGGAAGTACTTAGTTAAGGTCTTAGGAAGTACTAGTTTAAGGGTAAGGAGAAGGAAAAGCCCCTTTACCTATAGGTCCTATAAGCCTTTTATATCCCCTCGCCCTTTCCTTACTTTCCTAACCTCTTATCTTCCTAGCCCCCTTTATCTATATAACCTCCCTTAACCTATCTTAACCGCTTACCCTTATATAGTATCCGTAACGACGGGAGGCTTCCTATCGGATACGGATAGTAACCTATATTTACCTTAGTACTAAGAATTACGGTAAGAAGGGCTAGTCGGTCTTATTAGCTTTATTATTTATCCTAGTTATAGAAAGATATAGGTTAAGGGTACCTAAGTATATAGATAGCCGGATAAATATACCCTCTTACCTTTCTACTTAGCTACGGCTAGTATACCGCTAATTACTAGCTACGATAGCGCTACGGAGGTATAATCGACTATAAGGATTACCGATATACCTATCGCGGAGGTTCGATTAGTAGTAGTAGCGGTGAGGGCGAGGGCGAGGTTAGTAATAGCCTTAAAAAGTTAAGTCGTAGTAATAGGGTAACCGTAAGGTTGATTAATTGTATTGTATAAGAGGGGGGTGGTGATAAGGAAGAAAGGGAAGGCAGGTCTGCCTTTACCGAAGGTAAAGGATATGTACAGACCGTGCCCCTCCTTTCTTATCTAATCACCCTATCTAATCTATGTAAGGATTAATCTACCCTGGCATCTATGGCTACTACGGACTCTAGTCCGGTATTAAATACCGGTATATAAAGACTTTCGCTACCCTTAGCGAGTCCTATCTAGTCAATTACCGACCGTCCGTTTCCCTTACTTCCCTAGCTTCTAGCTCCGTTTCGTGCCCGTTGCCTGCTCCTTCTTTATAGGTACTTACGCCTTCTTCTAAGCCGCTACCGGGGCCTCCTTTTATTCTCCTCCGATCTTAGCCTAGTACTCGTTAATTAATACCTGGGCGTGCCTTAGCTGCTACGAGGTCTTCTAGACGTTGTGCTCGTAGCCCTATCCTTCCTACTTTACTAGGAACTCTGTGCCCTTCTTTCCGCGGCTTTAGCGATACTTTAAGATAGTCTCTAGCTTGTACAGCTTCCTATTTTCTAGGCCGGAGTCCGATTAACTATCCTTTAGGGGACTAGGTAGCGCTAGGTCGCGCTGGAAAGGGTCGTTTTCTTAAGGGTACGGCGTTAAGTACTCGACTAATACTACGGGGTAAATCTTTATAGAGGGGAGGAAGTTTAATTCGTAGGCTAGTTAGCCTACGCGCCGGACTACGGTCTAGGGGTCTAAGCGCTATTACGAGAACTTATGCGAAGGTTTCCCTGGTAAGTAATATTTGTAATAAAGGCGAAGGTAGACCTTATTACCTTTCTGGAACTCTATTTAGCGATGGTTAGCGTTAAACCTACGCTTAGCGGCGGCGTTAGTAAAGTCTATAGCGAGTTACATATCCTTTCGGATCTCCTTATATAGTAGTATTACTTCCAGGGCTATTAGCGGGGTCTTAGCTTTAGTAAATACGTTAAGTACGCTATTTAACCGTACTCCGAATAGGTACTTGTATGGGGAGTACTTAATAGCTTCGGAGTACGAGCTATTAAGGTGCTATTGGAGGGATAGGAGGATTTCTACCTAGTTACTATCTAGCTTGTTCGAGTAGTAGTAGTAGATAGCGATTTCTACCGTCTAGTTCTTACGCTCCGTTAGACCGTTTGTTCGTAGATAGTAGGCCGTTATTATTATAAGCTTCGTTCCTAGCGTCTTCTATATTCCCTGCTATAAGCTGGATATAAACTTACTATCCCTGTCGGAGATAATACCTACTAGGATACCCTAGTCCTGTAATAGGAGCGATTAGATAAGTACTTTGCCCTATTCCTCGGCTATATAAGTAGTATAGCCGGGGATAAGTATTATACGCCTTAAGCTTTTGTCGCTAACTGTAAGAAGTACGTCGAATTCCTTATATCTTTAGATATATTACTAGCTACCGTCGTTAGCTATAGTAAGGAGTTTAATAATAAAGTCGATCGAGATAACTCTTATAAGGAGTAGGTCTATATTAATTAGCTAGTACTTTCCTAGACTTTACTACTTATCGGTTTAGTTAAGTTAATATATCGGGTAGTACTTAAGATACCTCTTTACTATATAGGTTTTATTGTTAATAGAGAGGTCCTTAAGGTCGTATAATATCTTATCCCTACCGAAGTGATACTTCTCGTCGTAGGCTGCTAAGAGGACTTCTTTAATTATACCGTACGGTATATATAGGCTACGGGAGCCGTTTTTACGAATATTATATATTAAGCTGTCGCTTACGATAAATAGGAATCTAGTTTTGGCGTAATTAGGGGGGCTTAAAGAGTTGTCGATATCCTCGTTACCGTAGAGATTATCTAGGATCTTAGAATACTTAACGTCGCGCTAGTACTTAGCGATAAAGCGCGCCTTAGTATCCTTATTTATCTTTACCTCGGCTATAACGAACTAGACTTTATCTAAAACTATATCCTCGCTTAATCTCTCGGGCGTATCCTGTAGAGTTTAGAGGCGGCTAAGTGTATTAGGGATGAAGTTCCTTTTACCGGGGATATACTCGACTTAGAGTTCGTACTACGAGAGGTAGATAGAGGCGTTAATTAGCCTCTTATTGGTCTTATCTATTAACGAAGTATTAAGTAATGTTTACTTAATAATATCCTTAGTTACTAAGTGGTTAGTTAGGACTACCGTTAGTCTATTTACCGAGTATAGTACTATTCTTAACTTCCGGACTACCTAGATAAGGTAGGCGACTTCTAGCTTGGAGGGGCTGTAGTTAATCTCCGCCTTAGAAAGTCCTCGGCTAAGGAATATAACTAGTAATATTTTACTTACTGGTATAGGGTCTCTAGGCTACCTTTCTACTTTATCTTTTAGGTAGAAGACTATTATACCGAATCCTCTTTTAAGCGAGCCGTTAACCTATAGGTATAACTGCTTGTTAGGGTCGTAATAGTAAAGGATAGTTAGGCTTTCCTTACAGATAGCTTACTGGAGGGCCTCGAATAAGGCTAGTTCCGTGGGGGTTGGCTTAAATATGGCTTGTTAGTAGTAGGCGGCTCTCTTTCCGACGTTCCTAGGCTATAGTCGACCCTCTTCCCTTCCCTTAGCCAGGAAGGCTATCTTCCTTTGTTAGAGTGGCTTTACGATTTTGGCGAAGTAGGGAATAAGGTACCGGAGAAAGCCGGTACTACTAATATACTACTTAAGTACTTTAAGCGTCTTAGGGAAAGCTAGATTCTTAAAGGCTGCGAGGTAGTCGCTAGTGTTAGTTAAGCTAAGGGCGTCTATCTTAAATCTAAGGAGCTTAATATTTAGATATCCGAAGAAGGACTTCTTTAGGTTAATGGATATGTTCTTCTTGTTAAAGGTGGAGAAAACTACTACGAGGTGCCGCTTGTAGTTATTTAGGTTATCCGAGAAGATAATAATATCGTTAATAAAGGCTCTAGTATAGGCGGTGTAAGGGCCGAGAAGCCTGTTTATAAATCTTTAGGCGTACGCCGGTATGTTCTTAAACCCTATTAGGGCGTAGTTTACTTTCTCTAAGCCTTATAGACTAATAAGTATAAACCTGTCGCGGTATAGGGGGTAGACGCCGAATTAGTAGAAGAAAGAGGTCGCGTCGATTACTGTAATAAATTTCTTTCCTTTAATTAACGCTACGATCTCTAACTATAGGGGGAGTAGATAGTTATCTGGAACTACGACCTTATTAAGTATCCTAAGATCGATTACTACTTAGCTTTTAGCCTTGCTATAGACTGTCCTTTATATAACGAATATTAGATAGGTAAAGGGGGTTGTCTCGTTTATAGGTTTTAGTTTTCCTTACTAGTTTAGTTCTCCGAAGATCTTGTCGAGAGCTTCTTTATTACGGCGGCTAAGTAGGTAACTCCTCGAGTTAACCTTATAGTTTTACTATCCTTCGATAAGGGGGACCTTTATTATCTTTTCTTCGGGGATATCGATCTAGTAGTCGTTAACCTAGATACGGGGGAAATCCTTAATTATACTAACGAGCGCTTTCGCTATTTTAGGGTCCTTAGCGTAGATATGGACTCCTTCCTTTGTAACTACCTCGTTATTTACCTCTATCTTAAGGCCTAGTGTAGAATACTTCTCTGGTTCGTAAGGTAGGTGGTAGTTGTCTAGGTCGTCTTGCTTAGTAGAGAAGGCGCCGCTTGTAATGTTAAAGTTGCCGGATGCTTATATAATTCCGAAGACTTAGTTGGAGATTGGGGTTACTAAGGTATGTTTCGTAGCGTTCGATACGGGGGTTACCTCTCGTACTACTGTTATATAAGTTTTTAATAACTTTATGACGTTAGTAAGATAGAACTCGGCGTTAATGCTACCTGGAGCTACGGCTAGCTTACCGGGGCTTCCTACCGCTGTAGCTACTACTGCTCCCTAGGGCTGGACTATTGTAATAGTAAGCCCGACCGTAAGTAGCTTAACTACCTACTTCTATAGGGCTACGAAGTAGCCGTTATTAGTAACTTCTTTAATTTTACCGATAAAGCTGTTCTTAGGGATAGTTAATATTCCTTATGTATTATTAACTACTAGTACTACTATGGGTGACTTGGTATTAAGTACCGAGTATATAACTATATCGTGTTTTGTTTTGAAGTTAAAGCTCCGATCGTTGGGTACTAGCTTATAGTTAATAGGAATATATATAGATTCCCTAGGTAATAGGACTGTCTTTTTCTAGGTTTTAACCTTCCTTACGTACGACCTAGACTTAACCTAAACTTCGAAGTCGACTATAAAGCCGCTTATCTTACCGAAGGCGATTATATTAGTACTATAGTTAATGTTAACCTCGAAGGGGTTTAGGAAGTTATTACCTAGGAGGGTACCTACCGGAAGATTATCTATAACTTAGGCTAACTTAGTAAACTTAGCGAGTATAGGTTTGCCTTAGTTATCTTATCCTAGTAAGTAGAAGTTAAATATTGCCTACTATAAGAGCTTTATATAGGTTTTGTGTAGTCTTTACGCCCCTCCGGTACGGTCCTCGACCTTATATGTTATAGTTATTAGTAGGCCCTTATCGATATATAACCGGCCTGCTCCGGGGTTAAAGTATATCTTAATATTATTAGTATTAGCTAAGGCTCTAGCTTTAACTTAAAGGTAAGTGTAGCTAGATATTAGGTTACTGTCTGCCTCTTGTAGAAGGTTTATAGGGGCGCTAATAATCTTAAAGGGCTTCGGGGGCTATATCTTTATAACGCTAGCCTCGTTTACTAGGTATACCGTCTCTAGCTGCTTACGGGGGCGAATAGAATCCGATTTAACGTCTTTATAAAACTTAAGATAGCGGAAGAGCTTATTATACGAGGGTATCTCCTTCTAGTAGTAGCCGTAGGTTTATCTAGATAGGTCGTTTAGCGACGGTATGTATAGTCCCTTACGTAGTACTACCTTAAACGGTAAGTATATCTTAATATATATACGGGTCCCGGTTACCGTAATAAATATTTTATAGCACTTATGGTATATAAGATAGCGATTTATGATAGCTATAGCGAGGAAGGCGGAGTCCTCTTTCGAGGAGTATTCGGATACTAAGTCTTTATCCGCGGATTGCTTATCGTCTCCGCTTTTAGCGAAGTAGATATAGTCCCTTTTCTTATCCTTGTCGTAGCGGTCTCGGCGATCCTTACGGTAGCCTTCGCCGCGGTAACGGTCGCTACCTCGGCGGTTTTCGCTGTAATAGTCTCGGCCGTCTTCTTTATTAGCGTCGTTACGTTTTTTATCCTTATTATACTCGCGTAGGCGATTACGGCGGTCCCGGTCGTAGTCGTAGTAGCTATTACGATCGCGGCGGTCGTCTCGGTCTTGCTAGTAGTTGCTCCGGCTGTCGCGAGTACTGTAGCGTAAGTCGGAGTATCGCGAGTTGCGATAATCGGGGGACTTATCTCGCTTACGGTCGTCTTTTTTAGCTAATGTTCTATTACTAACGATACTAGGGTAACGTTCCGTAGTAGCGGCGAGGAGGATGGTCTTACTTTCCTCTATCTCTTATATATAGTCGGATAGTACCTCGGTGGCTCGAGGCGTGTGTAGATACTACTTAATCTTTAGGTCGAGGGAGGACTAGATCTAGACTATAGTACTATACTAGTTTATGTTTTTATTATCTAGGATTCCTATAGCGTAGGCGTATCTTAACTTCCTTTAGATAAATTAAAGGAGGGCCGTATCGCTTTCGGCGATATCCTTAAGGGAGAGCCTTACCTTAGTAAACTTATTTGTAGCTATAGCTAAGTCTAGAGTAAACCTTATACGGAGGGCTTCTATTACGGGCTTAAGGCTATGTTTATAAAGGGATACTCTTATCTGCTCTATTAGCTCGTTATTCTATTAGATAACTACTAGTTTAGATAGTAGGGTCTGGAATATAGATAGTATCTACTTCTCGGCGGTAAACGTAGTATTTTTATCTTCTAGAAAGGAGTAAAGCCTATCGGCGAAGCAGAATATATTTGTAAAGATTATATTCCTGCCCTTATAGACGATACCTACGTCGTCGGAGTCCTCGTAGTAGGGATCGAATTATCCGATATCCTCTCTTTTAATACGGAACTAGCCGCCTACTATAGTAGCTACAGTATACGTTATATTTACGGTCTACTTTCTATAACGCTCGCGGTTTCTACGGTCGTAGTCTCTATAGTCGCGGTCTCTACAGTTGCGGTTACATTTGCGGGGGTGGTCTTCGAAGCTTAGTAAGTCTTCTTAGTTATACTCGTAGTCGTGTTTACGGTTTCGGTTCGAGTTAAACTAGTATAAGGTCTATTCCTATGTAGATAGTCTGTAGAGCGAGCTTCCTATAGGGAAAGGTCGCGATTCGGTATACCTTTCCTAGTTAGTAGGGGCGGTATACTTATCTCCCTTCTTAGATCCTATACTACTTTAGATATCCCTAACCGAGTTAGCGATTTACTTAACGGCGCTTATAAGCTAGCTAACCTTATTATCGATAAAGCCTACGTCTATTTTAAGGGCGTCGAGCTTAGTATCTAACTTAGTAATATCTATGCCGTAGAGATCGAAGTTCGAGTTTATAGTATCGCTATTCTTATCTATTACTTCGTAGATATATAGGAGGTTTATATCGGTTATCTTTTAGTCGAATAGCTAGCGGGTTATATATACTTCTAGCTACTTAACGGACTCGGCGTTACTACCGAACTTCTCGGGGCGCTTACCTAGGCGTAGGGGCGTATTATCCGGCTCGACTATATATAACTGTAAGATTATATCGCGGAGGCTAACTCTTTTAATTCTTTGCTTCCGTTACGCCGGGGGCGGTATTTAGGGCTCGTAGTAGGGTTCTTCTTCGTCGCTAATTTCTTCGACTCGGGGGTGGAGTCGTAAGGGGCCTACTTCGGAGCCGGAGTTATAGGTTTCCTCGAAGATAGTATTAAGCTAGTTCTCGGAGAGCTCGTCGTCGTCGTCGGGGTAAGGATCCTATACCTTCTTCCCCTTATCGGCTCGTTAGGTAGAATCGTTAGTTATAGCGATAAGGTATAAAGACGGCTATCGTCGTAAACTTCTACTACTAGAGGGGAACGATTATAGTAAGATACGATAGCTAACTACTTCTAGCTATATATTTACTAGTAGTAGTAGTTTCTCGTAGCGATCATGGTATAGAGTATATAATCGGGGTAACCTTCGGCTTTAGAGCGTGACTTCTTATCTATATATTTAGTAAGAAGAAGGGGTCTAGACTCCGGTAGTACGATAAGGAGGTCTTCTGGCGAGTAGAAGTCCGAGAGAGGGGGGTACGATTCGTGTTGGATTATAGGTGCCGGTGGCGTAAGGGTGCGTCGACAGGTTGTTGGTTTTGGTTAGTTTGGTATAGTCTGGGGCCTTAAGAAATTGAAGGCTAAGCTACTATTTGATAGGGTAACCGTAAGGTTGATTAATTGTATTGTATAAGAGGGGGGTGGTGATAAGGAAGAAAGGGAAGGCAGGTCTGCCTTTGCCGAAGGCAAAGGATGTGTGCAGACCGTACCCCTCCTTTCTTATCTAATCACCCTATCTAATCTATGTAAGGATTGATCCACCCTGGCATCTATGGCTACCACGGACTCCAGTCCGGTATCACGTAGCGAGGCGCGGAGGCTAAAAGAAAAGGCGTATATACGGGCGGCAGGGGGGTATTACGCGCCGTATTAAAACCTATTACGCGTTATCCAGTCCGTTTAGAAATTTTCAGAATCTCTAGTCCTCGCGCTGCCTTATACGCTGCCTTTAATTAAGTCCGAGTCCGAGTCCGAGTCCTCGCTCTTTTAACCCCGAGGACTACGGATGCCTTAGGCCGCTACAGCGTACGGGCTACTATGTGGTCCGTGCGCCGACCCTCGAAGTTGCTCCTGAGATAGCTCCCGCCCTGCTCCCGAGACAACCAAAAATGGAAATAAAAGTCGCGAATTGGTCGTCGCTCTGTTATATCGACCACAACCGGCCGTCAAGGGTACGAGACACTGGTGGTGGTGAGACGTCGGCGACTCGTCGTCGTCGGTCGGGGGTGACGGGCGCTTATATCCTGCTCTCCTGGTCCAACCACTTGCTTGGTCGTCGGGCGAGGTGAGGCCGGCGGAGCTGAGCGATCGATTGGTGTCCGGCGTCTGTCTGCATCTGCCCTTGCATTCCCGCTGCGCTGCTGCTGCTGACTGACTGACATCCAGCGCGAATGCCGACTGGTTTTTCGTCCGAGGCGCCCTCTGGAAAATGCGGAGATGGATGTGGATGGGTGTGCTGGTTTTGGTATTCCGGCCAGCAGCAGCAGCAGGACGAGATCGAGCAGGATTGATCTGGTGAGGTGCATACTGCGTACACCACACTAAGCAAAGTACGATGGTGGTGGACTGCGATCCTGTTGGACGCTGCCAGATGGGCATCTGCTTGCCTCTCTGGTGGTGGTGTGGTGGTTGCGTCGATCTCGCAGTAGAAGCACAGCAGCAGCAGCAGCGGCAGGTCTCCCCCATCAGGGCCTCACGCAGGTACGGCCAGCGACAGGGACGTGTTTGTACGAGACGGAGAATTGCAGAGCTGGAAGGGGGAAGCTATTTTTGATCTCGCCCGCACCGCACGCAGCCCACCGCTGCAGCCCACCGCCGCTATTCGAGACCGCCCCCGGTTTTGGCTGCGATGACCCCGACGGCCGGCCCGATGAACAAGTCGGCGTCACCGTCGTCGTCGTCGTCAGTCTTCACGTGCATTCTTGTCGGTGAAGTACCCGCTAGGTCGGTCGCAGGACAGAAACATGATGGATGGGGTTCCGGTGTTTCTATTCATGGAGCTGGAGCGGAGCGCCGAGGCATGAACCTCGACTTCTCGAAGCGCTGCGTCCCCGCAATGGATGGATCGCCGCCGGCCCCGGCGCAGGAACAGCCAGGTTGGAGGGTTCCACGGTTGTCGCAAATTCTCGTTCAGCACTTTTTGATTTGGGCGCGAAGACGAGATGGGGATTACGAATCCCCCGAGCGCGAGGAAACACTGTTTTGCATCAGTACAAAAATATATCATCTCTGGTGATGGATTTGCAGCAAGGGGGGGCAACTCTTTGTCTGTTTCTTGAGGTTGGTTTCTTTCCCATGTCGCGGACAGACAGAGACGGAGTTGCTGACCCCTCCGTTCCGCCAAGAGCAGACTCCCCGTTCGGGCTAGCGTCAGGGGGCGCGGGTGGCCGGGGGGTGGTGTTTCATGCGAAGGGGGAGGCCAGGGGTGCTTCGTTTGACGGCGTCGTCGTCGGCGGCGCCCGCCCTCACTCACCCTCACCAAGGCAATGTCTCGCCGGGCGGCGGGGATGGAACCGGTGGACGATGGGAGCAGTGGAGAGAGTGGACGGGGATTTCCAGCATTGTTCCAGTCTCCCATCGTCTCCATCTCTCTGGCGAGGGGATGCCGAATGGGCGGGTGTTGAATGACAAGTTCATGCTGAACCAGACGTCGCGAACTCGGTCCCCGCATAGGTCATGCCGCCCACCCACCCGCCGTCGCGAAGACTTGCACGCTTCGGGGGGTCCCATCGATGCACAATTACGATGCAGCCGATGTGACTCCGCTCTCACCTCTCATGCCGCCCAGTTGCAGCAGAGCTGCAGTGTTTGTAACTGAATGGCAGCACCCCAAGGACCAACGCCGACAGGTCAATCAATCCGAGATTTGGGATTGTTTCTCGTCGATGCGGGGGGTTTGGAGGTTGGTTCTTCGCCGTCGCCGGCAGTGGGATGAAAAGGCCGGGGACGGCGACGGCCTGGACGGCGAGGGCTGGGCTGGCATGATGAGTGATTCGCAGGCCGTTCGTCTTGGTCGCATCGCAGCCAATTTCTGTTTGCGCCTGTGCCTGTGCCTCCCCGTCTCTGGTCCTCTGGTCGGTCCAAGCCCCCCTGGGGTGGAAGGGGCAAGTCGTGTGAGCTGGGTGTGACCTCGACGCGGGCCTGCGGTTGGCTGGGGCCGGAGGTATCCAGGAGCACTGGCGACAAGGACGGGGCCAAGATGCACACTGCCCGGGGCCCATTGGCGCCTCTGATTCGCCGGCCCCTGGTCCCCTGTCCACTCGTCCCTCTGGCCGTTGCCCGTTTGTGGTTCATCTCCCAATCCCCATGCTTCCAGGGACGCTCCTCGCCGTCCGGGGGCTGCCGTCCGTGCTTGCTGTGCTTGCTGCTGTGCTGTGCCCGACCGTCCCTCCGTCCCGTCCCTTGAGAGAGAAGTGCTCTCCTCCCTCTCCCTCCTCTCCTCACACCACCCACCGAGCCGAGCATCACCCTCGCCCCGTTCGAATTGATTGACCCCGTCCGGAACGATTGCCACTTGACCCCAGGGAGACCGAGTCTCCGTTCGAGCATCGACTGCTTCAACCTTCTCCGACGCCGACGACGACGACGACGACGACATCGACGATACCCTACAGTGTGGCACAGTCGTCGATCCTCCGATACCACGCCTCTCTTACCTTGCCAGGGGCTCGCATGAGGTTCAGAAACAACTAGGTTTTGGACCCAGAGATAGCGAACCAGGAACCAGGCCGTCGCCCGAATTACCTACCTCTCCCCCCATCCCCTCATCATCCTGCGACACCAGCCCCCTTGGGCAAGACTCGAGAGAACCCTTTTGTTTCTGCATTGTCGCGATCGACGCCCGCGAGCACATCTGTTTATCCAAACGCTTGAACCGCAGCTCTTGGTAGGCGATCAACCCACACACACCCCGAGGGCCGGCCCACGATCCCAGCCTTCGATCCATCTTCGCCTCTCTTCTCCAGAGCTTCGACTCGACTTCACCGACTTCCTCCTCGTCGCGCGCCTCGCCGACTCTCCCGATCACCTCACCGACCAGCGACCGAGTCTCCTCGCCGACATGTCTTTGTGAGTACCGGAATCTCCGCCGAACTCGTCTCCGTCGTCGCGACCCGACCGTCTGAGGCATCCATCGCCAAAGGGGCGTGGCGGGTACCGTCGTCACGATGCCTGTCCCCGTCCCCGACATCGTCTTGAAGGACATTTGCTCCGTCATCCACGACAACACGCTCTACACGTATTCCGCCAATGCCTTCCAGGCGCTGCCGCTCAAGGCCGGGACGAAATGGAAGCAGCTTCCCCGAGGGGAGCAGGTGACGGGCGGCGTCTGCGTAGACAGCCCGGCAGCCTTGTTTATTGTGGGAGGAAAGGGGACGACGCAAGGGTATCACGGGCTTCAAAAGTTCACGTACGCCACGGGGAAATGGGAGTCAATCACGCTCCCGCAGCCGGTGACGCAGGAGCGGGTATGGCACGGTGCCACGTACATCAGCGCCACGGACTCGATTCTCATGTACGCCGGATCCCAGGACGGGTCCAGGAACCCGTCGTCGCAGACGTTCACCATCGGGGCCAACGCGCCGCACACGGTGCTGGCCTTTGAGTCAGCCGCACCGCCGGCCATCAACCCGATTCTCTTGCCATGGTCGGCCAGCGAGGCCGTCCTCGTCGGCGGCAACACGTGGAGCAAAAATGTCATGCTCTTCAGCACCGAGACCAAGTGGCGCGAGTCGGGGGCCTCCCTCTCGGAGCCGTTTATGAAGGACACGTCGGCCGTCAAGGCCATTGTCATGACGGGTGACGACGGGTCCAAGAGTTTGTACACGTTTGACATGTCCGTGTCGCCTAACCTGGTGCAACGCACCCTCTTATTCTCCGGTCCTGGCGTACCGATTCCCAATTCGCCTCCAGTCAGACGAGCATTCGATGGGGAAAACATCGATAGGAGGCAGGACGTCGCAGCGGTGACTCCCCTGACAGCGGGCGCTTGGCCCGCCTACAATTCGACATTGGCACCAAAGGCGACGCGGAACGCCTTCGCCCTGGCAGCAGATGCGAATGGGCTGGTGGTGGCTGCGGGCGGGAACGAGGAGGATGTTCTCTGCATGTTTGATGCGCGGCAAAACCGATGGCAGAACGCTACTGCGCTGCTCGACGAGCCACGACTCTTCCTGGCTTCTTCTTCTTCGACACTATCGTCGTCGTTGGCGACATCGGCGACATCCACCGGGGTTTCCTCCACCGGCGCCGTAGCAGCGACGGCCACATCCACCGAATCTCCGGTCCCCGCAACAGGCGGACTCTCCAGCACCAACTCTGTTCTCGCCGCCGTGCTCGGTTCCATCTTCGGGCTGGCTATCATCCTCTTTGGTCTCTACTACTGCCTCCAACGGAAGAAAAAGAAGCGGGCGCACATGGAGGCAGGCCACACCCGGCGGGCGAGCGGCCTCTCCTCCAACGAGAAGTCCGGGATCGGCTACGCCAGTGACACCCTCCCCCCAGGACCCTCGGGCGCCGTCTTCCGCGGTCACCAAACCCAAGATTCCCAGAGCTCCTTCTCCTCCATGGCCATCCTCATGGGCCGCATGAACCAGCAAAAGCCCGGCCAAATCCCATCCCGCAACAGCAGCCAAAACACGCGCCGCAGCTCCACCGACAGCACCTTCAAAGCCTTCAAGAGCACCATCAGCAAACCGATTCCCCAAGCCTCCGCCCCTACTGTCACCCCCCGCTCCCCCCAACCTGGGCCGCAGTCCCAGATGGAGTTCCGCGACGAGAAAGGCGTCTCCTTCCCCACGCCGCCCGCCGCCCAACGCCCACGCCGCCCATCAGCGGCCGACTCCGGATCACTTCGCCGCTCCTCTGGCTGGAACCGTTACTGGTCCGGCGGCTCTGCCCTTGGCCTCCTCGGCTTTGGAAACTCTTCCAACACACCCAACCCACAACCACCAGCCAACCCCGTCTCCAAACGCACCACGGTCGCCTCGGAAACCAGCTCCCAATACAGCAACACTCAGCACCGCATCACCCAGGACAGCGCCACGGTCCCGCCTCTTCACATCTACGAGCCCCGCGCAAGCTTCAGCCGCGTCGCCTCGCGTAGTCCGACGATTGCCCAGTACAACGAGAAGCTCAAGGAGGCGGTGCTGGGCAAGATTGAGGATAGCGGGAGGCGGCCGCCGAGCGCGGTGAGTGACATGTCTGCGTACTCGAGCGGGATCCCGGCTTCAGTGCACGAGGCGTGGGATCCGACCGAGGGCAGGCCGTGGGGGTATGATCGCAGCGGGCAGGGACAGGGGCAGGGGCGGACGTTTTACCACGAGGGGAGCAGTGGGAGCTTCGCGACGCCTCTGGCGCCTCCCGGGGCGGGCGGGAGTTCGACGTTGGGGGTGCCAAAGCAACAATTTGGGAGGTCGAGGGAGCAGAGGGAAGAAAAGAGGGATGATATGAGTTGGTTGAATCTGGGCGGGGGTGGCGGGGGGAGGTGATCCCTCCCTGATTTTATACGATACCATACGCCCCTCACGACACGACACGCACACGCCCTCTCTCGCTCTCTTAACGCCGAACAGCGTTGCTATATACCCCACCCATTGACCCAGACAACAAAAGCTACGGAGTACCACGGCATGGAGTTTTCTTTTGGGTTGCTTTCTTATATACCACACCTATACACTCGCTCTCCGGACGGACATATATACCTCTCGACCGACGGAATAGACATACACCGCACCCACACCACACCACACCACAACCATCACCGGTTTCCCTTCACCTCGACAACCGATCGACCAACCGACCCTCTTCTGTACATTCAGACCTGCGTCTTCTTTCTTCTTCTTTTATCCATCAGCACTGGCATTGCACTGGCGGCGACCCGACCCGGGATCTGGTCGGTCGAAAATCATGTATATTTTCCTTCTCTGGTGTTTCGTCCTGTTTTTGTTCCGGTGGTGATGGGGCGGGTGGTTGCGTGGTTGTAATGACTATTGGACATGTGATGTAACGGTCGGAGGGGGGAGGGGGGGTGGAGATGGAAGACACATGTATCATATCCTACTATATCCTGTCTACTTACCGGGCCTGTCTGTCTGCGGATGGCAGGGCCTGGGGTATATATCTATATATCCATCTGACGGAGAGAGATGTTTACGATACCTGCCTTGCTTGCCTTGCCTGGGTGTGCCGCGGTTGGGGGGGAGGTCTGGTGAGGGACAAATACATGTGGTAACACGAGATGGGGTCATGGGTCACAGGGGTCTCGTCTCGGGCTGGCGGTTGTTGGTTTCGGTGTCGGTGTCTTGGGCCCATCTGCACAGGAGGGACGGTCGCACATGTTCAGGACGTGTACATGAAATGACGCAGATGGGGCGGTCCCGTCGTCGGGACTCGGGATCGGATGGGGTCTCGAGTGGTTTGTTCCGGGACCCTACCTGCGCATATCTTGGTACTGTATATTGACCTCGAGCCTGGGCCAATCTCGGGGCCAAGAGGTAACCTGGAGGCTCATGGGTGAGATTGGTGTCATGTTGCACCTCGTGCAAGGTCGGGCGGGTGGTGGTGCGCGGAGATTTTGGACAGAGGTACTCGGTCGGTGCCGCGGTTTGGTATAACGTTGCTGAAAAGGTTATTTTGTCGTTTTGTCATGGCACAAGACGACTCCATCCTGCCGCCGCCGCCGCCGCCCATGTGGTCGATGCGGTGGATGTGATGTGATGCACGTGGCGGGGCATGGGCTGCAGATGCACCCCACGACGATGGATGGGTGAACTTCGGTCGTCGACAAAAGTCAGTGGAGTGCCGGGACCCGGAGAGGACCCGGTTTCTTCCACTCCGCGGGCGGCATCCTGGATTGGGATTCTTGGGGGGGGTGGCTTGGGTCGGTGGATGCCGGGTGTGTTGGCGGCAGATGGATGATACCGGTGATGGTGGTTGTCCTCGGGGTAGAGACTCGCGGAAGAGACTGACGTGAGAAGGAGAGTGGAGGAATTTCCTACACCGAGGCTGGCGGCCGTCTCGCCGTGTCAGAGAGAGGTCCCTCTGCGGTTTCATCAGTAACGACCAGAGGGGCGGCGGGCGGATCTCGAACTCCAACCCACCCCCATCCACAGCGTGGGGGTTCCATGTTCCCCCTCGGGGTTCCATGTTCCCCCTCCGTAATGGATTCGCTGAGGGCCCGGCCCGGGGAGATGGAGGGACTGTGTACACTTGCTCTGTATTTTGTCGACAATAACGATTGTCCGACGAGATACCCCTTCGTCCAGAAATATGGAGGAGAAAAGCTGTCATCAGGAGAATCGAAAGAGACAAGCTTTTTCGTGTCGGACACACGGGAATACCAGCTGCAAGAGGAAAAGGCGCCTCCCAACTTCTGGATCTCAGATTCAAGCACCAGCCAATGAGGGGTTTCGATGAGCTCAAGCGAACACACTGCCCGGAGAAGCGTTGTGTTGGCGCCAGGGCCTCGGCGGGCCCAAGATGACGAGATGGGGGGGTTCATGGAAGAGGTGCGAGAGGTGCGGCTGGCACCCCGACAGCAGCCAGCAGCTGATGATTCGACACCACTTTTCAATCTCTGCCTTTGCCCTCTGCGCTCTGCCCACCCCACTCTGCGCCGTCGCTGCTCTCTCATCCCGTCTGCCAGAGACATTGATCAATGCCGCTGTTGCGCCCGTGAAAGAGGCCTGGACTTGCTTGCTCACAGGCTTCTCCATACCGTGCCGTCGCCGAGTCTCGGCAAACCCTCACTGCGCCCCGTCGCCACGACCGACTTGAAGAAAAGAAAGGGCTGGACTGGACCATGGAAACAGCCAAGTCGAACCCCCCAATGGACTTGGACTTTTAGATTCCCGCCGCAACCGCACCCTTCTGCCGACCCGTGCTCGACCCGTGCTACCTGGCCCTCGGGACTCGCCCACCGGTCACCGGAGAAGCGCCGGTTCGACGACTCGCCTCGCCTTCACCTCCCGGCGACGGCGACGACGACGAGGTCGATCGCAATCACCACCAACCCACCCTCCTTCATCCTGGTGGGCGCAGACGCAACGTCATCATGGATTCATCAAACTGGGACCTGCCCGACCACGCCATGCACTCGGCGCCGCCTACCGACGATGACTTCCAGCACTTCCTCAACATGAGCGCCATGAACTCCATGGACGACCACCCCGACTATGGCTTCCATGACTTCCACTCTGCCGCCGCTGGCGTCGGCCCCAGCCATCTCCTTCAGCAGCCCCGGGACCAGTTGGATACCGCCATGAGCGGAACCGATGCGCCCATGATCCTGTCGCGTGCGCACTCGTCCCTTCACCAACAGATATCCGCCATCACGAGCGCCGCCCCCTACCAGAGCATCCCGACGAGCCTGATGCCCGCCCCGAGTCCCAGCGAGGCCATGGTCAACAGCCTCGACGCCCAGATCCATTTCCTGCAGCAGCAGAAGCTCCAGGCCCAGCAGCGCCAGCTCGAGGAGCAGATGGAGGAGCAGCAGGCCGCCTTCTTTGCCCGCCAGAGCCGCATGGTGCCGCCGACGCCGCAGAGCTTGGAGATCCCAGCCAGGGTGAACCAGTACTACGGCCAGCCGAGCCCCGCCGGGCACCAGCAGCAGCAGATGGACTTTCACTACCGACGGGCCAAGGAGCAGCAAGAGGTGGGTTGGACGGACTCGGGCTTGCTGCCGTGAACTAGGCTGACCCGATGCAGATGTTTACCCCCCTCGTCTCGCCAGCCGTCACGCCCCTGGAGACGCATTTCTCCATGGACACCCAGTTCACCGTCCCAGGGGCCTACTTTAGCCCCCTGACGTCGCCGGCCCTCCACGCGCAAAATGACGCCCTAGCCATGTTTGAGTCGAGGCTCGGGACCCTGACGACGAGTTCGCCGGTCGAGATGGACACGACTTTGCCGAACCCTGCCCTGCCCGAGTCGGCGGCGAAGAAGGCGCGCAAAGCGGCTGCGAAGCCGAGGAGTAAACCCGGTGTCAAGCAGTCTCCCATATCCAAACCATTACGGAGGAAGACGGCCACCACGCCGAACTTGAACGCGCAGGTCCTGATCGAGCTGGTGGAAAATGCCGAGCAGAGACAGGACTCGCAACACCAACGGACACCGCTGATTCAGACGTCGTCTTCATCTTCGGCGGGCATCACCGACTCCGAGAACGGGTCCATCTCCCCCGAGGCCCTCAACGATCTGCCCCCCATCGAGATGCCACCACCCCCTATCCCTAAGCCTAGGTCAACGCGGCCATCCCCCTTTATCGCCCCTATATCCAATCCCATCCTCGCCGTCAACGCCGGCGCCCCATCCCCTGCCACGCCTGCGTCACTCATGAAGCTCGCCTCTCCGAGCAACCGCACCGCCCCCGTGCCTGCCGGCACCCAAGAGCCCGTGGCCACCGAGCACATTGAAGTCTTTGAGCTTCCAGAATCCGCCAACTTCGTAAACTCCCACAACAATCTCCCCGACACATCCCACACCCTCACCCCTACCCTCACCACCACCGACTCCAACGCCGCCACACCCACCACCAAGACGCCCGGCCTCGCGCCCCTCCCCTCGCCCGCCTTTTCCAAACTGCCCCCCTCCGCCACGGGTCAATCCCCCCTGCTCCTCCCCGGCAGCTCCCGGCTCAAAACCACACCCCAACTCCTGCCCCGCAACGCCACCTCCCACAACCCCAAGAAGCGCGGCAGCGTCTCGTCGGTGCAAGTCTCGCCCGCCCTCCGCCCCAAGATCTCGCCCAACATCATGCCCCTCCTCCCCGGCGACGGCACCGGCGCCAGCACGCTCGACTCGACCTCGCACCTGCTCGCGACCAAGTCCAACTACCAGCGGCTGCTCGAGGGCAACACGGTGCCGGGGGTGTCGTACCCGAGCGAGCTGTCGACGAACCTGACGTCGAAGCGGACGTCGCACAAGATCGCCGAGCAGGGGCGGCGGAACCGGATCAACTCGGCGCTGCAGGAGATGGCGGGCTTGCTGCCCAAGGGGATGGTGGCGGGGGCGAGCGGGGGGGAGGAGGAGGAGGGGAAGAAGGGGGCGGGTGGGGCGGGGCCGAATAGCAAGGCGAGTACGGTGGAGATGGCGATTGAGTATATTAGGCAGTTGCAGAGGGAGGTGAGGGAGGCGGAGAGGAGGGCGGAGGAGGCCGAGGGGAGGTTGAAGGGGGAGGCGGAGGCGGAGGCGGAGGGGGGTTGAAAAGGTATGGGGTTTTGGATATGGGGTGGGTTGGATATTGTGTTTATTTTGGTGCGGTTGGCTGCATGGGTGGTCAGGTTGGGAATGGATTTCTGGGGGCGGGAAGGGGGGGGGGTTCAGGCCATGTGTCTATGTCGAGAAATGTGTTGGATATACCAGTGACACGGATGAGCAGAGACGGGGTGGGAGTGGTCGCTTGAATATTGACTGCCATGTATCATCCTTGAGGGACTTTGATAGACGGTTTGTGACGTTTATACAGTCCAATACTGGTTTGTTTGTTAGCGCGAGACATTCGAGACACTGGCCAAGGCCAGCGGACGAGAGGTATCGCGCTAACAGCCCTGGAAGTACCCCCTTTCATCCACCTCGACTGCGAAGCAGAAGGAAGGGGCTCTTCCACTCTGGTAAGTACATTGTCACAAGTCAGGCATCAGTAGTGACTAGTCGCCCGGCCGCTCGTTGCTTCCCCGATGAGCTATCGTATATCCTCCCGGGAAGATTCTCTTTGCTTTCTTCCCAGAATGTCTTCTCAACCGAAACGCGTTTCAGTAGATTCTCCAAACATTTTCAAGGATCTTGCGTCTCTGATTTTCCCTCATATTCTTTTGTAGAATACAATCAACGTCTTTGCGTTGTGTTTGAGGTCAAGACACTGCCACACCATAGAGAAGAGGTCATGTGGCTGATGGTGGCGGGAGTGCTCTTGGCACTCTTGGCACCCGAGATCAGTCGTTGCCACTGGCGACAGCCAAGGTTTGGCCCGCTTTCGTCATCAGTTTTCAACATTTTGACTTGTCGTCCCTCCTGAACTCTGCCCTGCCCACTTGTGCAGCCAAACAACAAACGGGACTCCGGGAGAGAAAAGAGAGAAAGGTCCTCTTGATTTTCTCGTCACATGGTCTTCAATCCTCTGCGGCCAGCGTAGCCCTACCGCCTGCAGTGCTCCAGTGGTTGCATGTGCCGACCCCGACCCTGACACGTCTTGTGTTTTTGGGCCCCCGAGACAAAGATAAGCCCTGCAAATCTCCAATCTCCATCGACAATCTCGAACCTCCCTCTTCCCTCCTCCCTCCTCCATCTTTGGACCCGCCCTCTTTGCATCCCCCATCGCATCGCATCGCATCGCCCATCGCCCGCAACATGTCGGACGGCGAAAACGTCGACTACCTCCAGGAGGGCTTCGACCCCTGGTCGCTGACGGTCCCGCGCCTTCGGTCCATCCTCGTCACCCACAACATCCAGTACTCTGCCGCGGCAAAGAAGCCTCAGCTCATCGAGCTCTTCGAAGATGAGGTCGTTCCCCAGGCAAAGAAGTACCTGGCCGTCCGCGCCCGCGCCAAGAGAACCAGCAGAGGCATCGTCGATGCCGAATCTGGGAGCACCACGAGCACCGACTTCGATCAAGACCTCCGCCCTCCGCCGAGGCTGTCCACTCGATCTCGATCACCCAGAAAGTCCTCCAGGGTCAAGCAAGACTCGGAAGACCCAGAGCCGATGATGTACACACCTGCCCCGGTGCGCGAGAGCCCACGCAAGAGGCAATCACGCTCGGTGAGCGCCCAACCACCACTCCCCGCCTCCGACACCGAGACGGCCTTTGATGGCGCAGCCTCACGGTCGACCACCAAGAGCCGGCGCAACACCCCGGCGCCAAAGCTCGAGCCCCGCGACGACGAGGACAACTTCTTCAAACACACACCCGAGACCAAGGGCATCTTCTCCGCCGAGAACCCCTTTCAGAGTGGCGGGAGCTCCCCGCCCGCTTCCATCAAGACCCCAAGCAATCGCCGAAAGACCGCCGACTTGAACTCGATCAGGAAAACCGCCACACAATCCGCCAGCCGCCGACGCACCGACGGCCCCGCATTCGACGACTACTACGACGACCATCCGGCGACCGTCTCCCGATCCTTTGAGATTCCTCTCCCCCGAACCCCCAAGAACCCGGTGCCGTCCAACGTGGTGGAGCCCGGCGAGGAGTTCACGCCCGAGGAGCAGCTCGCCCTCATACAAGAGGAACAGGCGGATCCCCAGCTGGCTCTGGCTCGCAGAAGGGCTCGGGCGCCCACGCGCAAGGGGCTGTCGACCCCTCTCTGGGTTTTCGCCGTCACAGTCATGGGGGCTTACGCCGCGTGGTACAGACAAGAAAAGCTGGCCGTGGGCTACTGCGGTCTTGGGAAAGAACCAAACCAGCTTATTCCCTCGGCCATTGAGCTTCCCGAGTGGGCTACCGAGCTCACGACGAAGCTGGGGGTAGAGAGCATCCCGGTCCCCGACTGGATCGGCCCGCTCCTGGAGCCCGAGTGCGAGCCCTGCCCTCCCCACGCCTACTGCTACGACGACTTTTCGGTCCGCTGCGAGGCCGACTTCATCCTCAAGCCGCACCCCCTCTCCCTCGGCGGCCTCGTGCCCCTGCCACCCACGTGCGAGCCGGACGGAGAAAAGGTGCGCCGGGTGCAGGCGGTGGCTAACAAGGCCGTCGAGGAACTGCGCGACCGCCGTGCCAAGTTTGAGTGCGGCGAGCCTGCCGAGCCCGAGGGTCCGGCCGTCGAGAGCCCCGCCATCGAGGAGGAGGAGCTCAAGGAGATTCTCAGCCAAAAGCGCAGCAAGAGGATGGCGGCCGACGAGTTTGACGAGCTCTGGCTCGCCGCCCTGGGCGAGGTCAAGGCCCGAGACGAGGTGGTCGTAGAAGTCGACGAGTCCCCCACCGAGTAAGTCACTCTTCCCCTTTCAGCCGTCCACAAACAAGCCCCGCCATCATGTACCCCCACGTCTACATTTCTTCCGCCTTTCTGACCACCCTAAACTAACCAGACCCCCTCCCGCCCCCCCCACAGAGCGTCAGGTGCCCCCGATCTTCCAACCACCCGCCTCTCGTCCGTCTCTCTCGCTCGACTTTCGTACACCTGCGCGGTCCGCCGCTCCCTCAAACTCGGACTGGCACGACATCGCCTCAGCCTTGGCGGCCTGATCTCGCTCGTCCTCTCCCTCCTCTACGCCCGCCGCCGCTACCAGACCAACCGCGCGCTGTCGGCCCAGGTCCCGCGGCTCGTCGACGAGGTCCTCGAGCGCCTCGCCGCGCAAAAGGAGCTCGCCTTTGACGACGACGAGGACGACGCGTTCCTGTTCCTGCCGAACCTGAGGGACGACGTGCTGCGCAAGATGCACAGCCTGCGCGACCGTGACCGGCTCTGGCAGCGCGTGCGGGCCGTGGTGGAGCAGAATAGCAACGTGCGGACGGGGCAGCGCGAGGGGCGCAACGGCGAGGTCGGCAGGGCGTGGGAGTGGATCGGCCCGAGCAGGGCGGCGATCACGGCGGATGGCGGGGCGGGGAGCGCGCCGAGGGGCAGCAGGCGGAAGAGCAACAGGGTGTCGTGGGGGGTGGACGTCAAGGGGGAGGAGGGGTCGCCTCTGGCTGCGCCCGGGGAGGCGAAGGCGGTGACGAAGAGGTGGGAGGAGGGGAGGCCGATTTATTAATCTGGGGGGTGTTTGTCGCTGGCTCCAGGAGGGAGGAGAGGTGGTTTCCTGTGTATTTCTATCTCGTTTGTCTGTACGGATTAAGACGTCTCAACTGGGGGGCTTGGGTGGGTGGCGTTTGGGCGGCGGTGGTGGTGACCTCCTCAGCGCTGATTGAGCGAGGAGAGAAACAACAATTCATTGAGTTTTTACCAGCGGTCTATTTCCTCTCTCTTTTGCTGTCGATGGTGCTCATAGCAGTAGTCTGGTTCTTGCGGTTGCAGTTTGGCGGGACGGGCTGGACGGGATGTTGATTTCTCAGGGGCTGCGGCAGGAGGGCAGATGGAAGGGAAAGGGGCTCGCTTGATGCCCCGGGTTCCTTGAGGGGATGATATAGCATCTCACTAGATAGCCAGATAGGAAGAACAATATAGCACATAAATGCTTACTCTGGGAGAGAACTCCTAGATTCACCGCGGATTGTGAGGGTCATGTCCTATCCAACCCAGATCACGCACCATCCATTCACGAACCGAGGGCATACAACAACAACCCTAAATCCCATTTTATTCTATCCTACGCCCTTGTCTAACTCCCCCGCGTATTGTGAATATCCAGCACCAGAATGTCCGTGGCCCCCACCATGGCCAGCTCGTCCATGACGGGCGCGAGCTGCTTCTTGGCCACCATGGCGCTCACGGCGACCCAGCCCTCCTCCTCGAGCGACGTGACCGTGGGCGCGCGCTTGCCGGGCGTCACGCGCACGGCGTCGGGCAGCCGCGTGCGGGGCACGTTGTACTGGCAGAGGACGTACTTTTGCGCCGTGATGACGCCGTTGATGCGCGCGGCGATGAGGTCCACCATCTTGGGGTTGCTCGGGTTCTTGGACTTGATGAGGATCGCCGAGGACTCGACGACCGTGTCGATGGCCTTGAGGCCGGCGGCTTTCATGGTTTCGCCGGATTCTGAGGGGGGGGTTGTTAGTGATGGTCAAGATGGGGGGAAAGGGGGTGGGTTGCGTACCGACGAGATCGACAATGCCGTCGGCCACACCCAGGGCGCACGCGGCCTCGACGCTGCCGCTCAGCTCCATGATCTTTGTGCGCAGCTTGCGGCCGGCCAGGTCGACGCCGTTGGCCACGGCGCCGCCCTCCTGCTCGAGCTCGAGGCGGGCAAAGTACTCGTGGGCGAGGTGGACGAAGCTGGTGCCAATGTTCTTGCCGATCAGGTCCTTGGGCTCGGCGTACTCGCCCTTGGCGGGGATCTGGACCTGCAGCTTGCAGGAGCCGAAGCCGAGGTCGAGGACCGTCTCGCAGCCGTGGGCCTTGCCGTTGCTTTCGGGGGAGCCGGCATTGCTGAGGCGGCGGGCGCGCGCCGTCTGGCGCACGCCGGCGTCGTGCTCCTGGACCTGGTCGAAGCCCGTGATACCGAGGTCGACGCGGCCCTCGCCGACAAAGGTGGGGATGTCGGCGGCGGGGAGGAAGATGAGGGCGATGGGCAGGTTCTTGACGAGGGCGATGTCGAGGCGGTTCTCGCGGCGGAACTGGATGTCGGCGCCCTCGAGGAGGTTAAGGGAGGCGGAGAGGAGACGGCCCTCTGGAAGGTGGTCAGTTGGGCATGGCTCAGGGGATCGGGGGTGGTGACTCACTCTTTGGCACGGCGAAGAGCAGACGGCCCTCGAGGCTTTGCAGAGACGGAATCAGCTCTTCGCCCGTCATGGTGGCAGCAGCTCACGGAAACCTGAGGGGGAAGAATTGGGAAGGGGGACGGGGAGGGGGGGGACCAACGAGTTTACCAGATCCATGGCCGGGATGCCCAACGCGGACAGGGCGGCTGGTCGGGAGGTGGGAGGTGGTTCGGGAGGTGTCCCACGACGAATGGATCGTCAGGGCGGGCGGCGTGGTAGGAGTGCGTTTGGGCGGCTGCAGGATGTGTTCTGTCAGTGATGGTGGACGACGGGAGAGGGTCTACTGTGTAGTACGAGTGCCGGATGCTTGCTTGTTAGGGGTGGACGTAGGGGGGTGGTGGTCCCCCAGATATCACCGGTGACAGCCAGCCACCGTCTGTCACCATGGCACCAAGTCTCCCACTAACAAGCAAGGCACCACTAGCCGGGCGGGACTGTACACGGTGGCGGGCGCATGCAGACCCCCGCGCGCGGAGGAGGAGGGCGAGGCCCTCGGGGCTTCATCGAGCATACCTCTGATGTACTGCAGGGCGGCACGATATGTGCGTGTGCGTGACTGGCGGATGGGCCCAGGCGGATGCGGATGCGGGGAGGGCGAGGGCGGGGTGAGGATGAATTAATTATATTGGAGTAGAAGCAGAGAACGTGAAAGAGTTGAAGATTTCGAGTCCACGTTCCTGAATCGGAGGCCGGTGACTGGTGCCCCTCGCTGCGAAGCCAACATTTTTGTGGTGGGGGTGCCGACTGCGGGGTTCCAGTGTCCAAACAGACAACGTCGGGCGAATCCCGGCATCCATGTCCATATTTTAAAGACCAACTTCCCCATGACTATTTGGGCCCTTTTGTTTGAGATGATTTCGAAATATCTTCATGTCAGTGTCTTTTGCGCATGCTGATCTGGACCATGGTGCCGTTGCAGTTTCTCGGCCCCCTCCAGGCTCAGCCCTTTTCGAGGAGTCGAGACAGATGGAGACTTGCTAGCGCCGTTGCACAGCACGGCATTCATCCATCTCCAAATGTCTGGTCCGCTACGTAATGAAATGCCTTGGCGAATGGCCTCCAGGGCATGGTGAACAAAGAGCCGTCGCGCTTGTCGCTTGTCGCTTGTCGCATCGCAGTCGGATTCAGGGGCAGACGGGTGCGTGACAGGGGACCCTGCGGCATCGCGGCTGCGACGTCACCGTGGTCCACGGGAGCCCCTATTGCGCTTCACAGGCCCAATCACAGGCGCCCCGTCGCCCCCAGCGGACGGTCGCATCAATCGCTATCGACACATTACATGATGCCAACCTCGAATATCATCGAGTTCCTGACAGTCCTTTCGTATTGCGCCCGGGCGTTGAAGCCAAGGGATCCTCTGGGGAAATATTTATGATTTTTATGCCCTTCAAAAGGCCACTCTCGCTTTCTGTGCTGTCTGTTTCCGTCACTCTTTTACTGAACCGCCCGAGACACGTCCGAGGTCAAGTCAACTGCGCCGCGTGCGACTGTCGGGACACCAACGCCTCTCTCTTCTGTGCGACAAAGCTGGCCTCTTCTCAGATAGAGTCAATTGACCACCATCTGCGCTGCCGACCCTGTTGCTGAAGCCGAGCGCTGGAAATATTCAGTGATGATAGTAAGACGACTGCCAGTTTGAGCACCAGAACCACCAGGCGATTCCATCCACCATGACGCTGTTTGCTAACGCGGCGCAACCAGGAGACGAGACGAGCGACCACTCCAATACCCCCCCGATAGCTTCGAGCTACGACGAACCCTGTCCCGAGATACCAAACAACCATACCCCAATACAGCTCGAGGCTCCCGCCCGGGCCAGTTCAGGGTGGCTCCCACAACACCAACCGTCGGTGGAGGACTGGGGGCGCCATTCCGATAACGGCCAGGACAGCTCCTACGGGCAACCTCTCTTCAAAATGTCGACATGGGCAGGCCAGCCGAGCATAAAGGGGAGCTCCGAGACGGTGCGCATGATGTTGTTGACATGCATATCGGTCGGCATCACGTTCACCTGGGGCGTCGAGATGACTTGTATGTGGCATCTCCCCTGCTTCTTGCTGGATAGCACACTTACACACACCAGACTGCACTCCCTACCTCTTGTCGCTCGGCCTGAGCAAAGGCCAGACATCGCTGGTGTGGGTTGCCGGCCCCTTGTCGGGACTCATCGTCCAACCCATCGTCGGCGTGCTTGCCGACGAGTCGACATCAAAATGGGGCCGAAGACGGCCCATCATTGTCGTGGGGTCTATTCTGGTGGCTTGTAGTCTCCTCGCCCTCGGCTTCACCAAGGAAATCGTCGCCAGCTTCGTATCGCCCGAGAGTGCCCCGACGGCAACCATTGTCGTTGCCGTCATGTCTCTCTATGCCACTGACTTTGCTATCAACGCCGGTAAGCCCCCCAACCACGTCACGGAACCAAACCCAAATATGCGCCGGCTTTGCCTCCGGCGGCCCTCCGGGCGCCTGTGGCGGCTGCTCGCTACACTCGACGTCGTACTAACACCCCCCAGTCATGTCCTGCTCGCGAAGCCTCGTTGTCGACACCCTCCCCATCCACCAACAACAAACCGGTGCCTCCTGGTGTAAGCCCACCCCCCCTCCCCTCCCCAACCCAGCTAACCCCCCCAAGCAAGCCGCATGGGCTCCCTCGGCCACATCATCGGCTACGCCATGGGCGCCGTCGACCTCCTCTCCCTCTTCGGCCCGCGCTTCGGCGACACCCAATTCAAGCAACTCACCGTCATCGCCGCCCTCGGCATGCTCCTCACCGCCGCCATCACCTGCTGGGGCGTCACCGAGCGCGTCCTCCTCTCGGTCCCCGCCTCCCCGCACGGTCCAAAAACACTCCTCTCCGCCCCCCGCCAGATCCTCGCCACCCTGACCACTCTCCCCCCGCGCATCCGCGGCATCTGCGACGCCGTCTTCTGGGCCTGGATCGGCTGGTTCCCCTTCCTCGTCTACGGCTCCACCTGGGTCGGCGAGATCTACTTCCGCCACTCCCCGGCCTCGGCCGCCGCCTCGAACGACGCCCTCGGCGACATGGGCCGCATCGGGTCCACCGCCCTGACCATCTACTCGACCGTCACCTTCGCCTCCGCGTGGATCATGCCCAGCCTCATCCGCGCCCCGTCCACCGCCGCCACCACCAAGTTCACCCCCCGCCCCCCGCGCTGGCTCGAGCAGTTCCACGTCTCGTCCTGGGAGGTCTCCAAGCCCGACCTCCTGACGGCGTGGATCGCCTCCCAGGTGGCCTTTGCCTTCCTCATGCTGCTCACCCCCTTCGCCGGCTCCCTGCGCAGCGCCACCCTGCTGGTCGCCCTGTGCGGCGTGCCCTGGAGCTTTGCGCAGTGGGCGCCGACGACCTTTTTGGGCATCGAGGTGAACAAGCTCTCGTCCGCCACCTCGCACGACGTCGAGCTCCGGGGCGCCGACGAACCCCCAACAACAGCCGGGGGTGCCGGGACCGGCGAGCTCAGCGGCGTCTACTTTGGCATCATGAACATCTTTACGACGATCCCGCAGTTCATCGCGACCATGCTGAGCAGCGTGGTGTTTTCGGTGCTGGAGCCGGGCCAGAGCCCCGAGCTGCACGGCGCGGCCGGGGAGGCGCCCCCGGAGGTGAGCAAGGGCCCGAACGCGATTGCGGTGTGCATGTTTATCGGGGCCGGCGCGGCGGTCATGAGCGCCGTGGCGACGGGGAGGTTGAGGTACCTCTAGGGGGGTAGATGGGAGAGAGAGGTGGGTGGGTTCTGGAATGTGTACGCAGATGTGAGGATGATGATGACATCGGTATAGAAACGCGGCGTTGATGTATTTTCACAGTGGTTGTTTTGGAATTTGGCACTTGGTTTTATTTTGTTGATCATCAACAATGGTTCAATGGCATACATCTCGAAATAGAATATGTACATCATCGCGTGGGCGGGCGAGCATTTCACATTGTTGCTGTCTCACTTCCGCGCCCTTGATGGCTTGCCGTGTCTCGGAGAATCCATTCCCATGTTGTCACGGGAACTGTTGATAATCTCTCGAGTATGAGATCATCATGTTGTGTTTACATCACCACCTCGCCACCCCCTAAAGCAAGCAAGCAAAACCCGCAATCGACCAAGACAAACATCAAAATTCGAATAGCGAAAAACACGCTCAACTACCTGCCCTAGCAAAAACAAAAAACTCCATCTGACCACTGACCAACGCAGCATGCATGCACTTTCTTCTTCCCAAAAAAGATTCTTGTTCGTCTCTGATCGATACCCATTCCGTCTACCAAGACGCTTCCCTGCCCTCCGGTAGACGAGCAATTATGTCCTACCCGCTACTACTATGTATGTACTAGCTTTTGTGTTGAGTCGTCGTCGTCGTAGTCCTCCTCTCTCCCATCTCTACCTGCGTTGCGTGTGAGAGTGACGCGATGAGTGAGTGGCGAGCCTCCTCATCCATCATCACGCACCCACCAAACTCCAACCCCCTCAGATCGGCGCCGTCGGAAAAGAATGCAGAGGGTGTCGAAGAAGCCTGCGTCCGGTCGGTCGTATACAGTCCAGGCCAGAACCCCAAGCTCGACGTCGGTTCCCCCCGTTTGTCTTGGTTTTGTGTATGGAAAGCCTTCCGCGCCCCAGTCCAGCCAACCCAATGAATGATGCTATGCAATGGCGGCACTCCCGCCGCGGTTCCCACTCGGGTATCCAAATCCTCAACGACAGCAAACGCAGCGTCGTCTCCCTCCCAGCAGCTCATTACCAATCGAGAATATCCCTCTCCCATTCCGATCCAGACCCTCTGCCATTATCATCCCATTAGCCATCCTCGAATCGACGTGATGCGTGCGTCCCCCTCTTTGCCCTGCTCCGGGTATCGTGGCAGTTCAGCCCATGTCCTCACATCATGATGCATTCCTTGTCGCTCTTTTCCGCCTTTTGAATTTTGCCCTGCTGCCGTGGCGAGACAACCTCCATTGGTGTGCCTCCGCTGATGGCCGCTCGGATGGCCGCCAGCCGCTGCTTTGCGCGCTCGTCGCCGGCATCGGCCGCCTTGACGTACCAGACGTTGGCTTCGAGAATGTCGCGGCGGCATCCTATGCCCATCTCGGTGAAGTATCCGACGGCATACTGCGCCTTGACGTTTCCTGGCACCAGTTAGTATCGGGACCCTGATCATGCCGTGGGGGTACTCACCAAGCTCTGCTGATCTCCGCGACCACTCGTACGCCTCCTCTTCGTCCTTTTCCAAAATCGGCTCCGCACCAACCATGTACCACGCACAGAGTCCCATCATCGCAGCCGCATGCCCCTTCTCGGCAGCGCCGGTGTAAAAGTGAACGCTCAGCGCCGGATCCCGCGGGCAGTTGAGTCTGCCGTGCTCATACGCATCGCCCATCCGGTAGTTGGCGTCGGCGTTCCCCAGCTCGGCAGCCTGGGTAAACAGCTCGGCGGCGTAGCTCTCGTCCTGGAAGATGTCGTCACCGTAGCCGGTTTCGTAGAGGCATCCCAGCTGGTACGGCGCGGCGTTGTAGATGGTGTCGGCCGATTCCGTAGCCAGCTTCAACCACTTGATGCCCTCGCGGTAGCGCTTCTCGCCGAGATCGCCCGACAGACACGCCTTGCCCAGCCTCGTCATGGCACCCGGGTGCCTCTTGGACGCTGCCGTGCGCAGAAACTGTACAGCCTTTGCTGGGTCCTTCCGGCATCCCCAGCCAAACTCGTAGCAGAGCGCCGTGCGATACGCCGATTCGGCGTGGCCGTGCTTGGCAGCGAGAACAAAGAGGGGAAAGGCCGAGTTGTAGTCCTCCTTGCCCTTGCTGAAGAGACCAGACGCATACCCGTCGGCCAGGTAATACTGCGCAAAGGGGTACCCGTTGTTGGACAGCTTCTGCAAGATGGCCCGCGCCTCTCGCACCAGCTCGTGCGGTGACGATGACGGGGTCGGGGTGCCTGGATCCCCATTGCTCCCCGGCTTGGAGCCCTTGGTTGGCTTCTCGTCAAAGTACACACCCTGCTCCTGAGCGGTCGAGATGAGAAACACGGCGAAAGAGTACTGGATCGAAAAGTCATTCGTCTTCTTGACGTTCTGACGGTACATCTCCAGCGTCTTCTCGGCGCTCAGGAGGGACGCATTGTTGCCGACAGCAGACCGCAGTTGCGAGTTGTCAAAGGTGATGGGCGCTGGCGCCGGCTGCGGGTAGGGAACGTTGAGGAGCTCGGCAAACGACGACAATGGCCTCGTCTCCGGGGACTGTCTCGAGTGGGCCGAGGGCACCCGGTTCTGCGACCCGCCATAGATGTTAGGTGAGCGACCGCGTGGGCCAAAGTCGGAGTATACGGAATACGACGAGTTCGGTCGGGGAAGGGAGCTGCGCCTAGCAAACGCAGGTTGGGGGGTGAGATGACGGTTCACGGCCAGGGCATTGTCAAGAAGATTCGGGTTGGACTGGGCCCGGGGATCTTGGTCCAGGGGCGTGCTGGCCGGCCTTGGGAAAAATGCAGAGTGGTGATACTGGAGCTGGGGCACAGATTCCGCGCGGAGGCCGCTGTCGTCGATAACCGAGCTCTCGGGCGAGACTTGCCCAGAGTTCACTTGGCACTCCGCTCCGTCGTTGGCGCCCGAGACGGAGCTTGCGCTCGTCGTGGCCGAGGACTCTGTCGAGCGCTGTTGCTGGTTTGTGCTGGTGGTGGTATTGGATTCCCTACTGCGCCTGTGAACGTCGGTCCGTGACATGTCGCTCACGCTGGCGTCGTCCGACTCCTGGCCACCAGCACCGGCCGCATTGCGCAGGATCGCCTGACGCAGTGTTGCCACGGGCAAGGGCTTGTCCAGCGCAGGGGGGGCGTTATTCCCTCGAACCGGTTCTTGTGTCGGCTTAGGACGTTGAAGCGGATCGATGGTCTCGGCGGCCACGGGCGTATGGGGAGGAGGGGTCGGTGCCTCGGGGGTCAGTGGGAGGTCGCGGTCGAGGGCGCTCGGTGCGCGGGGACCGGCGTCGGAGGGCCGGTAGCTCTCGACGTCGGCGTTGGATGGCTGAGCCCAGTAGTCGGGGCGGAAGTTGACCCGGACGGGGGAGATGGGCGCCTGTCGTAACCTCGGCGATTCCTCTCGGTTCATAGGAACCCCGGGGAGCGGCTTTATACTCTCCTCCCAATCATAGCGTCCCAGCGGTGCGAGATTCGGCAACGGTACGGGTTTTCGGCGAGGAGGGCTGCTGGTGGCCGAGAGAGGAGAGGATGGCGGTGAGGCGGTCATGGCCGCCATGGCAGGCGGCGGGAGGGGGGAGAGATCTGAAGAGAGAGAGAGAGAGAGGTGTTCGCCCAGTGTCGTTGTCGTCGGTGGACGGACGACGAACGACCCGACTGGCGAGAGACGGGAAAAGACTGCAATTCGGAGGGCGAGACGAGTAAATATTGTTTGGCTCTCTCAGGCTGTATTGAGGCGGCGACACCTGCCCTGACGATGCTTGAGGGGCGGTCTGCTCGGTGTTTTTTTCCCTTTCCCTTTTCCCTTTTCCCTCGCGGTCGGCGGGGAGGAGGTCTGAAGGGCGAAATCGCAGGGGCGGGCAAGCGAGCCTGCGAAACGGTGTCTGGGTGGAGGGAGGCGGCAGGTGGAGGTGGAAATGGCAAGCTCAATCTTGCCAGGGGCCCGGGGAGGAGGAAGAGAGCGGTAGCGACAGCGACAGTGACGATGGGTGGTGAGCGAAGGTGGTGAAATTCAAAATTCAAAAATTCAGCAATGCAAAACAAAACAAGCTGCGTCTTTGTTCAAGTCGTGGACAGCGACATTGAAGAGATGGAGGGGAGGTTGAGGTGAAAATGCAACGGCTCCTCTACCGTATTCAGCGATTTCAGGGACTGGCGGATCGGCGGGGGCGCCCACAGCTGTTGGTGGGAATGGGCGCGGTGGCAGGTGGAGTGTGGAGGGCCCACGGATGCGGATGCGGATGGATGCAAGGTCAAAGTCATGCTAACGTACACGATTGAACCCTGCCCACTGCAAAACAGGCCCTCGACCTGCTAAAACGCGAGGTTGGCAACCGGCGGCAGGGCACCCACGCACCGCAGGCGGCCACGGCCACACGGGTGACGGGACAGCGCGGGACTCAACTGCTGCATCCGTCCACTCTGCCACTCTTTTGCTGCTGAGCGCAACAACTGAGCGACAGACAACTGACAACCGCGAACAGGCAATGGGAGGCGCTCTGGGCAGCAATGCCTGTGTCTGGCCTGATCCCGACCATCATGACTGTTGCGCCTCTGCACACACAGCAAGCACACATCGTCAGGCCAGCAATCATGTTCGTTTCTTTTGCTGCTTGCAGCTTGTTGCCCAACCTCAACTGAACCTGAATCCACACCTCACTCAGCCCTGCCCGAGCCATCTGCACCATACGCCCAGCGACAGCTACAGTACAGCACCCGACTGGCTGTCGCGGTGGTGTCTCGGTATGGGGGACGACACGACCCATGATGTAGCAAAGGCACCCGATACGGAGCAAGGCGACGCTTTTGGCGGTCGTTAATATCTGTTTTCGGGACCCACTCAGACATCATCTGGACACCGGCGAAGGGGAATACGAATTGGATGGCGACCGAAAGCCTGCCTCCTCCCTCCCGCCCAGAGGGCTCCCAGAGTTGCATTTTATTTTTGGATGAATGGTTGGTCCCCCGCTCCCCTCGGAAACCTTCCAAGACTTTCGACATGACATTGCTCACGCACCTCCACGTCCCCTCCCTCCCTCTTGGACCCTTGGGGCAGGTGGTGCGTGGACGATGGATGTCACGGCTCGCTGGACGGACGACATGTTAAGATTAAAGTCGACCGCGCCGTAAATCCCGGGCACGTTTGTCGCGAAAGCGGGTTGGTTTGGTCGCGAGGTAGTATGGATGACTGCTGGTCGAGCTCGTATCACGACAACCGACGCGCGGGTATTATCGTTCGACTTCCCTTCTCCCCTTCTTCACCCTCTCCACATGCATTTAATTACGGGAGGAGTACCAGGACCAGAATCACACAAATCCTTCCCGCCTTGGGGTTTGTCGTCTGCCTGGATCTTCTTCTCTGATCAAGCGGGCTCGGCGGGCAACGACTTCATGATCCATCCGCCAACCCGAGCCAGCCTCGGAGACGCAAAGGATTGATAGGTAGCGAGGCGCCGCCGGCGAGGGGCACCGCCCAACAACCATGACGGCAGACGGGTACCTTTTTGGCTGTTGCCAATGCCAACACCAACCACCACCACCATCCGATCTGGCGACACACCTCGCCAAGTCAATGTGGGATGCACGGGACGCGCGAGGTAACGGAACGTTCCTCGTTAGCTCCTGGAGCCTGCAGCGAGGGACCACATCTTTGAAATTAGACCAACTGGCGGGAGTGGGAATGCCCTCGACCGCGAGCGGGCGGCAGAGCGCTCCCGTCGAGCAGAACGGCCTCGTGGAATCAAGCCGGAACCTCTGCCCAACAGACGTCCGCAAGGCCCTCAGCCTCATGCAGTCACCACACCACCGCTGTTTGGCATCATCGCCACCTCAGCTTGTTGGGTCTGGTCGCACACATGCGGTCGTCTCTTCCCCGCGACGTCGGGATTGGCGTCTGGAGATCGGGGCGTCTGCACGTGTGTCCATCTGCAGGCTGCTGGCAGCTGCACGGATCCGCTTCGCTTGTTTCTAAGGATCAAGATGGCGTGCGTCTTTCTCTCTGTGCACGGCGCTAGTAGGGTAGCAGCCCCCTGCTGGCCAGCGGAAGAGGCGCCTGCAAGCTTCTCGACTGGCGCAACAAGCATGCCGCCTATCGTCGTGATCGATAACGATATCCAGACGACATCGACCACATCTCGGGCGCAAGAGTCGGGATTTCTATCGTCAGCCGCCATCGATGACGGCGCCGCTGGCACGTTGGGGGTCGTCGTCGCAACAATGAACCGGAACCGACGAGGAGCTCCACTGCCTCCCCTATGAACCGGAGAAGGCTGACCCAACTCCACGTTTTCGCTCCTATGGATTCACTTGGCGAGCCTCGTGGATGCCATTTGGTAGCATTGGAATGGGGGTTTGCGGCAAGAGAGACATCAGTGTCTTGGAATGTGGATAGAAGCGGTGACGAAAAGCCGAGTACGAGGTCTCAGGAACCGCCGGCGACGACGATACCGGAACGGCAACTCACGGGTCCGAGACACAGCGATTCCACAGTGGCATCGCCATCAAGCCCGGCGCCAGCGGTAAGTAGGCCTAGAACTGATGACGGCGAGGACAAGGAATGGGACCGGCAGTCGATGACCTGGATACATCGTTGTAGATCCGAGAACAGCGACCGTCAGCACCGTAAATAACCAGGTTCCTTCGATCCAACACCCAGGGGCTCAGGGGGGGTTCGAAGGGGGCGAGGGGTGGTTATGATGTCAGCCTCCTGAGGCCTCGGGGATTCATTCTGACTTGGCGAGGTTGTCGATGTTTTCCTCATCACTCCTGTTGTCGTCGGCGCGCTCATCCGCTCATCGGTGGTGAACAATAAAAGGGGTTGATATCGAAAGGGGCAAAGAGCCCCTGAAAAAGGGGAAGCACAGCTGTCCCGCGTACCACCCTACCGAGCTGACTGCCGGCAGTCGGTCCAGGAAAACATTTGCTCTGCTGCTGATGCCTGGAGGATCACAGATAGTCCAGAAGACGGCATTCTCATTGCCGATGTCCCAGTGCCCAGCAAGGCGCGAAAAAGGGGGTCGGCGACTATCAAGATTGAAGGGATGGACGCGCCCCATATGCCGGAAAACCGCAACCACAGTTGCATCCTCGCATTCGCTCTGGAAAAAGAATTGGCATGAAAACAATACCTACCAGTCGGCAGCAGGAAAGCAGGAACATGACAGCTTGGAGCATCGGTAGCCATCCGGCTGCCCAGCTTTGACCTCCCTCAATCGGACATAAGTCCCCGTCTTGGCCGCCTCGGAGACCGGATGAAGATGTGTGTCTCATGGAAGAATGGGGCGGCGGCTCTGGGGCCTTGGTCGGGAAGAGAAAACCACATGATGATGTACCGGTATCAGGTTTGGGGAGGGCGGGCAGTACCAGATGGATGAATGCGGGAGAAGGTCAGTTTAACCCCGTGGTTCTCTGACAAGGTCCCGGAGTTCTCTGGAGTTTCTAGATTTTGGGCGGGGCCGATTGACAGCAGCAGGCAATCAACCTCGAACATGACGCAGAGAGAGAAAGTTGACGATAGCTCCGAGGACGGGGTGGTTGGGGGGTCAAGATGGTGATGCTGCATCTCTGTCTTGTTGAGGAAACACCAGCCTGCAAAGACCCGGCCGCGTCCGTGGACCGATCGAAATGTCTCGTTGGGAGAGGGTTTGCGCTCTGATGCTGCGGTTTTTCCTGCGCAAGCACCCGCCGTCAAAAGAAAATCCCGTCGACTCGCCCAACCCAGCGGCGTGTCTCCCTGCGTCGCACACACACACCCTCACACTCCAGGGTACCAGTACCACCCCGTTCTGGAAATCAAGACTCGAGATGGTGTCGCTGGCTTGGTGGCTGCCCGCCTTGCCGACGCGTGATCACAGCTCCGGGCGTACACTACCGGAATATATGAACTCGACGGCCGTATTCCCATTGTGCCTCAAAAGCTTGAAGGAATCCAAGATACGGGACTCCAAGCCACTTCCTCACAGTCAGCAAGCTGTGTCGCCATCGCCACTCCCGGCCGCGATCCAACTCCCGCCGCTCTTGATTGGTCCCCCTTGTCCTCGTCGCTTGGGCGACAGCCCGAGGGCCCCCGGGGAATTTGCTAGTGAGGAAATCAAAATAGAACAATGCAAGAGTTGGGGAGGCGGTGGAGATCCTGCGAGCTTGCTGTCAGGCAGCCAACAACAACACCATGGGATCCCGCACTTTGCAGCAATGCCTTCAACAACACTGTCGAGGTTCTTGATAGGGGCAATTGTACTTGGTAGAATCGGGTTGGACGTTGTTTTTACAGTCGTCACTGTCATATCTCAGGGGTTCCATGACCCCAAGTTGACTCCCGTTCACCCGTCATCTCTCCATCTCGTAACGGTCATTTTGTATCCCTGCAAGTGTGCGGGTGTTGCAAGGGAGCCGGTGTGGTGCCAAGCGTTCCTCTTTCAAGATCGCCTCACAGTTGGCAGCTCCATGCACACGGTGCCAGGAATTTGACCTGGAGGTCTGGATGAGAGCATTCTTCTCTCTCCTCTCCTCCAAACTTGGTGCCTGGAACTGTAGCGGTAGCCTGCCATCGCCAGTTCGTCCTTCGTTCTCTCCCCGTCGTCTCTCGCTCCGACGGATATCGACTCTCTTTCCATCATACTCGCCGTCCTCCCCCCTGAATCCCGCCTCGGCCTGCAATCGCTGCGCTCGAGCACCCGGCAATCCCTTCACCTGCTCGGAAGAGGGATCTGATTCCGCCGAAATTCATCGTGTCCCGTGTCTGGGCCCCGGCCTCGAGTTGAAACGGACCCGACAAGAAACGAATGGGAGCTGCTGTCTGTTTGGGACGGAGCGAAAAGGCATCAACTTTATTACTTGGAACGCATCGCCCATCACTACCGAGCCACCCGTGGTTGCCTTTGAAACCACTGCTAAAATCGACAAGTTTCCTGGGCGATTGCCCGTTGTGACTTGGCCGCCACGCCTCCATCCAACTCAGCCGGACCGCTACCGACCGGCGACCGATCGCTTCCATCCCACCGCAAGGCAGTTCTGGAGTACCAAAGACCAGAGACGTCCACTGCTTCGACTGGCCCGACGACACCTTCCACTCTCGATACTGTTGAGTGCTCTGTGCACTGTACCTCCTCAGTACCTAAACTGAAGAAGGTCCGGATCACAACACCAGCTTGGTTCCATCCCTTGAACCACCGACCACACTCGCTACGACTTCCCAATCCCCGCCCATTGTTGGTCCCGTCGCATTGACACGAGGTCACGAAAACCCTGCCAGCTCGCACTTCCAGGCTTGGTTGTGTGCGGAGTCGTCCGCCCGAGGCCCCATTGCTTGCTTGGCTCCGTGGAGTGGCGCTGCATTGGACAGACAGGCCACTACAGGTCGGCGCCAGAAGCACCCATCACAGCACCAGCAGCAGGTGCACAGGTGGTCCCGTCTCCTGGCGAACCCCTCCGCCACAGGTCCAGCAAGTCCCAATCGCCCATCGCAACCTGCGATCCTGCCCACAACAACCCCCCCAGGCCACCTCGTCCCAGCCTTTCAGCTGGAAATGCGAGGCCACTTGCTCTGACCTGGCTACCTCTTTTTTTGTTTTGTGATCGGGCTGGGCTCATTCTCCCTGACCCCACCACATTGCATCGCTTTTTTTTTTACCACGCCCGACCGACGTGTCGCGCCGAGGACCCTGCTTGATTCTCGCGTCGACAGCTCAGAGGTGAGGTCCATGTCCGTCCCTGCGTCCCACGCAATGCTATGCTGCTGCTGCTGCTGCTGCTGCATGTCGGTGGTTGTCGTTGTCCCTGAGAAGCCCCGATTAACTTTTGGTTCCTGCAGAAACCATGTCTCTCCCGCAGAGACCGGGTGCGAAAGCCTCATACGAGGAACGTCACAGTTACCGACAGAGCTCGACACGCCGTCACCGCACAGCAGATATCGAGGCCGGCGGTTATGCCTCTGTAGGCGGGCAGTCACTCCATCAACGTGGGCCCTCAGCCTCCTCTTACGCCGAGACGATTCAAACCCCTAATTCAAACACAGAGAGCGCTCCGTTGTCCCCCCAGCCTGACCATGAACAGGCCCACGACAGCGGCTTCCAGCGGAAGCGGAGCCTCATCCGCCCCGAGAGGAACAGGATAGGCAAGGACCACCCCAACTATCACTACCGGAAGCATGCCGCCAACATGAATACCCTGCCCTCGTCGACCGGCAACGACCCGATCCTCGAAGACCTGGAGGGAACCACCGACATTTCGGCCTCCGTCTCTCGCGGCGAAGATGTCGCTTCGGATGTGACGTCGCCCAGGAGGCAGTCGACGAGGCCGCGCCCGACCGACGCAGAGAAGACGGGACGGACAAGGAGGCGATCGTCGGGGGCCAACCCGAGGCATTCCAAAATCACAAAGGGGGGAGCAAAGGCGAAGCGACAAAAAGAAAAGGAGATTGAGGAGACGCTCCGGCCGCCGAGCATATGGAACATCTACTGCGCCGTCATCACGTTCTGGTGCCCCGGGTTTCTGATGAAGTGCTTTGGGATGCCGAGAAAGGCCGAGCAGCGCGCGTGGAGAGAAAAGATTGGCCTGATCAGTCTTATCTTGTTCATCATGGGTGTCGTTGGTTTTCTGACATTCGGATTCACCCAGGTGGTATGCGGCAGCCCTCCGCTGAGGTTGCGTGTCAACGAGGTGTCCGAAGGTTACATGATCTTCCACGGAACGGCCTACGACCTGTCGACCTCGCAGCACCCCCCCGCAGAGGGCATCCCCGGCCGGCTCGATGGCTCAGGCGCCAACGTCCTCTACGATCTCCCGGACAAGAACGGCGGCAAGGATGGCAGCTTCTTGTTCCAGAACGTGAATGGGAAATGCAAAGGCCTCATCCAGGCCGCCCGTGGCTCCACCGTGCCGACGGATAACAACGGCAACTTGGCCTGGTATTTCCCATGCAAAGTGTTCAACCAGGATGGCTCTTCGACCGGTTTCAACCAGGATGGCACCCCGAGGATCAATTTCACCACCCCATATTATCATGGATATTCTTGCCATACCACTCTGGCGTCCCGCGACACATTCTACCTCCAGCTCGAAGGGGCGGCGGATGTCTTCTTCACCTGGGACGACATCAAGAACAACACGCGCAACCTGGTTGTCTATTCCGGCAGCGTCCTCGACCTGGATCTCCTGTACTGGCTTGAGGACAGCCAAGTCACCTACCCTGCCCGCTTCAAGGAGCTCAGGGACAAGAACACTCTGGAGAACCAGGCCATCCGCGGCCGTGACATCACGCGCGCCTTCCAGTCGTCGCCTGACAAGGGGTACGCAGAGTGCCTCGAGGAGATTACCAAGGTCGGGACAGTCGACACGGAGACGGTTGGCTGCATTGCGTCCAAGGTGGTCCTCTACCTCTCGCTTGCTCTGATTCTCTCGATCGTGGGTGCCAGGTTTGTGCTGGCCATCATTTTCCAATGGTTTGTGAGCAAGACGTATGCCGCTGCAAAGACGTCTCAGACTTCGGACCCGCGGAAGCGCAACCGCCAGATCGAGGACTGGACCGAAGACATCTACCGGGCGCCCCCGCGACTGCCGGGTGACATTGGCAGCAGCGTGAACGGCTCGGACCGCAACAGCAAGCGCAGCAGCACCTTTTTGCCCACGACTTCCCGATTTTCCGCCGTCTATGGAGCTGAGCGAAACAACCGCAAGTCGACCCTTCCCACGACCATGGCAGGTCAGACCGCCACCGGCCAGCTTCTTCACCCCAGCTATGCCCTGGGCAACGAGAGCCGCACGAGCTTCCTCAAGCAGGACGCCTACTCGAGTACTAGTCCTACCGATGGGCCCGGCCCCGCGGGTTTCATCCACGAGGCTGTGGTTCCCCAGCCTCCTGCGGACTGGAGCCCCTTTGGATTCCCCCTGGCGCATGCCATCTGCCTGGTCACAGCCTACTCGGAAGGCGAGATGGGTATCCGCACGACGCTCGACTCGATCGCCATGACCGACTATCCCAACAGCCACAAGGTGATCCTCGTTATTTGCGACGGCATCATCAAGGGCATGGGCGAGACTGAGTCGACCCCGGACATCGTTCTCGGCATGGTCAAGGACCACACAATCCCGCCCGAGGAGGTTCCCGCCTTTTCGTATGTGGCGGTCGCCAGCGGCGCCAAGCGACACAACATGGCCAAGGTGTACTCTGGATTCTACGACTACGGTACCAAGTCTGCCATCCACCCCGAGAAGCAGAAGCGGGTGCCCATGATGGTGGTGGTCAAGTGTGGCACGCCCGACGAGCACGTCAAGTCCAAGCCCGGAAACCGCGGCAAGCGCGACAGTCAGATCATCCTCATGTCGTTCCTCCAAAAGGTTATGTTTGACGAGCGCATGACGCAGCTCGAGTACGAGATGTTCAATGGGCTCTGGAAAGTTACTGGCATTTCGCCCGACTTTTACGAGGTGGTGCTCATGGTGGACGCCGACACCAAGGTGTTCCCCGACAGCCTGACGCACATGATCTCGGCCATGGTCAAGGATCCCGACATCATGGGCCTGTGCGGCGAAACCAAGATTGCCAACAAGAGAGCCAGCTGGGTCTCGGCCATCCAGGTGTTTGAGTACTTCATCTCTCACCACCTGGCCAAGTCGTTCGAGTCTGTGTTTGGCGGTGTCACGTGTCTTCCCGGCTGCTTCTGCATGTACCGCATCAAGGCGCCCAAGGGCGCTCAGAACTACTGGGTGCCGATCCTCGCCAACCCGGACGTGGTGGAGCACTACTCGGAGAACGTGGTCGACACGTTGCATAAGAAGAACCTGTTGCTGTTGGGTGAGGATCGCTACCTCTCGACGCTCATGCTGCGGACCTTTCCCAAGCGGAAGCAGGTGTTTGTGCCGCAGGCCGTCTGCAAGACGACGGTCCCCGAGACGTTTAGCGTGCTGCTGTCGCAGCGCCGCCGCTGGATCAACTCGACGATTCACAACCTGATGGAGCTTGTTTTGGTCCGGGACTTGTGCGGCACGTTCTGCTTCAGCATGCAGTTTGTCGTGTTCATCGAGCTCATCGGCACGCTGGTGTTGCCTGCGGCCATTGCCTTTACCTTTTACGTCGGTGAGTAACCACTCCCCTTTTCATCATCGCAGTAATCATCTAACCACCTCCCAGTCATCATCTCCATCGTCAACTCCCCGCCGCAAATCATCCCGCTCATCCTCCTCGGTCTCATCCTCGGTCTCCCGGCCATCCTCATCGTCGTGACGGCGCACAGCTGGTCGTACGTGGTGTGGATGTTTATCTACCTGCTCTCGCTGCCCGTGTGGAACTTTGTGCTCCCCACGTACGCGTTCTGGAAGTTTGACGACTTCTCCTGGGGCGAGACGCGGCAGACGGCGGGCGAAAAGACGAAGAAGGCGGGCATCGAGTACGAGGGCGAGTTTGACAGCAGCAAGATCACAATGAAGCGCTGGGCCGAGTTTGAGCGTGACCGACGCGCGAGGAACAACAGCAATCAGTACTGGGGCTCGAGGGAGAATGTGGTGGGCGGGGCGCAGAGCAGCCATTCGAGCAGCGCGCAGGGGTGGAGCCAGCCGCAGGGGCATGGGCAGTATGATGATTATTATTCGGATGTGTAGGGGGGAGAGGGAGAGTTGGGTATTTGGGGGGAAGGGGTGGTGTGGGAGAGCGGAAACTGATGATGACAACCAGCGAGCGCGCGCGCGTGGAAAAGCGAGGTGTCGACGGGTTTATTCTTATTATTTCCAGGCCCTCTCTTGTTGGGGTGGGAAGAAGGGGTTGTTGGTGGTGGTGTCTACGAATTTCATATTAATACTTGATACGCGATAGTGAACATTAGAAGAGAGAGAGGCTGGGCGGCATCAGGCTGGCGTATAGTTTTTTTTTTTTTGGTTCCCGATGGGGCTTGCTCGCCTTGACGACAATGACGGAGACGCGGAGGGGGGGTTGCTTGCTTTGTTTTCTTTTGGCTTTTGCGAGAGAGTGGTGCGTATATAGCTATGGTAGCATGGTGGTAATAGGAGAGGGTTTTGTTTGCTTGACCTTGGTGTTTTGCCGTGTATACTCGCTGCGGAGGGGTTGGGTCAATGTTGACGATGCTTTGGAGACCGACTGGCTGCCTGCCGGGAAAGGACAAGACAGCCCGGGTGGTGAGCGGTGAGGTTGAGGTTGAGGGGGGGGTAAGCAATGTGCCAAGAAGTTGACACCATCGCATCCGGTCCTGACTCTCCTCGGAGTTGTTCTGCCCCTTCAACCCCCAATCGCACGCACGCACGCATTGACGCCGGTGAGGATGGGCACGGGGAGGGGATGCCACAGTGCACGATATCTCGGATTTGGAAACCCGTGGGGGGGTCGGGGCCTGGGGGAGTTGAGAGGCCTTTTGCTCTCTCACCGAGTCCTCCAAGTTTTCCAAGCGAGGTGATCTGTCACTTATTCCAAGGAGCAAGAGGTGTATCGAGATATCAGAAAATCACACGGTATTATTGTCAGGGAATTGTGGCCGAGAGACCGGTGGGCCTGGAGGAGGGAGAGACGTCGTCGGCTGTGGGATTGGTCGGGTGCGGGCCCTCGTCGGAACTTGTTCTTTTCTTTCCTGTGTGTGTGGTGATTGATGGCTTCGGGATTCGGAATGGGTCACTTTCGACACAGTACTTGGGGGTTTTTCAACTGTTCGCGAGGAGGGTTTGTTTGCGTGCCTAGGTACTCCGTACCTACTGTGTAGAGGGCAGGCTGTCATCGACCACCACCTGCAGAGAATGGCGCACACACGCACACGACGCAAGCACAGCCCTGCCCACTGCTGCTGCTGCTGCTGAGAACAGAGATGGCTGCATGCAACATGCTGTTGGAGAAGAAGAGATGGCTCTCTGTGCTGTGTGCGACGACGACATGCGGCCCCCCGACCGACCGGACCGGGGGGGAGGGGCGGACCTACCAACCACGGGGGGCCAGCGAAGGCGATGCAGGGCCATGGTATCGGGAGGCATGGGGCATGGGCATCGCATTGCGCATCCGGCGGCACCCCAACAAGAGGGGAGAGGGGGGGGGTGATGATCTGGTTGCTCCATCTGGGCCCTGGGGTGGTGGTGGTTGTGGATGGATGGGGTTGGAGATGGGGATGGGGTTGGTACGGACGTCTGTTGTACATAGGTACGCGCGATACGATATGGTGGTGGTGGTGATGGTCGAGGAGAGAGACATGGTTTTGCACCGTAGTCCCACGTTTTGGTGCTACGCGGGTCGTAAAAAATGAATTACTCCCTCCCTGTGAAGAGGGTGGTGAGTGGTGGCCACCGGGGAGGTGGAGGACGAGGAGGTGCTGTTGCACAGGCACAAAGCAGGCTTGGGCTTCCATCTCAGCTGACCTTGTTGGGAGATGGGTGCAATGGGGAAAGGGAGGCGGGAGGGAGCGAGGGAGGTATAGACAGTCTGTCATATCATGTTGATGGAGTGGTGGTTCCCGCGCGCGGGGGCGGCTGGGTGATTGATGATGAAAGGGACGAGGACCCGGTGGTGGGTGTGGTGGTGGAAGTGGTGGTGGTAGGTGGTGGAGGTGGTGGTCGAGGATGGATGCCGGGGGAGCGGGGACGGGAGGTCCCAACCTTGAAAGGGCAGCATGGGGTGCACGACCCGCTTCCAGGCTGCCCGGGGACGCTGCTCACCCGCCAAACCCCACTGAAAGGAGGGCAGCTCCCGCCCCCGCCCGCCGCCGCCTTTCGCAGTCCATCCACAGTCCACAGTCGAGGTCGCCGTCGGGCTTCCCGATACATCGCACCTCCAGTTGTTCTCTCGACCAAATACATCGTGCTTGCACCTCCGCTTGCTTCATTGCCTTTTGCTACCTTGACAAGCGACGACTGCCGTCCGCCACCCGCCGAACCCTCGAACCCGCCGCGCACCGAGACTCGCACCCGTTGCCGGCCGTTGCACCCGACCATACCAGCCGACAGCTTCCGTCCTCCCCATCCCCATCCCCATCCGTTCAGCCCATCACCGCCCCCGATCGCCGGCTGCGGACCGGACAGAGAAAAAGAAAGGCCAACCCACACCACTGGCACAGAAACCCGGCGTCGGTGTCGGCGGGCTACTCTTACTGTGCAACGTCCACCTGCCCGGCGCTTCGGCTCGCCCTGATGCGCCGAACCAGGCCGCGACTCCCCTCCTCCCTCGCCCAACATGGACCTCCCCACGTCTGCCCTCGCCCAGGCCCAGGCGACCACCATGCAACTACGCAACCGCCTACGGAGTCTAAAACACCGCCCCAGACACGCCTCTGCCAGCGACTCCCCCGCCCAAGCCTCGACGAGCCACGGCGAGGATGAGGATGAGGATGACGACATCATGCCCGTCGTGATGACCCACTCCGAGGACGACGACGTTGATAGCAGCGAGGAAGATGGACTGGACGGCGACGACGGCGACGGCGACGATGATGCCGATGACGATGACGACCTGGAAAGCGACGAGTCGGCGGCTGACTATACCCACTACCATTACCACAACCCCGAGATATATCACCAGCATCACCACATCGTTCCCCACCCCGTGCCCTACTTCAACGCCCCCTCGGACATGGACATGGACATATTCGCAGACGAACCCGAGGACGACGAGGACGACGAAGACGGGGCCGATTCGTCTCTCTACATAAACGCCGTTGGCATGCTGACCAGCGACATGGACGAGTCGCTGGATACCTTTGATACAACCCCCGACTATCACTTTGACAGCCTCGACTTCTTCGGGGGAGGCTCCCCCGGCCCCCCCTATGCCCCGCTGATGCACCATGCTTCCCTGGCACCCCTCGCTGCCGACTTCAGCAATATGCTCGCCTCCCTTCCAGACTCGATGCAGCCACCGCCTTCGACAATATCACTAGATGCCCCCACCAACGAGATGGCCGTCCTGTCCGAGTGGCTCGAGACAGCACATCCCACGGCTGTTAGCAACCCAAATCCCCACACCCTCGGTGGCAGCAACATGGGCCTGTCTGATTTCCTCCACTACTGGGCACGCCAGACACGAAGCACGTCGGGCCTGACACGCACACGTTACCCATGGCCTACGAGGATACACGATATGGTGACCAAGCCGCCCAAGAAGGTCCAGTATGCCGATCTAGAGGGCGACATGTGCGACATCCAGGGCATCAACTGGGAGGATCTCGGCGTTACGAGGAAGGAGGCGCGCGAGCGAAGGTTGCTGACCTACAAGAACTACGTCTCGGCCAAGGATTCAGATCGGTGGATGGTGAGTACCCCTTTTATCCCAGGTTGTATTCCAAGCTCACAACTTGATAGCCCAACCATCGCGACATGGCCCTACCTCGAACAGAGAGCTTCTTTAGGTTCCGTCGAATGGACATCCGCAACAACGTCGCCCTGTCCCACTTCCAGCTCCGAAACATCCTCGCCGTCACCTCGCGCACCCGCGCCTTCTACCCCGGCATCGACTCCGTCTACCAGTTCAACCCCGTCACGGGCGAGACCCGCACCGTCATGAAGCTCCAAAGCACCCCGGGGTCCCAGGTGTCGACCATCGCCGCCGATCACGGCGTGCTCATGGCTGGCCTCTTTAACGGAGAATACCTCCTCCGCCGCCTCGACGCCGACGAGCTCGACCCCGAGAACCCCACGGCCACCCACCACGGCGTCATCACCACCAACCCCAGCGGTATCACCAACCACGTCCAGATCCACGCCTCGCGCACCTCGTCCTCGCCGCTCGCCGCCATCTCGTCCAACGACCAGGTCTTTCGCGTCCTCGACCTCGCCACCGAGACCATCCTCGCCGCCCACGAGTACCCCTTCTCGCTCAACTGCTCGGCCCTCTCCCCCGACGGCCGCCTCCGCGTCATGGTCGGCGACGACAAGAAGGTGCTCATCACGACGGCCGACAGCCCGGGCACCACGCGGCCCGAGGTCCTCGCCGCCCTCGACGGCCATCGTGACTACGGCTTCGCCTGCGACTGGGCCGACGATGGCTGGACCGTCGCCACGGGGTTCCAGGACAAGTCGGTCAAGATCTGGGACGCGCGCCGGTGGACCGACGCGCGCGGCCGCGCCACGCCCGTGTGCACCGTCCGCGCCGAGATGGCGGGCGTCAGGGGGCTGCGGTTCAGCCCGGCGGGGAGCGGGCGGCGGGTGCTCGTGGCGGCCGAGGAGGCGGACTATGTCAGCGTGATTGACGCGCAGACGTGGCGGGCCAAGCAGACGGTGGATCTGTTTGGCGAGGTGGGCGGGGTGGCGTTTTCGAATGGCGGGCAGGAGCTGGCGGTGCTGTGCTGCGATCAGGCGAGGGGCGGGGTGCTGCAGATGGAGAGGTGCGGCACGGGGGGGGAGGCGGTGTACTGGGAGGAGGAGGAGGGGGAGGGGTATGGGGGGCTGGCGAAGGCGACGACGTGGGATTGGAGGGAGACGGGGTTGGATGGGGGGAGGGGTGGGGGAGGGGATTCGAAGACGAGGAGGAGGAGGAAGGGGGCGGATATGGGTGGGGGGTTGGAGCCGTTTTGAGGGGGGTGTGTAAATTGCACAGGAGGGAAGGGAAGGGAGCATTTGCATTTTGGACGGGGGGGGGCATATCGGGATCGGATGGGGAGGGGGAAATGGCATATATGCCCTTGTGGCAGCGAGAGAGAGCGACAGAGAGACAATTTATTTTGATACCACTTGACAACTGGCGAGAGAATCTGGTGACTGTCTTTTTGGTGTTGTTGTCATGCTGTATTGTTTGAATCATCACGGGTGGCAAGGGGATCGTGGGTGTTAGCCTTGGAGTAAGGAGTTGTGAGTGTAAAAATACACATGGAGACAGATCCATGAAAATGCTATGCATACCAACTCCTTTTTGTCTATCCCCCCATCTAGTCTATTCTACACTACACACCTTCTGCCTGCTCCACCGGGGACTCCCCGCCCTCCGTCTCCTTCACCACCCTCTCCACCGCTTCGACCCTGATGCTCCTCGCATGCACATTCACATCCCGCAACCTCACCACAAACTCATCCCCCGCCCTCACCTCCGCCATCCTCGCCACGCTCCCCAGGTCCTTGATCTCCATCATGGCCGCCCTCTCAAACCAATCCACCAGCACCCCGCTGACGCCCAGCCCCGGCATCACCGCCGTCACCACGAGCCTCATGGTCCCGGGCACCTCGGCCTCGCCAAACTTCCACGCGCGCACCAGCGCCTGCAGCATCCACTGGTCCGGGCCCTCGACCTTGTCCAGCATCCGCCCGTGCTGCTCGCGCACCCGCAGCTGCGGGAGCACGACGGCCTCCATGTCGTCGCGCGAGAACGGCAGCCCCGCGCCGCCCGTCACGTCGCGCCCCTCGGCCTCGGCCAGCAGCGCCGCCTCGACCTGCCAGTGCACAATCAGGTCGCCGGCGCGCCGCAGCGGCGACGTCGCCCGCACGTACCGGTCCTCGCCGATGCAGAAGTGCGGGCGCGCCACGACGCTGACGTCCGAGGCGCCCGCGAGCGCCCAGAAGGCGCGCAGGTCCGAGGCCGGCGGGGCCCGGCCGGAGAGGAGGGTCGGGTAGAGGACGTCGCGCGCGAAGGCCTCGAGGGCGGACGCGGTTTGCGCGGGGACCGGCTGGATGCGGAAGGGGGCCGGGATGCGCCGGGTGGAGAGGTACGAGGCCGCGACGGTGCCGGCGAGGATCATGAGGGAGGAGACGATCATGGGCGAGGTCTGCGGGGTGTAGGAGACGGCGATGTAGGGGTCGCCGGTGGCGAGGACGAACTCCTGCGAGGGGGTGGGGGAGGGGGTCGCGGTCGCGGTGGTCGGGTCGAGGGAGACGAGGGTGGTGGGGCGGTCCGGGTAGGAGGGGATGGCGCCGCGGGCGAGGCGGTGCTTGTGGAGGGCGTGGGCGAGGCGGTGGAGGGTGAGGAGGTCGGATTGTTGGGCCGGGGTGAGGGTTGTGGTCATGGGGCGGGACGGTTCCGGGGCGGGGGGAGGGGGGGTGCCGACTTCGAAGGGGGGGGTAGGGGGGGGCGGTGTCGGGGGGAGGGGGTCGCCGCCGGTGACGGTCGCGACAGTATCCGGGGTGAGGTAGACGACGTTGCGGATGGTGGCGGGGGTGATTTTGCGGTCAACGATGTCGCCGGCGTCGGTGACGCGGGCGGAGAAGACGAGGGAGGGCCCGTTGGGGCTGAGGGAGAAGGTGTCGCGCACGATGTCGTCGTCAAGCATGCGGCTGAAGTGGCCGGGGAGGTACATGGTCTGCGGGACCAAGGTGGCGCGCCGGGCGAGGGGGCTGTCGGGCGCGATGCGCGAGGCCGGGTCGGCGACGTGCACGTGGATCCAGTGGTCGCCGTCGCCCGTGGGCTCGAGGGAGATGCCGTCGTCAATGTCGTCGGCGCTCTTGGCGTCGATGCAGTAGACGGTGGCGTCGCCAAAGTCCCTGCGGAGGTGGGCGAGGCGGTCGGGTCCGAGGAGCTCCTCGCCGTCCTTCTTGGCCAGGGGCGCCAGGCCGCCGCACTTGTCGAGCTCGACGCCCGGGAGGCGGAGCAGGTGGCGGGCGCGGAGGTCCCACGGCGTGATGTAGGCGATCTCCTGGAGGAACGTCCAGCCGACTGCCTGGTCCTGGTACTCTGCGTCTCCGTATCGGCCAAGTTCCCGCAGGATGGCCGAGCCGACCCAGTGTCGCCTCGATGCCCCCCGCACCATGTCCGTGGCCGTCCAGAGGTACATGTGGCGGATGATGGCAAGGCCGAGGGGCGACCACTCGGTAGTCGGCGGGGCAGCACGGCGCTTGATCGGGCCTATCATGCCGTGGGTGGACCAGTCACGGCTCTTCCTGCTCCTGTCAATGACCTTTTGGGCCTGGAGGATGAAGTCCTTGAAGGCGGTGGCACTCGGGCTGTCGCGGGTGGGGGACGCGAGGTAGTCGCGGACAGCCGCTTCGACAGTGTCAATAACCCGGATGTTGGCGAGGGAGTTGACGGCAAAGAGACAGGCGTTTTGGTCGCGATGTCCTCGTGCAATGGGTCGGAAGTGGTCCTCGTGGATGACCAGATAGGTGAAGAGGGCGTAGAGATGCTCGGACGGGAAGTTCGTGGCGCCCTGTCGGATGCCGATGGGATAGGCGAGACGGGCCAGCTGGTTGAGGGTGACGAGCTGCTCCTCCGGGTCCCGGGCGGTGAGGGTGGTGTACAGGGCGTTGAAGCGGTCAATGTTTTCCTGAAAGAGGATGCGGGCGTCGTTTTGGAAGTCCTGCATCTTGCGGATCAGGACCGCGCCCGTCTCGCGGGACGGGTTGACCTTGCTGAGTTGGTTGATGAGATCAGGAGAGTCGGGCAGGTCGGGCAGGGCGTCCAGGATGGGCAGCAAGTCCGCAGGGTCGGCGATGAAGCCGCGGACGACGAAGCGCGTCCTGATGCCCGGGCTCGTGAACCACTCGCCGTCTTCCGAGAAGAAGTGATCGAAGGCGTGGTACTTGCCGAGGTAGACGGCGAGGATGGGTATCGTGTTCGAGCTGTGGTTAATCTCGACCAAGTCACCGGGGTGCAGATTCGAGGCCGTCGTGCCTGTGTCGGCCATGCCGTCGGCCTCTCCAAGAGGCTGCATGACGCCCTCCTCCAAGACGGTATCCCGCATGATGCCGTCGCCGTGCGCGAAGCCATGGCCGAGGAAGGCCTTGGGGGCGGCGCTTACCTTGTCCAGCTTTTCCAGGTACTCGTTTGCATGAGCAGCCTCCCACCGATCCAGTTCTTGTCTGAGAACAACAGCCCAGGCGTTAGCCCGGATCGGCCCAACGTCGAGCCTTTTTTTGATGTTTGCGTAAGAAAATTTGTCGAAGGCCCCGGGCGTATATAAACCTCCTCCTCCCGGTTCCCGTCCGTGTCCGGGTTTGCGTGGCCTGGATCCCTTTGCAGGGACTCTCTGCAGTTGGGACGAGGTAGAGAGAGCCTGGTCCGAATTAGCAACTTGGACAGCTGGGTACTACTCCGTACAAGAGAGGGAGAGGGAGAAGGGGGCCGACCTGTTGTTGACCTGGAGTCGTGGCTCGGGTGCTGGGGAGGGCACTGCGAGAGACACACCTCCAGCAGACATAGTCTGGCTTGGCTGCTCGTAACATTTTGAGGTAGAGTTGAATGGAATTTCACAAACCCCCAGACGCGCTCGACGTCGTTGAAAAAAAAGTGAAGCTTTACACAATCGCGAGCTCAGATGACTTGGCGTTGAGGTTGAAAACTTTGTGGACCCTAACCCTAGATCGGCAAAGCTGCAAATCTGCAAGAGCAGGCAAGCCACAATCGTAATCGACAATCGGCCGATAATCGATAATCGATACCTCATCGATATTCACCGAACAACGTTTCACCGCTGCGCGTATCTGTACGAAACCGTCCGCCTGCGAGTCTGCTTCTCGAAGAGAATCGTCGAGCCCACGAGAGTCCTCTTCCCCTCTTCTCGTCGTTTCCTGCGGCAGCCCGTGTTCCCAGTTCCCAGTTCCCAGTGCAGTGCTATCAAGTGACAAGCACAGCAGTGACAGCACATTCGCGCTTGTGCAGAGCAACCCGGACTGTCTTAAAGACTGTCTTAACTCTTAAAGACGCAGGCTCCCAGGCATTCATCAAGAGTCGCGAGTCGGATGGAAGCGTGGAAGCCATCATGCCCAGGCCTAATCATGCCCAATGCCTGATCTTAACAGATCAAGATCAAGATCAACTACGATTGCAGGACAGTGATTCCCTGCTAATGCCTGCCGCTACCGACGCTCTGATCCAGTACTAGGGTTAGAGCAAAACGCTCTATCACTCTATTCTACAGAACGTCCGGAACAGACCGGAATAGAGCCAAAAAAACCGTAGAACAGGACAAAGTTAGGGGTCGGCCGACTCTATAGTTCTGTAGAACCCCATAGAGTCTACCAAGCCGCCCCCCCCCTTAGCGGCGGCGGCGGCGGCGCCGTAGATCTAGCTAGACTAGATAGCTCTCCTAGCCTAAAGTTAGTAAGATCTAGCTTAATAACTCTATAATTTACTTTAGCTAAGGTATACGCCTATAGGTTAAACCGCCGGCCTTTAGTTTAATTCGTTTTATTCTATACGTTAGCTAATATTATATATAGAGCTAAATAAAGTTAACCTTGTAAAGGCTAAACGGTTTAATCTACTATACTTTTACTTATAAAATAGTCTACCTATAATAGCCAGAACTACTAAGGATCTATAGAGTTAGATAAAGCGATCTCGTAGCTTAACGAGCCTAATTACGCGATTTATTTTAATTCGATCTTACTACTACGGTTAGTAAATAAACTATAGATATAAAGGTTTTACTATAGTCGTACCGTTAACTATTATCCGATATCCCTTTTATAGCGCTATTTAACGTACCTAATTACTACTATAGTTATTAATTCTTTATCCTCGGCGCCGGGGCGTAATACCGAAGAATATCCCGACTGTACGATTCTACGCCCTCTTCTAACCTATTCGTATACTAAGGATATTCGCGCTTAACTCCGGTAAATATAAGCTATAAACCCTAACCTATTACGCTAGAGTAATATTAGCGAATAGCCTAGGTTATACGATAAAGCGAGGAAGATTAATCTTATACTTACCGAGTAGACTACGAAGCTAAGGATATGGAAGTCTTTTATTAATAAATACGGCGCCTAGCTCGTTAAGATCGATACGAATAACTAGGTTATTTCGGAGGTTTAGATCTATTATATTAACGACTATCGGAATATTTACAATATAACGAAGGGGATTACCGGCGGTATAAAATATATCGAGAAAAAGTATAAGATCTTAGGGCCGCTAAAGAAGGGAGGAGGGGGATTTATAACCTCGTTAGCTCTAGCGTTTAATACCTTAATACCGACTATATTGTAAAGTCGTTTTATTAAAGGCTTTTTCGGTAGGCTTATTATCGCTAAGTTAGCTACGGATAACTTAAAAGAATACCTTATAAATTAGATCGTAGATAATAATATACCTTTTTCTATAATCGAAGATAAGGGATTCTATACTTTATTATCGTACCTAAATAAAAAGCTAGTTAACGAGTACTTACTAAAGGACTACTTAATTATTAAGAAATAAATCGAGGTATATTTCTAGGATAAGATAGTCCTTAGAAAGGAAGCTATAGCTACTCGCTTTAGTCGTTTCTACCTTAGTTTTAATAGCTAGACCTTACCTAATAACGTCGCGCTTATTAACGTAATTATATACTTCGTAACTCTTGCTAGGAGGATAGAATATACCTTACTTAGTCTACCGCGGATTAAGTACTATTATACCGGCGAAAATACCGCGATAATAGTATTAAAGGCGTTATCGTAGTAAGGGTATTCTTTCGCCGACGTCGTATACCTCGTTACAGATAACGCGACTATAAATAATACCGCCGTAAAGAGTCTCCTATAACGAAAATACCCTCTCGATACTACGTTAAAATTAGCCGACTATACGAAAGAAACGCGACTTCGTTACTTTTATTACGTCCTTAACCTTATCGCTAAAACGCTTCTAGGGAGTAACGAGGGTATTAAATACTATAAGAATACGTTATAAATAACCGATATTATAAACCGACTTAATAGTAGCGAAAACCTAGCGAGCTAGATAAAGTCTAGCCCTATTAGGAAGGTTTAATATCTTATCCGGTTTATCCGAGGTAGTACGGTATAGATAAAGTTTTTTCGTAATACTACTATAAGAGAAAACTTTAGTAAGGTCGAGGTTAATTTCTTCGAGGGGAATATCGAATAAAACCCCGACTTTATATACCTTTCGCTACTCCGAGATAATTAGACGCGATAGAATTTAACCTTCTTTATAGTTAAGCGCGCTTTATTACTACGTAACGTAATTAAAGTCTTTTATATTCGCGCGGATAAGACTCCTCGGACTTAGGAAAAGTTAGATCGTAGCTAGCCTTAATAAGCCGATAAGCTAATTAATTTCCCTAAGGTTATATAACTTACTAACGAGGACTAAGGGGACTTATCTCGGCTCGCCTTAATTCTAGAAACCTTTAAGATTAAAACTAAGTAGTTTAAGGGTTATAATTATACCTTATAGGAGGTAATTCCGACGGCGTTAAGTTTACGTAAGGAATTAAAGTTAAAGTTTTAGTAACTTTAAGTAAATCCGACGGTCGAGAGTACTTACTTTACCGGACCTTTCCTTAACTAACGGCGGTAATTACTATCTCTCCGCGAGCTTTTAAATAACGAGGTCTTTTAAGAGGGAGAGGCGCCGCTCGAGCCGTTATAATAGGGATTACTTCTATCGATTATATATCTTATAAATTATATTATATACTTCGAGGATACCCTAGTATATTAGGCGGTAATAATCCTTTATCCATAGTTTCGTAGTTCTTAGGTTTTACGGAAGATAAGAGCTACTCGTAGCGCTTAAATTATAAGGGAGTTTAAGTACTTATATTCTTCTATTTATTAAAACGGGGAGATTAGTATCTAGCTACCTTAACTATCCTAACCTCTCGATCCGATTCCGCTGTAGTAATCCTCCCTCGACGAGTATAGTATAAAGTACTTAGTCGAGGAAAGCTATACCCTAGTAGAAGATAAAGTCGCTTTATACCTTTCCGAGCTAGTTAAGCGGATTACCGACCCTACGAATCCGTTAACGTAGTAAATAGCTAACCGTAAGAGGCTACCCCGCCTATCCTTAATAGTATTCGAGATCCTCTTAATCCCCGGCTCGTTTACTAAGTATAAGCGTTATTTCAGCGCTATAAGGTATATAATTAAACTTACGCGTAGTAGTTTAAAGGAAAATATAATCGAGATACTCGAGTATTTACGGTAGTAGCGGAGGGCGAGGCGCGAGGCTAAGGCGGCTGAGGAAATCTTAGTAGTAAATCGGATAGTACCGTTATAAGGGGTAGTTACGGGGTAGTAGGCGGCGATAAGGTAATCGGATCGCTATCGGGGGCGATTAATCGCTATTAAGGCCGATTAATCGTAAATACGCGTATTTAATCGAGATAGGGGGTAGTAGATAAGGTAGATAGATTACCTAATTTACAACCCCGGTCCCTATATATAACCCTAACCCTAAGTAGTCTTAGCGTTACGTATAACTCTATAGAACTAACTAGAATAGAGTTAACTTAGTAAAGTAAAATAGAACTAGGCCTTAGTTCTATAAAATCAAAGCTAAAGTAACCCTAACTCTATTCTATCTATTCTATCCCCAGCACTACTCTAATCTTCTCGCCTCCGGGCACCTAAACTTAACGGCTAAGTATAGGTACGTTATATCTTTCCGCCCTATAGAATCGACGGAGGTACCGAGATTAGGTACCCTTACTCTTCCGGCCTACCTTTTAGCAATAGAACGGAGTATACAAGAGGAAATCGGCCTATCTTCGATATTACAGGTAAAACGGAAGGATTTCCTCTTATATCTTTTTATACGCCCTAGTATTCCTCGATCCTACGGCTTAAATTAGTTAGCTTTAGCCTCCCTTTACTATAGGCGGCCTTTTTACTAGAATCGTAGAATACGACTAAGTTAGTAGAAAAGTAGGGTATAGGGGTACCGTACGGACGCCGTACGGGTATTTTAGTAGGATTTTAGCTATAAAATTAATCTTTTATCCCTTTATATATTCTCGACCCCTATTCGGATATTAATAATATAAACGTTACCGTTACTATCTAAATATAAGCGATTACCGTTAAAATACTCCTCTTTAAAGGCTTCCGCTAAGCCTTCGTAAATCGCCGAACTATTTACCTTACCGGACTAAAAGGTACTCGGTATATAACGTAAAGCCTCTTCTCGGGGTTAGAGATATTATTCGAGGATATATTTCGTATAAAGAAGTAGTACTTTTACGTCTTATATTAATAATTACGGACTAACTACGGATTCTAGGGTACTTAATACTAGATAACTAAGCTAAAGCTTATAATCGTACTTTAGATCTTTACCTACGCCGAGCCGTAATGTAATATCGCTTATCGCTTCGGAGTTATATAAAGTTCCGTCTCGAGGAATATACAGATATTACTTCCTATATTCCTATCTCTTTATAAGGCCTTTATACGCCTACTAACGGACGACTAACTAGATAAGACTATCGAAATAAACCCTAAGAATAGTACCTTTAATAAGTATATCGGCGTTATTAACGGAACGTATATCGTAGCTTTCGTAAGAGGTACTAAGGAACGGAATCGCTGGCGTAGCCGGAAAGGAAACCTTATATAGAACGTATTCGCTATAGTCCGGTAAGACTTTTCGTTTTCGTATATACTAGCTAGGGCGGAAGGATCTCTTAATAACTCTTAGCTAACCTCCTAGGCTTTTAATCGGTCCTTTTATATTCCGGCGGATAGATATTACCTATTAGATATTAGGTTTAACGTCTAGCTTAGTATTATAGTTCCGTTTCCGAATACGAGATATTATTTTAACGACTAGCGCGAAGCTTCGAATCGCCTAGTTACGGCGAAAGAGTTATATAACTTACGCTACTCGCGGCTCCGTATAGTAGTCGAGTAGGCCTTTAGTATACTAAAAAGGAGGTAGAAGATCGTTAGAATCGTACTATTCGAGTACTTTATAAGAAAGTAGGTTATAGTTATATACGCCGTAACGGCGTTATATAACTTCCTTATTACGTAAGCTAGGGAGGATATACCTACGCCTGGAATTAATAAGGTTTTATCCGTAGCGAGAGACTATACGAGGCGAATAATCGTAGGGAGGTACGCTAATTACGTACGGTTAACGACGGCGAGAGCGCTATAGGTAGAGTACTAGCGATACTTAAATAGGCGTAGCTAATAAAGGTAGTAATAATTAGCGTAGTATTTTATATAGTAATAATTAGTATAGTGTTTTAGTAGATGTTTTTTTTCGATTAAATACGCGTAATAGCGATTAATTAGCCCTAATAGCGATTAATTAGGGTAGATAGCGATTAAGCTAGATAGATCGTACAGAATTATAGCGCCGAAAGTTATAGATACTACCTATAGTAGAAAATTATTAAATTTATATCCTAGTAATCTATCTAGATCTAATAATTACAAAAATAATACTTTACCTACCTATTTAAACCTTTTTTATAATCTTAAAAGGCTAAGATATTTTATACCCTTAGATTTCTATCCCTTACTACGATACTACCTTTAAAGCCTAAATACTACTAGCTTAAGCCGACTACTTCTTCTACTTTACTATATACGCCGCCTTTATCCGTATATCTAGCCTATACTAGCGAGCTATAATTATAGGCGATTCCTTTAGCTTTTCTAAGTAGACTATTACCTTATTAGGGTTAAGGTTAGGGAATAAGGCTTAGAGATCCTCTACAGCCTTCGTTAGATCTACTATACTAGCGACTTAAGGGCTTACCGAGATACTCGCTACCTTTATTATACTACGGCTAAAGATAGTTACCTCGGACTCTTTCTTTTCCTTACTAACCTTTTCTTTAGTAAGAATAGGCTATTCGTCGATAAGGGGGGGGAATTAGATACCGCTCGAGCGATCGGAAGTAAGATCGGGATCTATATTTTAATAGTACTTAGTTACCGTAGGAGTTTAAAGTTTATCTTTCTTCTTACCTTTACTAACCCTTTTTAACGTAGGCTTTTTATTCTTTCTATCGTCCCTATCCTCGTTATCGCTAACCTCCTTATTATTAGTCGAGGGCTAAGGTTTACTCTTATACCTACTACGTTTAGCCTACTCGGTAAGTAACTCGTCTAATTTACCGATATATTTATAGCTTATAACCTTTCGATCGAAGACTAGCTTATAATAAGCGATAACGCTAAGCGGAATATCTCTTAACTAACCGATAAGCCGCGCCGGAGTATTATTCCGTAAGATAAAGTTAATTTATACCTCCTTATCTATAGTTAAAAGGTTATATACGTAGTTATATATAGTACCGGACTACTCGAGGAATTAGACTTAGATTCGATAGCGGAATTTCTCGTACTCGTACCGGTTCTTAACCTTAGTCTCCGTAAACTTCCCTTAAGGCTACGCCTCCTTATATCGCTTAAGGATTAAAGACTATACCGGCCTATAAGTCTTCTTTTTAGTTAAAGTAAAAAGACTAGCTTATTTAACCTCGACTAGGAACTTTACGAACTTAGTAAGTATATTAAGGGTCCTTTAGGTAATATTACCCTCGTTCTTAAGCTTAGCGGGAACTCTCTTCTAACGCTTCGGTACCGGTATATAAGCTAAGGTAGTACGCTTTTAAGAGAGGCGGGGTAAGGGCGAGGCTATAACTACTAATAAAGACGGATTACTACTAGAACTTATATTAATTAACGTCGAGCGGATAGGTAATTACTCGAGCGAGGGACTAGGGGTTAGTTAAGCGGATAATATAAATAGATCCGGCTTATCGAGAAGTAGGGGGTCGATTAGATACGGAGGGCTAGTAGGGGGTTAGCGTACCGCTAACTACTCTTCGATTAGCTACGTCTCCGGCTTAAGAGGTAAAGGCCGCGGAATCGAGGTATTCGTAGATTACGTAGACTTTATGTACGAGGACTACGGTATCGATAGAGTATCCTTATCGTAATAGATTAAGTCGTAGATCGATATTATAATAGGTAGTTTTAGCTAGTATTTTTAACTAAGATATATAAAGGAGAGATAAGGGGAGGAAAATGGTAAAGGTAGAGTGTCTAAGGTATATCCTTGGACCGTATATAGTGTAGCGGGCTAAGGTCTAAGGCGGTTAGTTTCCCCCTATACCCTAACTACTAGCGCTAGCTGGAGAGGGCTGGAGAGGCTGTAGATACGAAAAAGGCTCGCTAAAGTGGTACAAGGTGGCCTACAGGCACCTACAGGCACCTACAGGCACCTACAGCACGCCGCAGCAAGCCTACAGGGTATCACTCAGCGGCTGAGTTGGGTTGACCGGAGGCGAGAAGATCAGAGCGCGAGCGATCTCTCGGACCGCGGCGTGCTAGCACCCATTGGGCTGAGCCGCTGAGGTCGCGCCAAGGGGCGGCTGTCCCTGGTTCGGGGCGGCGTCAGATGCAGGTACAACCGTCCACGGTCCAACACGAGGTTGAAGATTGTGCGGTTGTTTCGTTTTGTTTCCTGCTGGCTGTCGGCGAGATGATGCCCAGCGGCCCCCAATTATTTTGTTTTATTTGGCAACCTCCCCCTCGCCCTTCCCCCTCACCGTTGCTTCGCCGTCACCATCGCCATCACCACCACCACCACTCTGGGAGGAGTGAGGTGAGATTCCCAATCACGATGCAAATTGGGACAGACAGGAGAATCATGTCTGGTGAAAACGGTCGAATGAGCAGGCCCGGGCAGAATGGAGTCTGGTCGGCGCCGTGTGGCCCCAAGGGCAGGCAATTTGGGGACAATGTCGCTTAGCTAATTTCCCCCGGGTCTCCGCCACCCACCCACTCGAGGAGCAGCGAGCAACAACAGGAGAACAGCTCGCACTGTTTTTGCCGGCGGGGGCCTGATTGCGATTGCGCGCTAGCCAATGGGACGGTGGGCGCCTAGACTGTCGCACCGTGCCATGGGCCGAGCTGCGGTGCCTCTTTTCTGGGTCCGTTTGTCGCTTTTGTCGTCTCTCCTTTTCTGCTCGCAAATGAGCCCAGACTTTGCCAGCTTCCAAGAGTTCGAGACGCGCCCGAGTCTCTCGTCAGTGGCCCCCCCCCTTCCGCCGTGTGCCGACCGTTCCTCTTCACCGTTGTCAGCTTGAGCACGGAGCAGACGGACATCGCAGGGGCCCCTCGCTCTCTGCTGCCTCCATGCCCGATCTGGCCCAGCGCCGAAAAACGGGCATGTCGTCGTCGTCGTCGTCAGCGCCCGAGGTTTGTTTTGTGCTGTCATTGTCATGGCCGACACCGCCGACACGACAGGAGTTGGAGAGGAAGGGTGGGAGGGTGGTCATCTTGTAGACAGCCCCGACTCGCGCAGGATTTATTGACAACACCTTACCACTTACCAAGTACTGCGTTTTAACCGCAACCACCCAAAGCCGGAGCGGTGTTGGTTGTTGTTGATGACGGCCACTCGTCTATTTCGCCCAGAAAGCAGGGCCACCGAGAGGTTGCGGTGTGCGTCCAACAGCTGCTGGTAATGAAGGCCCACCCCCAAGAACAGGGCCTCGGCCACTCAGCGCCCTCGCCCAGCAGCACCCGCCGCCGCAACGCTTGCAACCGGGCCAGGGGACGGTGGGTGGACGGAGCCGACAGTGGGAGTGGATGGACGCTCAGTTATTATTGCACCCCGGCATTTTCAAGGAACAGGAACGGCCTCCACGCCTCGAGGTTGGGGTCCACTCCGTCCACACCTCCTGAGTTCCCACAGTTCCTGATGGGCCCCGGTCAACCCGGCCACCGCCTCTGCTGCAGCACCACGCTGGGCCCTGGGCCCTGGACGCAGGTACGGGCCCCGGCCGCCAGTGAGCAGGGCAGTGGGCCAGTGCTACTAAATTACCGCTGCCGCTCCTTTTCCCGTCCCCTTTTTACCTCTTCCTCCCCCCTCCCCCCAAATTCCCCCGGGTTGATATTGTCATCAACACCGCGAGAGCCTCACACGCCCTCGATTCTCCTTCCTCTTCACATACCGCTTCACTCATTCAGCGGGCATTCGTTTTTTGGGAGACACGGGACAGGTTTCAAAACATCATCAACAACTTTGTATCTTTTGCCCTTGCAAAACTTTTCACGACGACAAGATGAAGGGAGTTGCTGTGGCTGCCGCCGCCGCGGTCCTCGCCAGCGGCGTCGCCGCCCACGACAACCACCGTCGCGCCCACCGTGGCCTCTTCGACAAGCGCACCCGCCCCGACACGGCCGAGATCTGCGTCCCCAAGTGCACCACCGTCTACAGCACCATCACCGGCGAGCCAGCCCGTACGTGCCGTCCAGTCCAGTCCAGCTCCGGGAGAGGAAGGACCAGAAGATGCTTTTCATGGAATGACACTAACCTGCGCACGTCGCACACGCAGTCTACACTCCCCCTCCTCCGGCCAAGCCCACGGCCACCTACTGGCCCACGGACGGCCCGGTCCTCCCGACCCCGATCCCCCACGTCTGCCCGACGCCCGGCACCTACACCTTCCCGGCCACCACCGTGACCGTTCAGGAGACCACGACCGTCTGCGCCGCGTCGACCACCAAGGTTCCCAAGGGCACCCACACCCTCGGCGGTGTCACCACCGTCGTTGACAAGGAGACGACCATCACCTGCCCGTACGCTGCCGAGAAGACCAACAATGGCGTCGTCACCAACGTCGTCGAGCTGACCACGTACGTCTGCCCCTCGGCCGGCACCTACACCATTGGCCCCATCACCAAGACCGTCACCGAGGAGGTCAAGACCGTTGTCGTGCCCGTCATCACGACCGTCTGCCCCGGCACCTACACCGCCCCGGCCGTCGTGACCGTCGTCGAGACCGCCACCGTCGTCTTCTGCCCCTTCGAGTCCGCGGCCCCTCCGGCTCCCCCTGCTCCCAAGCCCGAGCACCCCGCCCCTCCTGCTCAGCCTGAGCAGCCTGAGCAGCCCCCCAAGGGCCCCTCGGCACCCGCCACCCCCAACCGCCCCGGCCCCCCGGGTCTCGGTGGCTCCGGCGGCAAGTGGGCCATGACCTACACCCCGTACGCCGTCGGCCGCTGCAAGAACACGGCCGAGATTGACGCCGAGGTTGGCGAGATTGCCCGCGCTGGCTTCAAGACCATGCGTATCTACTCGACTGACTGCGACACCCTCCCCAACGTCGGTGCCGCCGCCAAGAAGCACGGTCTCCGCCTGATTGCCGGCATCTTCATCGACTCCAAGGGCTGCCAGAACAGCTCGCCCTCGGTTGCCATGCAGATCGGCGCCCTCAAGGAGTGGGCCCACTGGGACCTGGTCGACCTCGTCGTCGTGGCCAACGAGGCTCTCTTCAACGGCTTCTGCACGCCCGGCGAGCTGACGTCGCTCATCCGCCACACCAAGACGGAGCTCGCCTCGTGCGGCTACAGCGGCCCCTACACCACCACCGACACCACCAACGGCTGGCAGGGACCCGGCATGGAGAGCCTGTGCGCCGAGATTGACGTCGTCGGCCTCAACGCGCACGCTTACTTCAACGCCGCCACTCGCCCCGGCAACGCCGGCCCCTTCGTCAAGAGCCAGCTCAACATCGTCGAGGCCATCTGCGGCAAGACCGGCTACATTCTCGAGACGGGCTGGCCCAGCTCTGGCAAGTGCTTCGGCGAGGCCTGCGCCGGCCCCAGCCAGCAGGCCGAGGCCATCAAGTCGATCAAGGACACGATCGGCGACAAGTGCGTCTTCTTTTCGCTGCACGACGACAAGTGGAAGAAGGAGACGGACTGCCAGTGCGAGCAGCACTGGGGCATGGGCCAGCTGTTTTCCACCGTCTTTTAAGTGAGATGAGTGGCGATGACCTGGTGGTAGGAACGAAAACTCGAGACGGGTGACGGGGTGGGGGTGAGCAATCTCTCTTCCCTGTCGCTCGTGATTGGGTGTGTATTGTGTATACATAGCAAGCCAGAAAATCCTTTAGTTGTTAATTTTATTTGTTGTCTTGTCCGATTTTTTGTATATACAACCTCGTCAACTACATACTCAACCACACCGTTTTGGGGCCTCGTTTTGGTGCTTGTGCTTGCAGGATTTACAATTGTGGAATTTGGAGGGGATGGGACGAGAAGTCTCAGAAGTCTCTACCAAGGTTGTTTTGTGTGTTTGAGTTGTGAGAATTGAAGGCGGGGTGAGGAAAGATGGGAGCACACATGAAGTTCAGTCGAGTATGATGTTGCGTCTACCTATTCTGGATGAGGTGATAGTTATTTGCTAGTGTCTGCTGTTCCGATTGAAGATGAACCAAAACAAGTATTCCTGAACGAAAGAGCTGGTTCTTCCTCGTGGCTTCTGATGTTGCTTGCCACCACCATCACGCTCTTATTCCTCAGACTGGCCAAGAGGGATGAACCCGTCGCCGTCGTTTCTTGCTTCGGTGCTGTCGACGCGCGCTCGACCGGGAGGGATACTTCCAATCTCTCGGGGTAGAGGGGGTGAAAGCACAAGAGCCTGACCTACAAGGGCTTCTTTTCATCTCAGAACATACTTCGCTGTTGCATCTGCACCTAGATCCCTTTGCTGTCGGGATGAGAACCATTGAAATGCCGACGCGTACTAGGTGAGAAGATCAAGATCGATGATCATATACGTTGGCACCCAACAAAACGCGGAAAACGAGAGGCAGCATGTAAAGAAAAGGTGGAAGAATGCTGGCGAGGGGGGGGGCTTATATTTTTAGAAAATCCCAAAGGTCGACCTCGCGACTTCCTTCCCTTTCTTTGGCGTGCCTGCTGCGGTCAGGAAGAAGTGGGGACTTAGGCGGCATTTGCTCTTCCCACTCTCTCTGTTGTATGTCGAGTGATGTCAGGTACGCTGCTAAAGGTAGATGCGCAGGAAGTAACGTTTGCCATCTCTACATGGGTTCCCGTGAGGCACCTGTCGGAAATGGAAACTAGGAACATCGGCATTCTCAGCCATTCCCTCTGTCCCGTCTTGATCTCACGGACCAGGGTCTCTTTGTTTCGGTTTCCAGAGGGGAAAGAACGGATGATTCGAGGTGGAAAGAAGCACGGGCTTCAAGTGCCTGACAGTATGGTAACCAACTTCTTGTCCCCGACACTTTAACTCCTGGCCATCAACAGGTACTAGGTGCCCTGAATCTCCACTTTCTTTAGTGACATCTTCACGTCAAGCACGTTGGCAGAATGGTTTCTCAGTCGTGCTTAGACTCCAGAGGTTGTCAGCCACCGGATCGAAGCCCGTCGGAGAGCTTCCCACCACACACCAACTTGACTCAGGTCTGCCCGGTGGCGGAGGTGGCCTGCTGATAGCTCATGGACCTGTCTGGAGGAGGGGCAACAGCAACCTTGACATGGGAAGAGTTGCGGGCTCTCTCTCCTTAGCTGATACTAGTCCAAGTTCCCTTCAGCAGCAGAACGGGAGATGCTGATGTTCCACTTTCACCACCCCCAATACCATCCCATCCCGTTTAACCCCCTCCGTCCCATATAACCCCTACTACCAGTCCCTCCTTTCACCAGCACGAGTCCCAACCCTCCGAGACTGCCACATTCATGGTTTAGCCTAGTGGTAATAGAGATGGGGCCGATGCTCCGGCGACCAAAGCCCTCCCCCTCCGAGGCCACGGGTTCGACTCCCACTCAAGTAAAAGCGTTGCTTTTCGTATCCCCCCGGCTTACGAGCCGGGGGGAGAGCTTTTGGTGTTTTCTCCCCTGTACTTTTTTTTCCCCTCGTGAATTATCTGCCTACCTGTCCGCCTGCTTATCTACCTACCTGCCTCTCTGGATCATCGTGGAGTAGAATTCAGAATCCAAAATACGGCATTAGAAGCCTTGTCTCCCGATTGTTGACTTGACGCAGTTGACATTCCCCACCAATTGAAAAGTCCGTCAGAATGCCTCCTGACGGTATAATGGAAGATGACTGCGCCATGACGAGACAACATTAGTTCATCTGTTCAAGAGCTATCTATCTACTCTCGAACAACCCAGGTACCAAGTACAGGTCCAGTCGATGGACATTGTTCATGTCTGTCCCAGAGTTACTCTTTTTGGCCACTGGCAGTCCAGTGCCCCCATATCACCCTGGAGGCCGAGCAAACGCCGGACGGTTTGTAGAGTTCAAGGCCATCATCAGCGGGCACAGTATCATCGCAGGTAGAAATACATAGACATATAGACCAGCAGAGGCATAGTATTCATCTACATCCCACTCTATTCTTCATCTTCCACAACCCCCTCCCCCGCCCTAACAACAACAGTAGGCAGTTCCCTCACATCCACATGCTCCTGACTCCCCAAATCAATCACTCTCACGGCCTCAATCCCCACCACGCCCTCCTTCAGCGCCAAGAACCTCAGCTCCGCGACTGCGCACGCGTTCGGCGCCAACGGCCCGATCCGCACGTCCGCCGACAGGCACACCACCTCGGTCCCATCCACCACGCTGCTCCGCTGCATGGCATGCACGACATTCTCATCCAGCACGGCGTCAGCGATATTCTTATCCCGCTTGACGCCGCCGTTCGACGACGGAGGGCGGATGACGCGCAGGTCGTTGCGCCTGCGGCGGGGGATGGCCACGAGGGCGAGCTTGCGCGCCGCAGAGGGTGCGTCGGGGCGGGCGCGGTTGACGACAAAGACGGACCAGACAAACTCCTCGCCTGGGCGGACGGGGTGCGACGGGCCGGAGAAGGTCATGGTGATGCCAAAGTCGGGAAGGGCAGTCTCGAGGGCGGGAGGCGGTTCGAGGGAGGGGAGGGCATCGGGGCGCGAGACTGAAGGAGAGACGAGGGAGCGGCCGTCGCCGCCGCCGCCGATAGAGAGCTGGCTGGGGCGGTGGGAGCGCTGGATGGGCTGTGGGGGGAGAGACTGGCCGAAGCCCGGATTAACGGGGAGGGTGAAGTCGATCGACGTGTTCCAGGCCATCGAGAGGCGCGGGGTGCAGCCGGGGGCGACGAGGACGACGACGTCAATGTTGATGACGAGGTTGCGGTTGGGCTGGGGGGTGGCGCTGTCGAGGTGGCGCGGGGCGAGGCGGTAGAGGAAAGTGAGGTGGTCGTGGGCAACGCAGCTGAGGGGGAGAGCCATGCCGTCTTCGGTGTTGAGGTCCTCGACGGTGCTGTCGGGGACGGCGAGCGTGATCTTGTCGAGCGAGACTTCGAACTCGGAGAAGGGGGCGAAGTCGACCTCGAGGAGGGCGATCAGGGCTGGGCTTGGGGGGGTGGTGTTGGGGCGCGAGAAGCGGACGCGCGTGTGCACGATGGGGTAGACTCGGAGGGTGAGGCGCTGCTGGCCCTGGAGCTGGGTGAGGGCGTCCTTGGGGTGTGTGACGGGCGCTACCCGGGAGACGCGGAGGGCAGAGAGCTCCGGCTTGACGCCTCCGAGCATCGGGTCGTTGGCAAAAGCTTCCAGCAGGTTCATGCCAGACGGTACGCAGCTGTCCATGTAGCTATCGTCGTCCGAGTCTGGAGGCTTGACGCCTGCCACTGCTGAAAAGGCGACTGTAGGGCCTTGCAACCGCATCCTGGGGCGCGAGAGGAAGACGGGCAGTTTCCATACGGCATACATGTGTTGCTTGCCCCCATGGTAGTCCTTGCTCTTGTCACGGGCCTCCCCTCCGTCTGCTGTTATAAATACATCCTGGATATCGTCGTGGGAGGTGCTGCTGATGGACTCGGAGGCTGGAGGGCCATCTCGTTCTGGCGCATGGGTATTGACGATCTGGGTTTCGAGGTTGATGACGATGCGTCGCAAGAAGGAGCGGAGAGAGTCCTCGTTGGCGCATAGTGTTTGGAGCACAAAGTAGACATTGACCGTCTCATCTGGAGTCTATAGATGAGCTAGGTGGACTCGGAATCAGGAGGGAGGGTGCGAACCTCATACCAAAGAATAGTTGGTCCCGCTGCTCAACAGCAGCCAGTTTGTTCGCAAACGAGTCGCCGGCCGTGTCCAGGGCCTCTTTGGGGTCAAAGGCGGTGGACGAGGGGACCAGATAGCTCAGGTAGCAGTCTTCGGGGAGGGGGACATCTGAGTCGGCCCCCTCGTGGTCGGCGAGGGCCATCGTGTGGCAATTTCAGGGGCTTTCCAGGTTGGTCAAGGCGACATTCTCGACCCCTTCAGAGCTCAATGGTCTTGGAGGTGTTTGCGGCAATGTGTGGTTTCTGGTAATTCCTTTGGCACGGGGATGTCCCAGGGGTATGCGCGTGTACCGAACGTAACAAACAAAGGCAGATGAAGCTTGGCCGTGGCATTTGTTTGTGGTGGTGGACTGGTGGTGGTGGTGGTGGAAGAGTCCAGGACTCGCGCTATCACCAACCGGGAGCTCTGCTGCCGCCAAGACAAGTCCACAGGGTCCATCGCTGTTAGCGTGTGCCGTGCTGCTTGGCCGTTGTTTGAAGTGGTCCGTGCGTTTAATTGTCAACGCCTTCGCCTTCAGCCTCCACCGGCTGCCTTTACAATTTTCTCTTCACGTCACTCCCTACGCGCTCTTTCGGTCTTTGCTTCACGCGTTGCATCCACCAAAAGCCCATCCCACTTGCATGGTGGCAGATGATTCCTTGCTGATACCTCGCTGAATTACCACGATAATATCGAAGCTCACACCAGCCCGACCCGCCGCCATGAACGGCCTCGCCGGCGCATTCCCGCCGCCCGCCGCCGCCCTCTGGCACGAGTACCGCACTCCCGATGGCCGTGTCTACTACTCCAATTCCGTCACCAAGGCTACACAATGGACCAAGCCTGAGGAGATGATGTCGCCCGCCGAGGTAAGTACACCCAGACCCGACTTCTGCGACCGATGCTGACAAGGCTGTAGCGCGCGCTGGCAAACCAACCATGGAAGGAATACACAGCCGAGGGCGGTCGCAAGTACTGGTACAATACCGAGACCAAACAGAGCTCCTGGGAGATGCCCGATGTTTACAAGAGGGCCCTGGGAGGTGACGAGGCATCGCCCATCACACCTGCGTAAGCAAAACAACCCGCGCTCGACCCGTCGTCCATCACTGACATTGGCCCATAGGACTCCTGCTGCCCCATTTTCTGCCCACAACGGCAATCAGCAAAACGGCTACGGAGGGGGAGGCAGAGACGGAGGATACGACAGCTACCGCGACCACCGTGAGCCGCTCGGAGAGTCGCGCCAGCTGACGTTTGGCAGCAACGTCCAGGCCCAGTCCTTCGTCCCCGCAAATGTCGAGCCCGAGTATGCAACACAGGAGGAGGCCGAGGCTGCATTTGTCAAGTTGCTTCGTCGCAGCGGGGTTCAGCCAGACTGGACGTGGGAACAGGCCCTCCGAGCCATCGTCAAGGACCCCCATTTCCGCGCCATCAAGGACCCCAAGGACAGAAAAGCAGCCTTCGAGAAGTACTGCCACGATGTCATTGTTCAAGACAAGGAGCGTGCCAAAGAGAGACTGACCAAGCTTCGCGCTGATTTTGCCACCATGCTGAAGAGTCATCCCGAAATCAAGCACTACACCCGCTGGAAGACGGCCCGGCCCATGATTGAGGCCGAGACCATCTTCCGCTCCACCAACAGCGAGAGCGAGCGTCGCCAGCTCTTTGACGACTACATTTCCGATCTCAAGAGGACCCACAAGGAGCAGCAGGTGACCATGCGCAAGAGCGCTATGGATGGCCTGATTGAGCTACTCCCGACGCTGAATCTAGAGCCCTACACCCGATGGGCCGAGGCTCAAGGTACCATCTCAAGCACCCCCTCTTTCCAGACCGACGAGAAGTACAAGACTTTGAGCAAGTATGACATTTTGACCGTCTTCCAAAACCATGTCAAGGCTTTGGAACGCACCTTCAACGACACGAAGCAGCAGGAGAAGAATCGCAAGGCCCGCAAGGAGCGCCAGAACCGCGACGCTTTCGTGGCCCTGTTGAAGGAGCTCCGGAAGGATGGCAAGATCAAGGCCAACACCAAATGGAGCCAGATTTACCCGTCGCTTGAAAACGACAGCCGGTACAAGGCCATGGCGGGCCAGTCTGGTTCGACGCCCATGGATCTGTTCTGGGACATGGTGGAGGAGGAAGAACGTGCCCTGCGCGGTACCAGGAACCAAGTCTTGGACGTCCTTGGTGTATGTGTCTCCCAGCCCGCCATTTCAAGGATCATGCTAACTTGGTACGCAGGATAAACGGTTTGAGGTTACTCCCAAGACAACCTTTGAAGAGTTTGAAGCAGCTGTTAAAGATGACCGCCGAACTGCTAACATTCAACGGGATATTCTGGAGCTCATCTTTGAACGGGTACGTACCACTGCATCCCATTCCCACCATCAGTCTTCTAATACTTCTCCGCAGCTTCGAGAAAAGAAGGGTAACCGCACCGAAGAGGACAAACACTCTGAGAGACACCAGCGCCGTGCCGCGGAGGATCTCCGTGCTTATATGAAGCGCCTGGATCCGCCTGTTTCCGTTGACGACAGCTATGACCAGGTCAAAGCCAGGCTGACCCAGAGCGACGAGTATCAAGCCGTCTCGTCGGATGACGCCCGCCGCGGCGTCTACGATAAGTACATTCGTCGTCTTAGGGAGAAGAACGACGAGGAGAGGGAACGCCTGCTGCGTCGCAAGGACCGTGGCGGCGACGACGGCCACCGAGACAGAGGTGAGCGATCGCGCCGCACCCCCGCCCGCCGCAGCCGCACGCCCGACCGCGAGCGCGACGTCTTTGAGGCAGACCGTAAGAGGACCAACGAGGTCCGCGAGCGCAACTTTCGCAAAACTAGCATGGCAGAGAGCCTCCTGTCAGATCGCAGGTCAGTCGACTCCCCCTACGACTCTGTCCGTGACCGGGATCGGGAGCGAGACAGGGACCGCGACCGCTCCCGCGACCGTCGCGATAGGGATCGCCGCGACCACCGTGACCACCGCGACCGGGACCGCTCTCGGGACCGTCGCGATAGGGAGCGCGACTACGACCGCCGCCCCCCTCGTCATCGGGATCACGACGACTTCAACCACTACGACCGCGAGCGCCGCACGCGCGAGGAGGACCGTGAGCGGTTCCACAACAGCCGTAGGCGCGTCACTGTGGACCGCGATGTCGACGAGCTCCCCTACGGCGACGAGCGGCCCGCCTCGTCGTCGCAGCGCAGACCGCGCGCCGACGAGGACAATGGCGGCCGCTCGTCGAAGCGCGCCAAGCTCGACGACACTACACCCCGTGAGCCCACCCCCCTTCGCGAAGCTGCTCGTCAAGGCACTAGGACCCCTCAGCAGCAGGTGACGAAAAAGGAAAAGGAAGCGTCGCTGCCGCCGCCGCCGCAGAGTGTGCGCGCGGGCAGCGAGGAGGGGGAGATTGAGGAGGATTGAGATGATGGTTAGCAGGGGAAGGGTGAGGGGGATAGACTGGATTCTTCTTTACGTACGTACCCCCTACTAACAACAACAACCGGCCGCCGGGCGACACGCATCCATTTTTGTGTGTGTGCTTTCTGGTTGCAGCGATTTAGTACTGTAATTTGAATATCTACTTGTCAGCTTTTGAGAGAACAGAATGTGGTGATTGTTGGGTTCCTTGACACTTCAGGGTTTCATGAAGTGACCGAAAAGTACACAAATGGCATATTGAACTAGCCGCTTTGCCCTTCCTTCGCCACCAGTCCAAGATGACGGCGGCCTTGCCAGTGTTCGAAATGTCGGAATTTGGAGAACTAGGTAGATTATGTTGGTTTCACTGCAGTGTTGGGAATGCCTTTTTGGAGACTTGACTGAGAGACACAATTTGCAAGCCCCCCTCGGCCCCCTGGCTGGATTTATTCCACAGGAAATCTATAATCATCTTGAAAGAGCAGAGTCTCACTGCTGAATTGGCATTCAAAACTATAAAAGTACCTCACTCATATCAACGCATCGATTTCGTATCTCCTCTCTCGCTCTCGACTCGGTCTCTCGCACCACCAGAGACGGCATCACCCTCTTGACCCGTTGCCCCTCAATCTACCGGGTACATTTCCAACCGGAAACGCAAAAAAACAAACAGCCCGGTAGGACCAGACAGCAGGGGGTAGATGCCGCCGTGGATCCCCGTCGTCCGGCTCGTCGTCGTCTTCGGCCATGTCCTCTCCCGATGCAGTATCACTCCGGACGCCGCCGGCTTGGCCCTTTTGAACGCCTAGAACGCCGGTACCCAATGCATCACCACGGTGCGGGCCGTGATTGTTGTTGTCGTTATAGTTGCCCTGGGGAGTGCCCTTTTCAACTGCTCTTCTCGACGTCCTCGAGGAAGAACTGTGGGGGTATGGTTAGCTTTGACATCATCCACCCCAGACAGTAAATACTTACGTAGTTGCCACCGAGCTTCTGCTCCTGGTCCAACTGTGAGTTAAGCTTGTTGATACGCGGGCGGAAGTTGGTGGGGTCACGGCGGAACGTGACGTCGAGGTTCTTCAGGAACGTGTTGCAGCCGGTGAGGAGCGACTCGGGCTTGTTGGCGTGCGCATCGATACCCGGCTGGCCATCAAAGACGATGACGCGGTCGGCAAGGTATGTGGCCATGATGAAATCGTGCTCAACGATGAATGCCGTCTTCTTGGCGTGCATGATGAAGCGCTTGATGACGCGGCTGGCGATGATGCGCTGCTCTGAGTCGAGGTCTGTGACGCTGTTAGTGATCCGTCAAGAGCAAGTGGTCGTGCGGCGGGGACATACAAGCAGACGGCTCGTCAATGAGATAAATGTCAGCAGGCATGCCGAGGGCCAGCACGATGGCAACCTATCTCCATGTTAGCACCACGCAAACCGAGGTGGGAGCTTCATAGGCACGCACTCTCTGGAGTTCACCACCCGACAGGTTCTTGACTTCTTGGTCGATAAAGTCGTCGAGCTTCAGGGGCTTGACAACATCGGTCTGGAACTGAGGCGACAAGAAAGCAGCCTTGATCTTCTTGAAGAAGAGCTGACGGACACTACCCTCGAACTTGGGGGTGATAGTCTGCGGCTTCATGCTGATCTTCATCTCTGGGACCTTGCGGGTTCCGTCTGGCTTCAGGGCACCGGCGAGCAGACGGCAGAAGGTGGTCTGATTCCTGTTAGCCATGGCAATCTTGCAGAGCGCCCGTATTCTCATACCTTTCCTGTACCGTTTTCACCCATCATGACAATAATCTCGGAATCCGAGAAGTCGCCGCTGTCGACGCTCAGGTGGAAGTTGCCCATGGTCTTCTCCATCGAGGGGTAGCGGAACGCGCGAGTCTTGTCCGTGAGGAACTCCTCGGTTCCTTCGGCGATGCGGAACGTCAAGCTCTCATCACGGAAGCGCAAGTTTTCGGTGGGAATGTGGCCGTCCAGGAAGATGTTGATGCCTTCGCGAACCGAGTGGGGAAGGGTCACGACACCGTAAACGGCTGGTCGGCCATAGAGAACGCAGATGTAGTCGGAGAGATAGTCGAGAACCGACAAGTCGTGCTCGACGACAATGACGTAGTCGTCGGAGCGCAGAAGGGAGCGGATGATGCGGGCGGCGCTCAGTCTCTGCTTGACATCGAGGTACGAGGACGGCTCGTCGAACATGTAGCTACGTGGTCATGAGTTTCAGGCGTCTCGGAGGAGTTCGAGGGCGCAGGCTTACACATCGGCGTTCTGGACGCAGACAGTTCCAATGGCGAAGCGTTGGAGCTCACCGCCGGAGAGAAGGGACACATCACGATCGTAGATGTGGCGCAGCTCTGTCCCCAATCAGCATCAAGACGCAGAACAAGCAAGAAATGGGCAGGTTCATACCGAGGGTATCCACAACCTCGTCGAGGTTGTTGAGCGAGAGACGGCTCTCGATGAGAGCCTTGACACTCTTATCCGGGGCGCGAATGGCCTTGGGGATTTGGTCGACGTACTGCGGCTTGACCACGGCCTTGAGGTCGTCTTCCAGCAGCTTGGTGAAGTAGTTTTGCAGTTCGGAACCGCGGAAATGCTTGATGACGTCCTCCCAGTCAGGCGGGTTGTCGAATCTTCCCAGGTTCGGCTTGAGTTTACCGCTGAGGATCTTGAGAGCTGTACTTTTGCCGATACCGTTGGTTCCCACCAGCCCAAGCACGTTTCCGGGCCGTGGCATCGGCAGCCTGTGGAGCTTGAAGCTGTTGGCCGAATAGCGGTGGGTGATCTGGCTTTCGAGGTTGGTGGGCAAGTTGATGATGGTGATGGCGCTGAAGGGGCATCGCTTGGGGCAGATACCACAACCGATGCAGAGGGACTCGGAGATGAAGGCGAGTCGCGACTCGGGGGTCACCTATCGGGCGCATATTAGGGTGGTTCGAAACGGGAGGGGGAGGATGGTGGTGAAAGTGGTCAGCGGTCGTACCTCGATCTAGATTGCTGTTAGCTCCAACCTGGAAATCATTGCGAGCGACGGAGGCATGGGGATCAAGACTTACACAGAGTTTACCGGAGCGCACCACGGGGCATGACTTCTTGCACTCTTGGCGACATTTCTACTCTGGTCAGCACACCCAGAGGAAGCCGGCTCGCATGGCAATGCGCACCTTGGGCTTGCACTGTTCAGGATCAGGTTAGCCAAGTTCGGGGTTGTCGCAAGGGAGAAAGGGGGTAGTGAACGTACCTTGTCGGTATTGACAATGGCAATACTGGGGAGCAGTTAGCATACCAGTTTGGAACACGCTGCTGGGCATGGACCGGAACGCACCGAGTGAGTTTGTCGGACATGGTGTCGTCGTTGCCGGTCGGCGGCGTTGGCGCAGGGGATTGTCGTCGATGGTGGGTCGGGGGAGGGTGCGAAGAATCGGAGGTCCGGGGACGGAGAGGGTTGCGGCTATACCTCGCAGGGGAGGAGGGGAGGGAAAGGGGAAAAGGGGGAGTCGAAAAAGAGGGCAAGTTGCGACGCAGGCGGCAAGTCGAGATCGAGAAAACAATACCAACAATTGCCCCGTGGGTCTCAATCGGGCTCGCAAAAATGAAGACGTTCTGGGTTTGTGGATGGAGGGGCAAACCCCGCCATTCACAGCGCCACCTTGCCTGCCGCCCTGCCGCCCTGCCGCCTGGCTCAAAGGGGACAAGGGGCTCAAGTCAGCTCGATTGTGGCACGACTGATAGGCCAGGATGACCTCTCGACTTGGGACGACAACTGACACCTCCAGGAAGAGCATCTTCAACCTCGTCGTCGTCGATACAAATCCCGCAGTACAAAAAATAACAATGCATTGTACCCAAGTCAGCCATAGTCTAGTCCTGGCGGCAGCCGGGCAAAGATGGACTCGAGGAATCAGTCCAGAGGTGTTGGGTATCCTATGCCCGCAGGACCCTGGCACTGGGCCCAGAAAACCCAGGCCGGTGACTCAATTCCACTGTGCCTTGGCTCTGCATAGGCTGCTTGCCTACGGCCCCGACACCCAAGTGCTGTCGTATACCTGCCGGAATGGCTTCACTCTGTCTTTGGGTTTGTGATACTGCCCGGCGATTGCCACCATGCCATGCCTCGGAAGTCGGGTGTGCACACACTTTGCGGACTGCCTCCATGCCCGTGAAAATGGACACGCGTCCTTGGGCATTGGCTTGCGCATATGTCCAAATGATGTGATTGTGACTGGCATCGGTGGTGTTGACTCGGGGTCTTGGTGATGAACGGCCCGGAGAGATGTTGGATCAAGATGCCCGGAAAACGAGATCGTGCGTGAAAAATCACGTGGAAATACGAATTCCGAACAGGCATCAGTCAGCTGGGGCGGGGGTCATCCGCGACAGGCATCAGCTGCCACCACTGCTGCAGCCTCGTCTGAGAATTTTGGTGTCGTGGTTGGTGCTGCGGGATGGATATTCAAACCTCAAAAGCGAGGACAGGCAGGCCGGAGTCCCGTCTGCCTGTGGCCTGGGGCGGCAGGACGCGCGGAAGCTTGGGTGGTGGACGCCGGGGGCGTATTGGGCCTGAGGCCACAGCCTACCCGAGCCCCGAGGCGCGCACTGCGGCACCAGCAGACCTGGCCCACTGCTTGGCCCAGCAGGGGAGCACAGACCCTCGCTGTCTTGACCAGCGATTCACCAGACCCAGGGTGGATTTTCGCCATTCTTCCCTCCTCCGAACCACCACCGCGAATTTACGACATCACCACACCCGACCCCCGGGGCTCTTCCATTGCCAACACCGACCCCCAACACAAACCCCATCACCCTCCACCCACCACCCCGACTCGGAAACGGGATCATTTCCAATTCTGCTGCCTGGATGCCATTGTTAATTGCTTGTAAGTTCCCACTTGTCCGGCCCCAGCCTGCCCAACCGTGAAGCTGCCAGCCCCGGAGCTGCTCTGAATGCCATCAAACCGGGCCATGCTCCCCGCCGACCCCCACCTCCTACCCCCCTTGTCGACGCGGTGATGGCTCCTCCTTTTGATGGGATGCTTCTCGCCGTGATGCCGATGGTCCTGGTAGGGCTTGCTCGCCTCCAGCAGCCCTCACCAGAGCCCAATGGCCGCGATATCTTCGTCGTCCCTGCCCCCATCACTTACACGCCGCGAATGCGACAACCGGGATGGAGACGTGTTCCCGGCTCGTATACGCTCGTCGTGTGATGGATCCGAGTCGCCCACAGTGTAGCTTCGTGACGCTGCCACTGGCAGTCTGCTGGGAACGCGAAAATTCTTACTGACATCGTCGTCTTGCAGCAGGCAGCTCGCGGCTCGGAGGTGACAATGTCAACATCTCCAGAAGCTAGTCCGGTGAATGGACACGATCACGAGTCAATGAGCGAGCACATGGACGTAGATGACGAGTTCGCTGGCAACCAAAGCGATGAGAGCGATTTGTCCGACGTACATGTTGCCGATGCCGAAGCTCCGAGCTCCGACTCCGTCACCGTCGCCGCCTCGGTCCCCGAAAACCACATCGCCGCCGGAGAGGAGCACTCCGAGGCCAGTGACAATGACGCCTCCGAAGATGGCGATTTCGATGCCCGCGACACCCCCGCGGCGTCTGGGAGCGAGGACGAGCAGTTCCGCGACCTCTCCCTCGAGTCTCGCCCGGCCCCGAAGCGCAAATCGAACCAAGCCGCCGAGGAGGATTTTATGAGGGAAAACCCGGAGCTGTATGGGCTCAGACGGAGTGTACGTTTCCACTCTCCAGAAACATAATATGTGGATGGCCTGCTGACGCGTCCGGAACAGTCACGTCCCCAGCAGCGGCGAAAAGTCGTGAGTTCACACCTCGTCGCCGTCGCCGTCGCCATCTGGCAATACAACTGACGCACCTGCTCTAGGTTGATTCTGATGATGAGGAACAATCCGAATCCGATGCCACGCCGGCGCCTCGCAAAGCCATCAAGCGGCGAAAGCTAGAGGGGTCTGCCCCGCGTATGTCACTTCCATCCCCATCTAGGTGTGCCGGAAGTTGTGGCTAATGTAGTGTCTTCTGCGCAGCCTCCAAGCGTGGCACTCCTGCCCGTCAAACATCGGTAGACGATTCGGACTCTGACACATATGGCGGAGCGAGGGCAAGGAGCTTTCAGAAGAAGGCGCGTCGACAACAAGAGCTTCAGCCGTCGGCGGCGCTGGTGGAGAAGAGGTGGTCCAGCCGTCGCGCGGCCCAGGTCTCCGTGGGTGCCTATCAGGAAAGCGAAGCCGATGAGGAGGACGAGTCGGGTGCCCTTCCGGGCCACATGATCGCCCTCGACGAGGATAACTCTCCCTACATCGACAAGGTCCTGGGCCACCGCCCCAAACCCGATGCAGACATCACGATCGACTCGACGCGCCACGACTTTGAGTACCACATCAAATGGAATTACAAGTCCCATCTTCACAACACCTGGGAAACTACCGACACACTCACCGGGTTGCGCGGGTTCCGTCGCGTGGAAATCTACTTCAAAAAGTTTGTCGAGTACGAGCTCGACTTGAAGTTTGGTGGCGACGACTACAGCCCCGAGCAACGCGAGCAGTTCTTGTTAGACAAGGAGCGAAGAGAGGAAGCCCTCGAGGACTACACAAAGGTGGAGCGAGTGGTTGCTGTCCGCGAGGGCGACGACGGCGGCGACGAATACTATGTCAAGTGGAAAGGGCTCCAGTACGAGGATTGTACGTGGGAGTCGGCGGCACTCATCAGCGAGACCGCCCAAGACAAGATCGATCAGTTCCTGGACCGCTCCTCGCGTTCCTGGCAATCTGACCGCAAGGAATCCAACCCCGACACCCGGTCCGGCATGACCAAGCTGGAAAAGCAGCCAGACTATATCGTCAACGGCGAGCTTCGCGGGTTTCAGCTCAAGGGTCTAAACTTCCTTGCACTGAATTGGACTCGAGGCAACAACGTCATTCTCGCCGACGAGATGGGCTTGGGCAAGACCGTGCAGTCGGTGTCATTTCTCAGCTGGCTTCGCAACGACCGGGGGCAAGAGGGGCCTTTCCTGGTTGTCGCGCCCCTCAGCGTCATCCCGGCGTGGTGCGATACCTTTAACCACTGGGCGCCGGATCTCAACTACGTCGTCTACCTCGGCCCAGACGCATCCCGCACCATCATTCGGGACCATGAGATGATGGTGGACGGCAACCCGAAGAAGACCAAGTTCAACGTCTTGGTTACGTCCTATGACTACATCCTCTTGGACTGGGAGCATCTCAAGAGCATCAAGTGGCAAGTCCTTGCTGTGGACGAGGCTCACCGGCTGAAAAACCGCGAGTCTCAGCTTTACGCACGGTTGAACAGTTTCAACGTTCCTTGCAAGGTCCTCATCACCGGCACGCCCATCCAAAACAACTTGGCCGAGCTGTCTGCCTTGCTCGACTTTCTGAACCCCGGCAAGGTCGTGATCGACGAAGAGCTCGAGGCCCTCTCCACCGCCGACAGCAAAGAGGGGCTCGATGAGCAGCTGGATGAGGCGAGGCGCAAGAAGACGCAGGAGAAGCTCCAGGAGCTTCACCGGCAGATTGCGCCATTTATCCTCCGCCGAACCAAGGAAACTGTCGAGTCTGATCTGCCGCCCAAGACGGAGAAGATCATTCGCGTCGAGCTGGCAGATTTGCAGCTGGACTACTACAAAAATATTCTGACGCGCAACTACACTGCGCTCAGCAACGCCAGCAATGGCCACAAGCAGTCTCTGCTGAACATCATGATGGAGCTGAAGAAAGTCAGCAACCATCCCTACATGTTCCACGGCGCCGAGGACCGAGTGCTCAACGGCAGCACGCGTCGTGAGGACCAAATCAAAGGCCTCATCACGAGCAGTGGCAAGATGATGCTTCTTGACCAGCTGCTGGCCAAGCTGAAGAAGGACGGTCATCGCGTCTTGATCTTCAGTCAGATGGTCAAGATGCTTGATATCCTCGGCGACTATCTGCGAATCCGCGGCTACCAGTTCCAGCGGCTTGATGGAACCATCCCGGCGGCCCCCCGACGCATGGCCATCAACCACTTCAACGCCGAGGGCAGCGATGATTTCTGCTTTCTCCTGTCGACTCGTGCCGGTGGTTTGGGCATCAACTTGATGACGGCTGACACTGTCATCATTTACGACTCGGACTGGAATCCCCAGGCAGATCTCCAGGCTATGGCACGTGCCCATCGTATCGGGCAGAAGCGTCCAGTCAACGTCTACCGTCTTGTCGCCAAGCAGACGATTGAAGAGGAAGTTGTCAAGCGGGCGCGCAACAAGCTTTTCCTCGAATATCTCACCATCCAGGCCGGAGTTACCGACGAGGGCAAGGCGCTCCGCGACCAGTTCAACCAGCGAGGCCTCAAGATGGACGAGGCAAAGACTGCTGAGGATATCTCCATGATCCTCAAGATGCGCTCCCAAAACCTATTTGAGCAGTCCGGAAACCAGGAGAAGCTCGAGTCCCTCGACATTGACGCCATTCTTGAGAATGCAGAGGTGACCAAGACCGACGTTGACGACAAGATCAACCTCAGCAGCGGTGGCATCGACTGGGATAACTGGATGCACGTGACCGACGTCAAGGTTGACGAGCTGGCTCTGGATTGGGACCAAATCATCCCTGCCGAGCAGCTTGCCGCAATCAAGGATGAGGAAGTCAAGAAGAAGCATGAAGAGTATCTCGCCAAGACGGTAGAGGAGAACGCCCCCCGCAAGGCTGCCCTCAAGGGCTCCAGAAAGCACCTTGAAACGGAGCGTGCTGAGCGTCTTGCGAAGAAGAGGCAGCGCGAGCAGGAGGAGGAGGATGAGATCGAGGAGCAGCGCGCCCTGCTCAAGGATCCCCGCCGTCCTCTCAACGAAAAGGAGACTCGAAATCTGATTCGCGCCTTTTTCCGCTTCGGTTCTCTCGAAGATCGCGAAGACGAGGTGGTCCAAGATGCGCGCCTCGGCGATCGGGACCGGGACTTTCTCAAGGACATCATTGCCGGCCTGGTTGAGATTAGCCGCCAAGCAGTCGACATTAACAACGAGAAGGTCCGCGAGGAAGAAGACAGAGCCGGGAAGCCGTTGGCAAAGAAGGACAAGAAGGCCGTGCTGGTCGATTTCGGCGAGGTTCGCAAGGTCAACGCTGAGACGGTGGTCGAACGGCCGCCCCAGCTGAGACTGCTGCGTCGGGTCCTCAAAGAGCACGGCAACATTCTGACCTTTAGACTTCCGGACGCGACCAAGGCCGCTGCCTATTCGTGTGAATGGGGCGCCCGGGAGGACGGGATGCTGCTTGTCGGCATTGACCGATATGGCTTTGGTGCATGGCCCCAGATCCGGGACGATCCGGAGCTCCAGATGCACGACAAGTTCTTCCTCGAGGAGCACCGTGTGGAGAAGAAGGAAAAGAGGAAGACGACGGATGAGCGAGGTATTCAATCCCCTGGTGCCGTGCATCTGGTTCGTCGATCCGAGTATCTTCTCTCTGTGCTCCTCGCAAAGCACTCCAACGATGCCGCTGCCAAGAAGGCGGTGGAGAATCACCACCGCAGCAAGAAGCTGCTCACAAACGGACAGCGCCGCGGCGACACCAGCTCCATCCCAGCTTCGCCCGCGCCCCCGATGTCTAGGAAGCCAGGCCAGCGAGAGCGCAACCACTCCCACAGCGAGCACCGCCGGGACTTCAGCAATGCCAATGATCGCGGTACGCCAAGGGCTGAACACAAGCGGAAGCTGAAGGATGAGCACGACGACCGAACCTCGAAGCATAGGAGAGTGGATGACGATCGCCACGGTGCCGATGGCAAGAAGAAGGATAAGCCTAAGGTCGACCCCGAGGCTCTGGAGCGGCACAAGCGGGACCATCAAAAGGCAGTCGAGCGGTTCAACGAACTCGCGAGGCTCGGCGACGATAACATTGACAACTCGGATAACGCACAGTTGGTCTGGTCCATCCTTCGCCCACTCAAGCCCAACATGGAACGAATCATGCACTCCAAGGAAGAATTCCCGGCGGCAAAGGACAGAGCCAAGTTCCTCGGCGAGGAGATCCGCACGTTTGGCAATTTCCTCATGAACTTGCGGAGGGAGAACTCCAGCGCCCTAGACAACTTGGAGCCGCAGTTCTGGTAAGCGCTGTCATCTTTTGTTCGCTTTTCTGTTGCTAACTACTTGTGCAGGGAGTTCCTCTCGTCGATCTGGCCGATCAACGAAACTCGGGTGTCCGGAAAGCGCCTCCAACACATCTTCGGAACGCTTCTCCAAAAGGACAAGGACAAGAAGGACGAAGACCGTCCTAATGAGATCCGACGTCGCCGCCCGGACCTGGAAGACGGCGAGATCACCAGCGACCGCGACGACCGCCGGTTCCGGGACCCTTACCGCGACGACCGCCGCCAGGACCGCCGCCAGGAGCCTCGCGACGACCGCCGCGATAGCCGTGACAGCCGCCGGGACGACCGACGAGACGACCAGCGCGAGGAGTCGCGTCGCGCGTACTATGACAATGGCGATCGGCTCAATTTCCATCGCCACCGCCGAGACGGCGACAGGGCCGGGCCGGTCCGCCATTCGTGGCAGAGCGGCCGGAGCCCGTACTAGGGGACATTCCGGTAGGGAACCGGGCCGCTGGCGCTGCGGAATACCTAACTACTTTTTTCATTCCCCCCTTTTGCATTGGTATGGCGCACGGGGCGTATCGGGGTGTTTATACTTGTGCGAAGCAGGGTTATTCTTTTCACCAAGGGACTATGAACAACTACTACATACCCAGAATAGCATCGGCATCCATTTGGGCAGGAGAATGATGGGGGTGTCTTTTTTTTTTGTCGGGGGATCGTGATTGGAGGGTCATCATTCGCAGAGGAAGAGCAACACGCAAAGAAAAGACCTCGGCAGTCATGATGACTCGCAGGAGGGGGAGTAGATGTGTCGGTCGGGGAGGCAGGCCATTTAGAAGGCAGGGCAAACAAAGGCGCGTACCTTTTTAGTCTCTGTTTTTTTTTCTTCTTCCAATGTCGCCATGGTAGAGAAGCTTGGAGGAAGCGCTGTGTATCTGTTCGTTTTTCTGCTGATGCCCTCCCTTGAGGGCAAAAAAGTGTGGAGGAGCTGCCAGCAGGGTGGCTGGGTGGCTTGGCTTTACTGTATTTTTACACCTATCTGCCTACCCCTCGGGAGAGCCGTCACAGGATCGGCGCGGTGTTGTGTCTGTGTCTCTGGCACAGTTGGTATGGGCTGGGCTGGATGGGTTGGGGATTTTATTGTTTGGGATGGGAGGGAGGGGGGTGGGCATGCCAGTGGGTTAATATAATAGACGCATCAAGTGTACTTACTTGTCAACCCTGGTTCCTTTTTGTGGAAGTGAGTGAGAGGAAACCGGCTTATAATATGTCTGTTGAGGGTGATGGTGATGGTCTTGTCAGCATCCCATCCCCAAAAGGTGAAAACACCACGGTCAGGAACATTACCATCGAGACTTTTCAACTCCTTCTCAACCAGCAAGCAACGACGACTTCCTCCCTCTGCTCCATGTGAGAACAAAATCCATATGGACCCATAGCCAAAAAGGCAACGAGGACGACTCACTCTCCCAGAACCACCAGACCACACCAGGTAGAGGAAAAAAGATCAAACATGACCAAAAAAAGAAACACCGCCTCGAGTTCATCGCGTCGGGAATTGAGCCCGACGTGGGGGTCGAACCCACAACCTTGAGATTATCCTTCACTGCGCGCCATATGGGACAGCTGTGAATTAAGAGTCTCACGCTCTACCGATTGAGCTAGCCGGGCGATGAAGGGGTGTCTTTCGATGGAGATGCATGTGGGTATAAGGGTTTATGGATACATGGACATAATTCCGTGTGGGTTCCCGCAGAGGTCATGTCATGGGTGACGCTCGGTGGAAGAGTTTGAGGGGGGTTGGGAACGGGGACCGACATGACTCCTCCGTGGATCCGTCTGTTTTTTCTTCTGGGTTGCTTGAGTTTGTGGGCAGGGTAGGGATGGGTGAGCTTGCGTTTGTATATCCTGGGTATCCCCGCTGGGACAGAGTCCAACTGCGCTGGTCGCATCTTTCTCGTGGTCCCCGTCCGTCCGTCCATTGTGTACTCCATAGTAGGTATGTATACAGGTCCAGTCGCTGGAAATCACATTGATTCTCAATGTAAATTACACATCTCTCTCTCTCATCCTCAATCACCAACCCGCCCAATGTCTTTCCCCCATGCCCATGTAGCCACGATCGGGCGTGATATCCATCCGCCCGTCTCGTCCGCATCCAATCCATGACTCCCCTGGTATAAAGTGTAACTGATGAATCAAAGCACATGGCCCTCCTGCCGCCATCCCCAAGCCACCCCCCCAGAAAACCCCCAGCCACTGCTTTTCCACTTTTCGCCAACCCAGCTGCCAGCTCGCAGCCATGTGCATATGTATATGCTGAACCCGCATGTCTAAATACGGACTCTAAATACGGACAGGCAGGGAAAGTCTCGGTCATCAAGGAACCACCCACGAGCTCCAAAATCAAGGATATCCAGTCCACCACCGTGCCGTGCTCGCCAAAGACTGTGCGGGAAAGTACACTAGTCAATGGATGAGATGGTCCATGAGCCTCGGTTTCGACGTCGGAGAAACCGTGTCCCCGTGCCACGCAGGATAGCCTACCGGCGGGGAGTTGGGCATTGGTCCCTTTTCCACTTGAAACGGCGGCGAGGGGCGCTGGCTTGCTGTTGGTGGTCGGAGTGCCGGGAGGCCAGACGTGAATGTGGTGGAGATATCGGGTGGAGAAGAGAGGTCGGACGAGTCGGGGTCCAAGGGGATCTGCCTCTTAGGCGTCTGCTTGGACATCGGGGCCGCAATCTTCTGGGTCTTGAAGGTCTGGTCGAGGCGGTTCTTGGGCTTGGCCGCTGCCTTCTTGGGCTGACGAGGTTTCCGTACGGCGGGCTTCCGAGCTGCCTTGGGCTTCGCATCGCCTTGGGCACCGAAAAGCGAAAGAGTACTTTGCTTGGTCTTGCCAGCGGTCGATGGCTTGATGGACGGTGCAGGGCTGCGGGTGTCGGGACTGAGGCTCGGCGTGGGAATATAGCTCTGAGCGGGGTCGGCAGCCCTGAGGGGGAGGTCTTGTAGGTGACCAGAGGTTTCCTCCTCCTCCTCTCGCTTCCGCTTTTGCTTCTGCTCCAAGACCACATCAATCCTCCCGCGCTCCAGGCTGGCCAATAGACGCTTCTCCTTGATCTCGTCGCCCGTCACCATGTACGATTCGCGGTCGCCGATATCTTGCTGATCCCACCTGGGGAGATTGACCAACTCAGCAATATCGTCGCACTTGCCCTTGACGACATAATCCCAGCAGTCCTTGAAGTCGGCCTTTGGTGGCACGGGGTCGATGTTGATCCATGCCGTGATGCCGTCTCGCCTGCTCCTGGTCAATTTGCACATCTCCCTGACCAGCCGCTGAACACCCGGAATCTTCAGAGTGGTGCCGACCACGATCACGGCATCTGGGACTCTCCGCAAATCAGCCTGGGACACCATCCCGATGGCGTCCTCGTCCGGGTTATGCTCGTTGTAGAGCACGATCCTGGGACGGAGCTTTCCGATGCCGTGGCTCCGCTTTCCTGCAAACGCTGTGCGCACCTCGTCCTGTTCGGTGCACTTCTCGCACAGGGGTGGCTCCGGGCCCTCGAAAATCGCGGCGTTGAATGGTTCAAGCTGACCGCACTTGGTGCATACCATCTTCTCGAGGCCGCCGTGAAGCTGGATGGTGACGGGCCAGGGCCCTTTGGGGTTGAGAGGGACCGTCGTGGCGAGCGGCGGCATCCGTGTGTCGATAGTATCGATATTTTGGGTGTAGAGACGCAGCAGCCGGCCCTCGGCGGCGAGGGAAGCCAGCATGTGGTGAAACGGGGTGGGCGATGCCTTGGAGGTCATGTCGGCCATCTCCCGGACCATGTTGTGGAAGGATTCAGTCGAGTCGTCATGCTTGTAGACCGACGCGTCAAAAAGGTTCTTCCCCGACCCCTTCAGCTTGTGCTGCCCTCGCAGCGTGGTGAACAACCCAGTTGAGGAGCGGAAATCAGGAACTGGGGGGGTTGTCAGTACTGGGACCGGGAGCACACGTTTTGATTGAAGCATGTAGAGAGACTTACTGCCTGCGGACACCGAGATGCCGGCGCCGGCGATGACAACGATCCTCTTCTTCTTCCGCAATGCGGACAGCAGCTTCCCAAACCGCCCATCGTCACCGTAGACGTCGCTCTCCAGGTCGACATGAGTGGTAGTACGGGGACCCGGGGGGGTCGCGAGCTTGCGACGCTTCCGGGGAGGGCCGTCAGTACCGACGCGAATCTCACCGGTGGGGACCGACGTGATGTCAGAAGGTTTCCTCGGCGAGCAGGCGCCGGAGGTGCTGGCGCTAGTGGTCGGCGAGGGGTATCGGTTGACAGCGTCCATGTTGGGCTGCAGCGGCGAGGGAGGAGAAGGCGACTGAGAGAGGACCGATAGGGGGGATGATGGCGGAGACGAGGACGGGGAGGAGGGGGAGAGAGACGAGGATGAGGACGGTGGGGGCTCCATTCTGGGCGGCTGCTTGCTTGACGCAGCCGAGATGGCGAGGAGGCAGCGATTGAAAAGGGCGAGGGCGCCGTGAATAAAGGAAAGGTGCGATGCGAGTACCCGAGTCGTTATATCATGGCTCGAGGGTCGGTCGGGGTGGAAGGAGGAGGGTGAAAACGCGCGACCGCGGTCGTGAATGGTGAACGGTGAATCGTGACACCGACCCGCGATTTGACGCGCTGGCTCGTGGCAATGGCAGGTGGAGAAGCACAAAAAAGTGGCTGGTGAAAGATTTGCAGAAATGGCAATCGTGTGGAGGAAGAAATGATTGAGAATGGTGGTTCTGCGCCGTGGAAGAGGAGAAAAGGACGGGAGGCAGGGCTGGTTGACGTCCGGGAAGGGAGGTTTCGCTGTTGCAGATTCCAGGGCAGGGTTCTGTCGGATTGGATATTTCTGCCCTGTGGCCTCTGGAATTCCACTGGAGTTGCCCCCCTGTAACTAGATCTTGGCGCCTACTTGGCGCCTTGGCAGGTGCCCCACCCCACGGGTATAGGGTATCCTGCCCTCGCCCACTTCCACCGTTCCAGAGCTCTCGCTCTTCTCGGACACTAAATTCTACACACGATTACGCCTACTTTTCTACAATTAACAGTCTAACTGTAACGGCGTTGGCACATTTGGCTGGCGCAAAGAGGCCAGAGCAGTTGAATACCAAATCGTAGAATTCTAAGCTGAAGAGAGGAGTCTGGGATTCGGAGCGTAGCTCCGAATTCCAGATCTTGTAGGCGATTACCCCTCTTCCTAATTAGGCCTAGTACCCCTATCTGGATTATAGGCTAAACACTACCTATTTACCTATAGTCCTATATACTACGGTAGGTAAGTACTACCCTCGTAACTACCCCCTTAAAAAAGAGAGTTCGCCTTAGACTTAAAAAAAATAGTTCCCTTATCGGGGATCGATCTCGAGTCGTCTTACGCGTTAGTCGCTTACTTTCCCCTTATACGGCGAATTAACTTCCTTAACCTACCCTATCCTTACAACTTAACCTTATTATTATCCTCGTAAGGTAGCTTGAATCGCTCCTCTTTTATAGCCTTAATCTAGCTTTAAAGCCTTACCGGTAAGCCCGGCTTATCTAGTTAGTCGGTATAGTAGTCCCTAATCGCGAATAGGGCTTCCTTAAGGGTTCCGACGTCGTACTAGTCGTTATCGGGGTCGAATCCTTTCTAGTCGACCTAATATTAAAGCTTACCGCGACTAACTCGGGATATCCTTACTCGCTCGATCTCTTACTATTCTTCTCCGTCGACTTCCTCCGCCTTTAGTTATTTAAAGGCCTATCCGGGGATAGGGTTACCGGGGTATTTTCTTAGTTTATCGGCGTAGAAAAGGTCGGAGCTTTTTTATAATATAAGTATCTTTAGCCGGAAGGTCGCTTCTTTAATCTTCTCGACGATCTTATAATACTAGTAAGTAAATAGCGAATCGAGTTTATTATTAAGTTAATCCGTACGGCTTCCTACTTTTTTTAAGATAAATACGGAGTCTTTAACGTCGAAGTCCGGCGGTCTCCGGTATTAGTCCGTCTTCTCCTTTAATATTTCCTAGGTTTTTATTATAATACTTTAAGCTACCTCGATATATCCTTAAATAGTTTTAGCCGACTATTATACCTTAGCTTTTGTAAACCGCTCCTTAACGGGTAGTTTTACTAAATTTATATAGTTTTCCTAGTTATACTAAAGTTTTATAGGGAAACCGTAGGCGATCTTATAGGGCGAAAGTCCGGTACTATCGTATAAAATATTAGCCTATATTATATTTATAATAAGGATTACTTACGTTTAATCGTTTTAAAAGTAGTTAATATATAGCCGGAGTCGTTAGTTTAAGTACTCGTTTATAATCTTAACCTAGCCTATTATCTATAAGTAGCCGGCCGAAGCGAAGTTTTATTCTATCCTTATAATTTTTAATAGTTTATCTATAAAGTTAGAGATAAACTATAAACCCTTATCGCTAACGATAAAGTCTAGTAGCCTATAAACCCTTAGTAGCCCTTCGTAGTATATTTTAACGGCGTCTTTTACGGTTACCGTATCCCTATAAGGTATTATTTATAAGATCTTACTAAGTTTATCGATTATAATAAGGGCGTTATTATAACCGTTTTAATCTTTAGGTATCTTTTTAAAGTTTACTACGAAATATTACTAAGTTTAAAAAGGAACCGGTAACGGTTATATTATACCCGGGGTCTTATCTTTAAGTACCTTTAATAAGATATACGTTATATAGTTAGCTACGTATCTATCGATATAAGCGGCTATTCCTAGCTACTAGTACCTAGCCGTTACTATCTTCTTCGTCTTATTACAGCCTAGGTATACGGAAGTTATCCGCGCGTAAACCTTTTCTACGATCCTCGTACGGAGAGTATCCTCCTCGGGGACGATTAGTTTACCGTTCTTTAGTAGTATCTTTTCTTCTAAAAGGGTAAAGCTGTTATCTAAGTCCTCCTTCGTATAACGGCGATATTTATCTAATAACTCGCTTAACTAATTAACTTTTAGAATTACGTCGATAAAGGCGACGCTAGCCTTAAGGTTTCCGACCTTAACGGAGGCGCGGTTAATTATCGATAATAATATAATAACTAATAATATAGTTATTATCTCCTCCCCCTTTAGGGGGCGGAATATCCTTATCGTACGCTAGGTATCCTTCCTTTCTTACTAGGTCTTTAAGTCCTCGGACTTTCTTAAGAGGGCGTTTATTACGGCGTTATCCTTTCTAGGACGGTAGGTTATAATAAAGTAGTACTAGGTAAGTAGCTTTACCTATCCGGCTTACCTTAGGTTTAATAATTTCTTCGTACTAAAGTATTCTAACGCTTAGTAGTTTATAATTACTTCGAACAGGTCCTTTAAACTTATAAGCTCTACTCTTTAAAATATAAGTACCTTTACTACTGCGAGGAGCTCCTTATCGTAGATTATATAGTTATACTTAATACCCTATATAGTTTCCGAAAAATAAGTTACTAGGTATTAGTCGTCGTCGACTTACTATAATAATACTTTTACTATAATATCGTTTAAGGAGTTAGTCTTAACCTTAGTTAGTCTTTTATAATCGAAGTAGGCTAATACTAGGGCTTAAAGGAGGCGTCTCTTAAGTTCGTCGAAGGCCTTTTAGTAAGCGTTAATCTAATTAAACGACTCTCCTTTCCTTATAAGGTTTATTAACGGCCGCGCCGTCCTATTATACTCTTTAATAAACTTACGGTAAAAGTTATAAAAGCTTAGGAAGGCCTATACTCCCTTTAAGTTACAGGGGATATTTTAATCGCGTACCGCTACTACCTTAAAAAGGTTTACGGCTAAACTATCGGTACTTACGATAAACCTTAAGTACTTAGTCTTCTAGATATAGAATTCGTACTTTTTAAGGTCGGCTTATAAGTTAACCTCGCGTAGGCGGTTTAAGACCTTCTTTACGTAAATACAGTACTCCTCTTCTATCTCCGAATAGATAAGGATATCGTTAATATAAACGTTAACGAAGTCGTTTATATAACTTAATAAGGAATCGTTAATAAATCTCTAGAATATCGTAAAACCGTTAGTAAAGCCGAATAGTATTACCTTATACTTATAGGCCCTATAGCGTATATAGAAGGTAGTTAACGTTTTATATTCCGGGGTTATCCGGATCTTATAAAAGGCTTATCTAATATCGATCTTAGTAAAGATCTTAGCCTTCGTTACCCTTACTAAAGTTTCGTCGATAAAAGGTAAAGGGTATCGGTCTTTCTTCGTAATAGTATTTAACTTACGGTAAACGATATAAAATCTTAATTTACTATTTACCTTACGGGAGAAGAGGATAAGGGCGGCCTATAGTAAGGAACTAACTTCGATAAATCCCTTCTTAAGATTTTTAGTAATATACTTCTTATATACCTTTATCTCTTTTAACGTTATCTTTCTTAAGGGGCTATATCCTAAATCTTTTAATCTACCCCCGTCGACTAAGTTGATATAGTAATCGTATAGTCTCCGCTTAGCTAGGTCGTTAGAAATCGCCTTATTAAAGACGTCGAGGTACTCGTAGTAGTAATCCGGTACCTCTTAGATAACTTTTTTCCTTAACTTTAGCTTATCCTTAAATAGCCTTTAGAGTTTTCGCTTTTCTTCGAGTATATAGTAGTCGATCTCGTTAATACTAGTAATGTACGTTTCCTACCTTTTAAAGATATATAGGAAGGCTATCGCGCTAATTATTACGATATTCGGGGGGCGGTACTTATATTATCCGATAAAGTCCCGACGGAGGGTATATAATCTTTATAAATCTCGGAAGACCTCCTTCCTAGGAGGCTTCTTTTCCGGAGGTATAGGTAGTTCTTCCGGAGTTACTAGTTAGTTGAGTAAAACTTAGTTTATCTTAGATACTACTAAGTTATCCTTAACTATATATACTTAAGTCTTAGGGATAGCTATAGTTCTTAACGGCGTCTACTTAGGCGGGGATAACCGGGGTATCGGTATTATCTCGAGCTAGCGGATCCTCGTAACGACTAATACCCTTATCCTTACTTCCTTAGTCGAGGGTAACGGCGGTAACGGCTTTATTTCCGTCGGCGGCGGCGACGGCTTTATTTCTATCGGGCTGGAGTCCTATAAGGGAGGGGACGGCTTTGTCCTTACCGTAGGGGGACTCCCTTTAAATATAAGTTAACGTTCCTTACTATTAATAAGTATATTATATCGTACTAACTACTTATCGCCGATAATAAGGTTATAGGTATACCGGATAACTAAAAGGATCTTATTCCTTATAGTCCGGCCTTAAATCTTTATCGTTCCCCTTAAAGTTATAGTAATAAACTTTCTTATTTAGCTATCGTAGCTTCTTACTTCTACTATAGGGAAGATAACCTTATCGAAGCTTAACTACTTTAGTAGTCGCTTAGCGAATAGTACGCTTACAAATACGTATTTATTTACTCCCGTATTAACTAATATATCGCTCGTAGTAATAAACTTTCTATTATTAACTAACGTATTATTAGTAGTAAAGGGGTTACCCTTTAAGTATAGCCGAATAAAGTCGCTATTTATATATTTTACGTTTATAAGTATAGTTAATACTTCCCTTAAAAGGGAGATAGTATTACTTAAGGTATTTAGTTTTTCGTCTTCGACTTTATATCGTCGGCCTCCTTAACGACGTAGGATTACAACTCCTTATATAGGCGGTTAACTAAAGCGTTAACCCTAGCGGTATCGTTAATCGTAAGGACGACGATAGAGTAATCCTTAACGAGGTAGCCCTTCTTACGGTAAAGGAAGTATTTACCCTTAGATTATAACTTAACGACTTCTTTTAAGGTCGGCTTATTAAAGGTACTCCTCGATTTATCTTTATTAATATTATAACCTCCTTCGTAGCGGTCCTTTTTATCTTTATTATAGTTCCGGCGGGACTCGCGGCGGTCTTTATCCTTTTTATTATCCTAATAGGAGGTACTACCGTTATCCTTCTTATCGCGGCTACGCTTTTAGTTACCGATAATCTTAACGGTAAGACGGGCGAAGTTATCGAAGGATATAAAGTCGTCGATATAATCGTACGTTAGGGTAATCTAGAGCGATAAGTAAAGGCGACTATTAAATTCCTCTTTCTAGGAGTCCTTATAGTAACGGATCTCGCCGGCGAGGCGGACAAACTTGTTCTTAAATACGCGGATATCCTTACCCGAGCGATATTTTAAATAATTATAAGCCTTAAGTAAGTCCTCGCGGATATTCTCGTTATAGTACTCGTTCTATAGATACTTTAATAAGGCTTCCGACTTTTTAATCTAATTCGGATAAGTATCGCGGAGGTATAGTTAAAAATCGAAGGTAGCCTTACCTCCTAAGTATCCCTCGATATAGGCTATACGTATATTATTTATAAGGAAGTAGTTAGTATTACCGATTAGTTTATTCGAGATATTCCGGTACTACGTCTCGAAGGTAATAGTATCCTTCGAAGGTTCGTTATAAAAGATAGGGATATCGGCGAGCTTAAACGACTTCGAGGAGCTACTAATAGTAACGGTTAAGATAGGGGTCTCGCCTCGTTTACGAATAACTATATAAACGATAATTATTCGTAAGTTAATAAGCTCGGCCTTTTATTCCTTAATCTTCTTAGTAACGGCGTAAAGGTTATCGTAAGCCTAACGGCTATTATCCGAGTTACTTCCGTAACGGTTACGGCGGCCGTTACTATTACCTTTACTATTACCTACGCCTTCGTTACCGTTAACCTCGGAGTCTAACGATAACGAGTTACTATCCTCGGGGTCGTTATTAGTATTAACGCGATAGTTATCGCGATAGTTTTAATTTATCTTATTTATCTTAGCCTTAGTTATATCGAGGTAGGTATTAAAGAAGTTAACCTATTTCGAGATATTTTATATCGAATAATTAAGGTTAGTCGCGATCTTATATAACTCGTCGTTCTAGGAGAAAGCCGCGGCGAGAAGGAAGTATTAAAGCTTAAGTTTTAAAAATATAACGTAAAGCTTCTTCTTATACTAGTCGAGGTCTTTATTAGATATAAGGGTTTAAAACCGGATTTAATCGACGAAGCTTTTAGTTATACCGAATAGCTATTAAACCTTTTCTATAAAAGGGTTAAATTAAAAGCCGGAGGTATTACCCCGTTTACTATAGTAAGTTACGAAGGACTCGATTACTACCTTAAGGTCGTCGCGTATTTATTCGGCTAAGATATTAAACTAAAGGGCGGGCTAGTTATCGGCTAGCTACTTTCTAAAGCCCTCGAGGTTTTAGTCCGACTTATCGATAGTAGGGTCGTCGTTATCGTCTTCTAGGGCGCGCGTCGCGTTATTATTACCTAAAATAGCGCCGGCGGTCGGGCCGATAACGGAACGGCGGCGTATCGCGGAGTTTTTACTATTCTTAACGGCCTTATCGGTCGTAGGAAGGAGGTCGGGGTCGAAGCGGACCTCCTTCTTAGCTAGCTCTAACTAAGCGGCGGTCTACTCGGCGGTCTTAGCTATCTTATCGTTTAATCGGATTAACGGCGTCTTCGTGGTCCGGCTTAGCGCGGACTCGTACTTACTTAGTTAGCCCTATACGTTATAGGGGCTTTTATCGGTTCGGTTCGGAGATATTATTACCTTCTTAGGATAGACTTATAGAGCTTAGAATTATAATAGCGTTAGTATATTTAGTTGGCGTAAAGAGGCTAGAGTAGTTAAATACTAAATCGTAGAATTCTAAGCTAAAGAGAGGAGTCTAGGATTCGGAGCGTAGCTTCGAATTCTAGATCTTATAGGCGATTACCCCTTTTCCTAATTAGGCCTAGTACCCCTATCTAGATTATAGGCTAAGCACTACCTATCTACCTATAGTCCTATATACTATAGTAGGTGGGTGCTACCCTTATAACTCTAACTACTGTAAAAGCCTTATATTAAATAGCGATAATAAGCTAATTACGACTATCTTAATAACTATTATTTACCTTTAATAACCGAATTATACCTATAGATCGCCTATATACGTATAACTATACCTATAAAGCCGAAACGCGTATACCGCTATTAACTACTTTATCCGATATTATCCTACCTATAAAGGCCAAGCCTTACAGCCCCTATAAGAACTACCTTAAGTAGCGTTATAGATCCGACTATTTAAGCCGTTACTACCGTTTCCGGCGTAAAGTATAATACCCCCGAGGACTAGCTAAAGTAGTCTAACACCCTTTACGTTATAGCTACGAGCTTTAATATCTAGCGTTATATCGATCTAACCTTACTCGAGTAGATACCCGAGGAGCCTACGAGGCCGCGCCTTACCTTCGGTAAATACTATATAAAGCTACTATATCCCCTAGGGATCTCGGCGGCTACTCTCTCGAGGTATTCCCTAGCCTTAGAGCTAAAACCTACTATAGATAGGATCCCTAGTAACCTTATAAAGCTTAGTAAGTAATCTAAGGTAGTATAGGACTACGACTAGTCGGAATATAAGGTTAACCTAGCCGAGTACTAACCTATCCGTACTACCCGTACTTAGCTTAATACTTAAATCTAGAATACGGTTTACTCGGACTACTGTAAGTTTATTAAGGACCTTATAAGTCTCCGTAAGATCTATACGGCTTTTAAGGCCTACTATATATTATACGAGTATATTATTTACCGTAAAGTACGTACAGCGTATAAGAACTATATCGCGGACTTTAAGAAGTTTAAGAATAAGATAGCTATATAAACCGGTAAGTAAAAGTCCCTTATAAATAAGGGGGTAAGGTAAGGGCTTTTAAAGGTATAGGATAGTAAGTCTTAGTTTTAAAACCTTATAAAAACCCTCCTTAAGACTACTATTAGTAAGGGCGTTACCGATAGGTATCTCCTATCTATATAAACCGAGGTTTATACCGGAACTATTACTTACTTAGTATTTACCGTAATACTAGTATCGCGCTTTACTACTAATAAGTAGAGTTAGCGCTTACCGAAAGCTATATTTCTAACCTTTTAAGGCGACGACGACGACGAAGAGGAGTTTAAGGGAGGGAACTTTAAGGGCGGCGATTTTTCTAATAAAGATAAGGGCCGTAGCGGTAGCCGCGGTTAAGGTTATCGAGGCCGAGGACGTAACGGCTTACGATAAGGTAGTTAATAAGACTATAAGGCCTCTCGTAGCCGAAGCTTATCTACCTCCTATAAATAAGGCCGCGCCGTTAGCGAAAAGTAGCCGGTATATAAGAAGGCTAGAGTTAAGGGGTAGAAGTACGATAATTACCTCGAGTTTTACGATATTAAAGACTACTAGTATCTCTTCCTAAAGAAGTTTATAATTAAGGGTTAGAAGCTATACTACGTTAGATAAGAGATAATCGCGGAGCGACTCGCTATTAATAAGGTAGTTAAGGCCTACGTTAACGTTATAATACTTTAATATTTAAAGTAAAATTAACTCTCGGAGTAATATAAGAAGACCGCCCCGGCGGCTTTTCTAGTAGGTACCCTTAGCGCTTTCGCTATAGGGCCGACTTACCCTTTTTAACGGAGCGTTATCCTCGATTCCGGCGTCTTAATATATATCTTTAATAACCGCTCGCGCTTCCTTAACTATACGCCGGCGCCCTATAGCGACTACGTATTCGCTAGGGATATATATATATAGATTTACGGCTATAGTAAGGTCCTCCTTAAGGTATACGGCTTAATTAATAAGACTTTAATACTCCGTAACGTCGTTTACTATAAAGGATTCGCCTATAACGTAATATCCCTCCGTTAACTTTATAAATAAGGGTTTAAGTAGTACTCCGATCGCCTAGTACTACTTAATTTTAATAACTCGGAATACTATAAGCTAAAGGACTTTTACGGCTAGTTCGTAATCTAGTATAAACCGTTAAAGTACCCCGTAGTATATATAGGAGGTTACCCCTTTAGGGGAGTCTTTACTTATTAGGTCCGTAAAAAGTTATCTTTCGGCTTAGTAAGTCTCTAGTATAATAGACTCGGCTACCCCGGCCTATTTATACTTTCGTACTTATTAGTTAACGTTAACGGCGTTAAGTTACGGGGGCCTATAACGGTCGACTACCTTAAGTATAGTATTTCTAAAGCCTATAAAATTATTAGTCGCGACCTTCGCTTAATCCCCTTATACGTAGGGGATATATAGGTAATTAACTTCCTCGACTACTACCTTAATAATAAGGGGTATAACTTTATAATACTATTTATGGAGAGGGTATTAAACTTTATATTCGCTACCTTCCTTACTAACCGGCGATATAAGGATAACCTTATCTATACCCTAAAGGTATTCCTTAAGAAGATAGAAACCTAGTACGGAATTAAGCTTTATAAGATTTAAGCTAATAACGAGTTAAGCTCTTTTAAGGTTATTATAACTTTCTAAGCCTTTATAGGTATCGCTTTTAATCCCTTAGCTACCGATACGTAAGCCTAGAATAACGGCGCCGAACGATTAAGGAGTATAATTAAGATAAAGGCTAAAGTTATAAAGGTATTAACGTACTTTCCGCGTAATCTATAAGTCGAGATTTATACCGCCGTAGTATACTTATATAATAAAACGCCCTTTAAGAAGTATAACTAGGCCTCTTTATATAAGGTCTTCTATATAGATCTCGCGTACCGTAACGGTATTCCGAACCCTATTCGTAAGTTATTACTTTCGTACCTATATAACTATAGGTACCGCGCTTATATTATAACGCCTAACGCCCTTAAGTAGGAGAACCGCTTTAATAAGTTAGTACTTACGGCGTAGATTAAGTATTTTATCGGCTACGACTTTACGAATATTTATCGTATATAAAACCTTAAGCTTAGCTAAGTAGTAAGGACTAGAGACGTAACCTTTAACGAAGAGGAATTCCTCGATAGGTCTAAGGAGTTATTTAAAGATAAGTTCTTCTCCGTTACTAACGAAGAGATAAAGGCCCTACTTAAGTCTTATAAGGTATAATCCCCTATACTTACTTTATTTAGTAACCCTACTACTTTAACTCTCGAAGAAGACGAGGAAGTAATAAACTATAAGCTTTATAAGCTATTTACGGCGTTTATAAACCTTAGCTTTAGCGTAGAGTATAAAGGTTTATCGTAGGAGGCTTATAAGACTAATTACCTTATTAGGATTACTATACTAAATCCTTTACTAACGCTAAGGGTAACGCCGCCTTTAGTAAAGGTAATACTTATAGCGGCCTTCTACTCCCTATAAAGCTCCGAGGACTACCCCGGAGATAAAAGGGCTTACTACGAGATAAAGTAGTACGGCGCGTTCCTTACGCTTTATTATACGGAGCCGGATAACTTAAGATTAACGCCTACCGATAGGGCTTTCTAGGCCGCCTTTAACGCCGGAAGAGCCGTAATTATAGTCGTAATAGATAACGAGAGTACCCTTTTTAAAGAGACGCTCCGTAGCGAACTAGATTACTTAAAACTAAGCCCCTATAGGAAGCGTTAAGTAAAGCGCCGATTAGTAGCCCTTAATAGGCTACCTTTTAGTAAAGAAGACCCCTCGGCTATAAGCCGTAACGATTTTATCTTTTCTACCTCGGCTGTAAGCCGTAACGACGACCCTTCGGCTATAAGCTAATTAGCTATAAGCTATAGTAATAAACCCTCGGCTATAACGATAAACCGTAGCGAATATACCTTAGCTATAGGCTATAGTAATAACCCCTCGGCTACGAGCCGTAATAATTATAAGACCTAACCTACTTCTATAACTCTTATTAACTAGAAGGACTTTTATCGGAAGGACCTCCCCTTAGTACCGGCGAACTACCGTAAATATTAAGTTTACTTACTCCGTTAGTAGTTTAAGAAAGTAATAAACGATTATATAAGGAGTTATAAGGAGATAAGGTTATAGGAGAGGTATTATAAGAAAGAGGCTAAGAGCTAATAAGTACTAGATTATATATAGGTATATACTTATAAGTTTAGTAAGAATAAGCGCCTTATTAAAGTTAAGGTATAGCTTATAGTCTATAAGGATTAATAAGTTAAGAAGGGTATAGAAAATAACTATACCTCGATACTTACCGGTAAATCGTTCCGTACCCTTATAGTAATTACTATACGTTTCGACCTCGACCTTATATAATTCGACGTTATAAATACCTTCATATACGTTAACCTACCTTACGAGGTATATATACGGATACCCCTTAAGTATAATAACGGGGGTAGGAATACCCTCCTCTTACTTAAGAAAGCCTTATACGGTTTACGTAAGAGCCCTCTCCTTTAGTAAAAGTACTTTACGGTATACCTTAAGGGCGATAAGTTTAAACTAGTACCTTACGAGCCTTATTACTAGATTAAAGGTAGCGTAATCGTCTTTTTTTACGTCGACGATATCGTTATCGCCTATAGGCTTTAGTACGTTAAGGCTACCCGTACTATTACGAGTGCTATCTATAAGAAGTACGCCCTTTAAGGTAGTAAGCCCCTTTAATAGTTTCTAAGGATTATAGTCTTACGAGATAAAGCTATTAAGAAGATCTAGCTTAGTTAGTATAATTACCTCTTTAAAATAAGTAACTTACTTGTTAAAGCTTTAAGGTACCGCGTTACTCCGATAACTACGGCTAAGCTCCTCCCTTATAAAGGGAAGGCTAGCTACTTAACTACTAATTCTTACTAACGTAAAGTTAATACCTTTTTATATACTATTATAATTATATAGCTAAACGTTACGTTCGCCGTATCTCGCCTTACTCGATTTAATCTTAACCCCGGCCCCGAGTACTATTATATTACGGACTATATAATTAACTACCTCTTAGCGATAAAGACCTTTACTTTATAACTAAGAGGTAGTAAGGATTTTACTACTTAAAGCGACGCCTTATTCGTAGATAATACGTTAAATCGCTATAGTTCCTAAGCCTTCGTTATAAGGTTATTCGGCGGTATAATCGGCTAACGAGTAAATAAGTAGGATACCGTTACTACCTTTACTATAAAGGTAAAGCTTCTCGCTCTCGCCTAAATAACTAAAGAAGTTATATTTACTATAAGGCTCCTTAAGGAATTAAAGGTTAAGCTTAACGATAAAGTTATTTAACTATTTTATAATAATACCTAGACTATAAACTTAATAACTAAGGAAGTCGTTACCCTATAAACTAAGTTACAGTATATAGATATTTATAACTACTAGCTATATAAGGCTTATTAAAAAGGGCTTATTAACGTAATATATATACCGTTTAAAGAGATAATTACCGACGGTTTAACGAAGGTACTTAACGTAGATAACTTCCTATAGTTTAAAGAGATAGTTAACGTTATAGACGTATAGGAGTACTTAGAATAAAGGAAGATCCCTATACTTATAAAGGGTTTAGTAGAAGGTTTAGAAGATTATTTTAACGGTAGATTCTATATAGTAGAATAGGGCCGGTAAAGGGGGTATAGGTATAAGTATAGGTATAGGTATAGGGTACGTAGAGGAATACGGAGCGATTTAGATATATATATACGGAGGAAAATACTAAGGATTCGCTAAGATAGGCGTTTAGGGATAGATCTTCGGCTTTAGTTAGCGTTAGGGCGCTAGCGTAGTTAAGGGGGTATATCGGATTGGATATTTCTGCCCTATAGCCTCTGGAATTCCACTGGAGTTGCCCCCCTGTAACTAGATCTTGGCGCCTACTTGGCGCCTTGGCAGGTGCCCCACCCCACGGGGATGGGGTATCCTGCCCTCGCCCACTTCTACCGTTCTAGAGCTCTCGCTCTTCTCGGACACTGAATTCTACATACGATTACGCCTACTTTTCCACAGGTTCCGGGCTGGTCACGGTCGGGCTCCCGTCAAGGCTCAAGGCTCAAGGCTCAAGGCTCAAAGCCTCACAGGCTCACAGGCTCAATTCACAAGGTGGTGACAGTGGAGTGGCCCCTGCTGGTCTCTTCCCGCCCACCGACCCAAACATTGGACGTTCTGAAATATTTGCGACAGCACAATTGAGTACGATGCAAAAGTATCAGTACGAACATCGACATGGCATACTTGCACTCGTACAGTAGGTATTTCTGCACCGGCTCGTCTTTTTTACTCAGGCTCGGGCTCGGGATCGGGTTTAGGCTCGCCCTTCAGTTCCGCCATGTGGTCACTCGACAGTCAGTCAGTCATTCAGTGACAAGTGTTGGCATGCTTGCTGGTCCGGCCGCCAAGACTCCCGGGCACGACGGCCGGTTGCTCGGACGATGAAGGGGGGGTGTCCCTTTCGGGAAGCGTGCCATCGCCAACAGTTTTGTTTGACGGTGCAACCCTAACCCTCTGAGTTCCAGCACCTTGTATTCAGACAGTGATGTCGCTTGACATCAATTCCATCATTCATTCAACATTCCATCTGTCGCCTCGGAACCGCCTTACCACTCTTGACGCTAATGGCTTCATATGCCTGATCGGACAGGGAAAGAATACTGTGTGTGCATTTCTGGGAACGCTGGGCGAATGAATCCCATGTGTTCTTGGGAAGGCTGCAGCAAACAGAACGGGCAATGACCATCACTTTTCTTTCTCATTCATCATCATCCATCTTTCATCCTCAACTATTATAATCAATCCCCATCAATTTATACCGATACTCCGCGTTGATTGACATCAAGGCCAGCTGTCAGAGCAAGGGCCAGGTACCCGGGTCCGGATCCCATCCCATCCCATCAGCCCCCCAGGTCCAGGCCAGGTCCAGTCAAGACGCCTACGATGAGCGTCGAACAAATGGCCGGGCTCCTCCTCTCGGGGTCCATGTCCATGGATGTCGATGCCAGTATGACTGCCATGGACGATACCATGGGGCTCGACGAGGTCGACCTGTTTGGCGACCCCGTCCTGTCGCCCCCTCCCCCCAGCAGAGCCCTGCAGCAGCGCATCAGCGACCTGCGCACCCGCGGCGCCGCCCACTCCATCGCCTGGTCCAAGCAGGGCACCATCGCCTCCGTCTCCAAGGACGGCTCGTCCCTCGAGCTGCGCTTCCTCCGCTGCCACCCCGAGACGGGCCAGTGGGAACTCGGTCCGCCCACGAGCTGCTCTCAGCTCCCCCCGCCCCCCGGCGGCGCCCCTATTGTAAACATCGCCTGGGCCGCCACCTCCAACAACGAGCTGGCCGTCATCGATGCCGCCGGCCGCATCGCCATCCTGAGCGTGACCATCAGTCTCAACCGCGCATACCCGAGCCGCCGCTGGGATGCCGACCACGATGACATACACCCCATCGTGGGCTGCTACTGGCTGCCTCTACCTGCCACTCCCGCCAACCGGCCGGTGAGTAGCCCTCGGAGCTGGCCGTGCCTGTCCACTTTCCACTGACCATGCCACCCAGTACCTCTTCTCGCACGGTCCGGCTGTCTGGAATCAGACCGAGTACAAGTTTGAAACCTCCGCCGTCGCTCACTCTGCGCCATATCACCCGAATCCCGGGAAAAGCGCCCTGTTTTGTGTCACCGCCAATGGCTTTCTTAAACTACTATACGTGCAAAATAACAACCGCATGGAGGAGACGTCGTTGGAACTCGAGAGCGTAGCATGCTCAGACGACATGATCACCCACGCGTCCATCTGCTCAGATAAAAGTATGGTTCCGCCTGTTGTGCTTCGACTCTGGGCAGCATACTGACGTTCCTTCAGACCTCCTGATCATTGTGATTGCGACGGCGTCGAAGCAGCTCAAGGTGCTCAAGGTGGCCACCCAATGGAGCCCGCCACAGCCTGGCGACAAGCAAGCACCGCCAGGCAGCGTCACGCTGAGTCCCTCCCTCATGGAGAAGCACCTCGCCATCTCAACTTGGTACCAGCCCTTCCCCAGCGCAACACCGCTGGACCCCCTGATGACCCAGCTCTCACACATTGAGATGCTCCCCTCCTTCCACCGGGGGTCATCAACGCCAGATGCCCCTCCTCTCGTCCTCACTGTGCGCTCCTTTCTTCCCGCCTATGGCTCACTGTACAACCAAGGCTATCAGAGTATCATCGACCGGTGGGAGCTTGTGGCGGAGCCGCAAGCCCTCCACCCGGCCTTTGCGCAGCTCAGCCAAAAGACGGGCCAGACGTCCCAACTTCCCGTCAGTCCCCCCAGTCGACCAGCCCATAATTGCCAACCGCTAACCCCGAGATAGCCCTCGACGGGGCTCAAGAAGCTGGAACCCATTGTAGTGCCCAAGATTGTGATTTCGATACATATCATGCAACTCGGCAGGGTCTTGTGCTTTGCCTTTAGCGACGGGACATTCCAATATCGGGACAGGCTCACCATGGACGAAATTTACCACGTGCAAGACTTGAGCAGAATCACGAGCCCACTCCAGGTGGGATTTCACTTTGAGCCCGAAACACCCTGTGAGTCTCTGGCGGCTCTCTATCCCCGACGCCCCCGACTAACATTCCATCTAGGTCTCGAGGTGGCCTTTTCACCGAACAACTGCTCGTTTGTGCAAATCAACGAGAATTGGACGGCAAGATGGAACAAGATGCAGTACACGGCCGAGCCTATGGTCAAGGCCGAGGAAGGAAGTAGGTTGCCACACCCGACACTCATATCCTCCATCTCCCCTCGCTGACCCTCTCCAGACCAGCACGACGCCATCTTGGCAGCCCTCAGCGTTTCGCTATCGGCGGGCTTTCACTACCAGACCAATTTCGACGATGTGCTGGCCATCGCCCGGCCCTTTGCAGACAGGCAAGGTATGCTTCCCGGCAACTGACCATCTGGTGCAGGACTGATCAAACCTGCCAGAATTCGTCTACAAATGGCTCCGATCTGTTAGCAACATGGTCAAGGTCCTCGTCGACTACTCGGAGGAGACGTACCACGACCAACTTGTCCGCAACCACCCCCTGGCCTTTTGCCTGAGCATAATGAACCACCTCGGCTTCCACGGCGAGTCCAAGCCCCGTGCCTTTTACGGTAAGTTCGCCATGCTCACGCTCAACCTCCGCAACGTCGTGCTCCTCATCACCATCGCCAACAACGCCCCCGGAACCCTCAAGGAGAAGCTCAACCCCCTCGACGACCCCGACGTCGTCACGGCCCTCGCCGGCTGCGCCAACTGGGCTGTCACACTCATCTCGTGGCTGGCCGGCTGCCTCCTTGACCTCCAGGACGACGCCACCTTCCGCGCCATCCTCGCCGACCCTAAGCGCTTCGCCGAGCTGGCCGGCCACATGCATACCCGCGGCAACGTCGCCCTACACCTCCTCCTCTGCTCGTCGACGCGCGGCTTCCTCTCGGCCGTCTGCCGCCGCCTCGCCATCCTCGAGGACATGTGCCACAAGGCCGTCAAGTACTTTGAGGGACGCAGCGCCGCCGCCACCAACACCACGGGCACTGCCGACCGCCGGCCCGACCTCTACTACGCCTACGTCAAGATGATGCGCGCCATCAGCTCGGGGCTCGTCAAGTTCCAGGACTTCAACAAGCTCCTCACGGCTCTTGGCGAGGGCGTGCGCGTCACGTACCGCGAGGCGCTGGGCGCCGTCGTGGCTCAGCAGCAGCAGGGCCAGCAGCAGCAGGAGCAGTTTGTCAAAAAGGCCCAGGCCCACGCCGAGCTCGACATGCTGCTGGGCGGAAACCCGCCGTCGAGCTTCCGCGAGATGCTGGACCGCTTCTTCGCCGTGAACGTCAGGGCGTTTGGGGAGGGGTGCGACAGGGCGAAGCTCTACTTTGGGAACTACGACATCCTCGAGATTACGGACGAACACTTGGCGGCTGGGAAGGGAGGGGCTGGTGGCAAGGCGCCGGTGCGCGTGGACGTGTTCACGCGGACGCCGGTGAAGCCGGCGGTTCCCAAAAAGGGGACGGGCGCGGACCAGGCCGTGGTGCAGTGGCGGAGGTGCGTGCGGTGCGCGTCGGTCATGGAGGATAAAGCTACCGGGAGAGGGTGGGGGCCCGGGTTCGTGTTTGTGCTGGCGCAGCAGAGGAGGTGCTCGTGTATGGGCAACTGGGCCATCCCCATCGCCGCCGGCGCCCCTTGATCTCATCGGTTGGCGCCGATCAAGGGGTTGGGGTGATGACGGACGAGTTGGATTGTTGACTGGCATATATTGTCTTGAGAGTATAAGTGGCAGCAGTAGCGTAGAAAGCAAGATTCTTTTCCATGGCCCCTTTCTAACCCATCCCATCCATCACTTCCCCCACGTCCAATCCCTATTTCCCCCCCTCCCACACAAACTCCTGCTTCACCACCCCCTCGCCCAACCCCCTCAACGCCATGCCGTAATCCCCCCCATTCGGCGCCCTCATCAACGTATGAATATGAAACCTGGCCGGCTCCTCGTTGGTCAGAAACACCCCCGAGTGGTGGTCAAACTCCACCACCACCACCGGGCTCTGAATCCGATAGTAAAACGCATCCCCATCCCCCCACCCGCCGATCCAGCAGAAATACGTCTCCCGGAACCACTCCCTGCACAACCCCAACCACGCCTCCCTCGCCCGCTCCGGCAGATACACCATAAACTCCCCCAGTATCCTCTCCACCAGCCCCCGCCCCCGCTCATCCATCTCCCCAACACACAGCCCCTCGTACGGAACCACCCTGTTGTCCCTATACGCCCCGCACAAGTGCCGCTGGTCATCGTGATTCCACCGCCCCTTGGGCATCCCCTCATCCTTCAGCCCCTTCCACAGCAACGCCGTCTTCTGCTCCCCCTCCGCCAACCCCGCCATCAACTCCGCCCCCAACCTCTCCTCCCCAACCAAGATCCGCGTCCCCCTCCCCGGCCCGGCATCAACACAATTCGGCTCCGCCCCCGTGAAGCACGGCGCCACCACCACCTGCCTCCCGCCATTCCCCACAAACAGATTCAAACACAAATGATGCCCATAAAACGACACCCCCCACATCCTCCCCTCCCCCGGCTCCCCAAACAGCACAAAGTTATAACTCCACTCCCCCACCACCCGCCCCACATCACACAGCTCCCCCAGGAACCCGTTGATCCGCATCGCGGCCCTCGCCTTCTCATACCCCTCGGGACTCAGCAGCGCCCGCAGCACGCGCATGCACGCGTCCCGCACCTCGGGCTTCACCTCGTCCAGCCTCAGCCCCTTCGGACTCAGCAAGAACTCGGGGTTCGACCACGTCCGCCACTCGGGCGCGTCGACGTGGTACGCCACGCGCGCCCGCTCCTCGGGCGTCAGGAGGTCCAGCAGCGCGCGCGCGGCGGCGAGCATCTCGCCGGTCGGCAGGCCGTGGTCCTGGAGGGGGTAGAGGTTGGGGCGGACGACGCCTTGTTCTGTCAGTCAGCACCTGCGTCTACCACAGTACTCGGGAAGTTGGGTAGCCGTGACGTACCGTCGTTCGTGATGCCCTTGAAGGGCTCCTTGTACAGCTCCAGCCAGTGCCGGTACAGCGCGTGCAGCCACGGCGGGTTCCCGCCCTCGATAAAGGCCTGCGCGTACTCCGTCGCCGACTGCGCGCGCATGGTGGTGAAGCGCGGGGACGTGATGTCGGGGAGGTACTTGCGAAAGTCGCCGTCACTTCCGGCACCTCCACCCTGCGGCTGGGGGTTGGTGTCTGCCATGTTGTGTTGACTCGGTTCGGTGCCCGGCTCAGGGGGTGTTGGATGTGAGAGAAGAGGCGAAAGTGGAAAGGTTGAGTTGAACTTCCTCGAGGCGACAGGTCAGGAGGAAGAGAAGAGCATCGTATGACGGAAACACCCGCGGCACTCCCCCGCCGCCTCCAGGATCCAGCCGCATGGCCGCGGGTATTCAAATAGCACCGGCACTTGTCTAGGTAAAACAATCACCCGGGATGGAGTGCATGCGGGATGGGGACACGGAGCGTGGAGAAGTCGGGGTAAAGCCGGCTCCCCCGCTTCGCCCCTTTTGGGTGCCAGGTGGGGACAACACTCCCAGGGGATGACGAGCAAGACAAACACAACAAAACAAAGGGGCCCAGGGGTTCCAACCCCAGTGACCCTTCGACTTTCCGATGCCCTTCTCCTGTCCGGATATATTGGGCCATGATCCATACCCCGTGCCTCCCGTCTCTCACCACAGTCGCGTGTCAATCTCGAAGAACCAATGCCCATCCCGAGCTCGATGAACAACCACACAGACAGTCATTGTCACATGGTCAGGCAAAGACAACGTTGGGGGCAATGTCGGGCTTGAATTTGACGATGCCAACTGATTTACATGCGAGGAATCAACCGCAGCGGCATCCCCGAGTCGACACAAACTCCCCACCCGAGCGCCCCCCTTGTCGTCCTTTTTTTTTGTCCTTTTTCTTTTCTTCAAATCAACAAAAGCAACGCCACCCATCTGACCTGAGTCCGTTCGGCGAGGGCTTTGGAAACAGCACGACGTGTTGCGTGCTGCCCCCGGGAGACGCGACCAGCCCGCCCTCGTCTGGATACTACTCACGCTATCCAGCGACACGGAGTGCTGTGTATTCTGTGGGACCACAGATAACTGGCCCCTCTCTGCAGCAAAATGTCAGCATCCGACAACAACATCTTGGGGGTTTCGGGGGTCATACCGGCCGAGTCCGAGACGCTGGCTCCGGAGCAAAGTGGCCTCTGCTGCGCTTGTTCTCCTTGTTGATTGTCCAATTCAAGGCCGAACTCCAAGCATATCGCCCTTACTATCGCGCTTCTCTCCTTCAGAAGGGACCACACTCAACAATGCCTGCAGCCCCAGAATGTCGAGATCTCGTCCCGATGCTGAGTTCACGACCATGTTGAAGGTCGTTGCTGCCTTACAATGCAGGCTCGTCTGCCCACATCGTGTACACCGCCGACAAAAGCACCATGAGGTCTCATGATGCCCGCTCGGTAGGAGGGTCAACATATATCGCTGAAGCTCACGCAAACCACCAAGCCAAACGCTGGGAAGCAGTGCCAGCACCACATCCGGGCCTTTTCACGTCATGCCCAGGACAAGAGTCGAAATCCATCACATCCCTTTTGATCCCTTTTGGCATTGTCAGCAAATCTGGACGCGTCCTTGCGGGCTGGGGAACCTACCATGCAGTGTATTGAAAACAAACTCCAACATGACCAGGACCGAGAACACATTGATCCGATAAAATCCCACCAAGTTGTGTTGGATTTGAAGACAGGTGCCACACTTGAGCTGTTGCTTGATCTTCGTGTTTTGGTGTTTGTAGATTCTGTGCTTGCTCCATGCGATTCCTGAGTCCATGTTGAAGCCAGTCTTGATGAGGTTGCTTGTGGGAGTGGTCAGCATCAAACAGGAGTGAACCAGGCTCAAGAGGATACTCACCAGAAGGGGATTGTGATTTAGGCGAGAACCAAAACCAAGGCTTGAAAAGACCACGAAAGATGTTGGAGACCCGATGGTCATTTCCATGCACCAATGTCGGCAGTCGAGGCAGTCCGCTGTCAAGTTGACGTCATGTTGGGCCAGAACATCCGATGTTTGCAAGGTGTGTGGCCATATAAGAGCGAGCGCCCCAGCCCCAGCGAGCCTGTGTGGGCTGAGTGCTTCCTCTTTTCTTGCCCTTTTTTTAACCAGATCGCGGGGTTGGACAGCCAGGCAGGGTGTCGAGTCAATCGTCCTCGGGGACCTCGGGGTCTTCGAGGTCCTCGTTGGCGGTGATGAACGTCCGAGTTGGGAAGTCGGTCACTCCGATTCGAGGCTGGATCATCCTTGTGCCTGTTGGTGTTGTCTGAGTTTTCAGCACATACGATTCCAATTTCTTGTCTTCGATGATCGTTTTTGCTGATGCTGTTGTCACAGTTGTCGTCACCACTGTCACCACATACGACTTGGTTACGGTTTCGATGCTCTTTGGTGGTAATCCCTGGGGGGCCAGTCCCTGGGGGGGCCGCTGGGGCTGCTGAGGCGTAGCAGGTTGCGGCATTGTCGTGGGGAGAAACCCCTACCCGGGGTGTCGGGTAGGGGCGGACGGAGGGGATGGATGTGTGGGTTCGGAATAAAGATACTGAGAAGAGGGGGTGAGAGAGAAGAAGAGGTGAAGAGGTGAAGAGGAAGAGGCGAGAGTCGACGGGAGCTGGGGGAGAGGGGGAGGCAGATTATAAAGGAAAATCCTGGTGGCGAGCTGGCCGATCGTGCTTGTCTCTCTTTCCGGCAGAGAAGGAGGTCGGGGAAGGTGATGGGCACAGACTGGGGTGGGTGCTCTCCTGTCCGGGGGGCGTCCTTTCCGTGGTTGAGGGCAGGTGGAAGACACGACATCCCGTTTACCTACGCAGCCAGCGGACAAACAGAGAGAGCGACTTTCTCCATCTTTCCACGGCGATGATGCTCGCGACGCAAAGGCAGGTCGACTCCCGCCATCCCAACCAGTCCGACTCCCATCAGCCCTTCCTCCAATGGGACCCCTTTTCCCCGATGGCAACTCGGACGCTGGCTTCTCTTCCACATCCAGCAGCCTGCGCCCCTCCTCCTCGCAGTCATCGCGCCCCTCGATGGAAACACCGTCTGACTCGTTGGGGACGGGCGACTCCCTCCAGCACTCCCTCGGCAGCAGCTGGGCCAGCTATCTCAGCGCCCAGCACAGCAGTCGCGAGCTCAGCGCCTTGAAGCGGTCCGTCAACGAGCAGATCGACAGCGTCAAGGCATCCACCAGGTCGCTCCAGCAGGAAGCATTGCGTCACCAGAACCTCGTGGCGACAACCCTTTCCGAGTTTAGGGAGAAGGTCGGGCGGGCCACTTCCGACCTGAGTGGTCTGAGGCCTCTCCAGGACAGTCTGCCCGCCCTGAGGCAAGAGCTGCAGTCTCACCGCGAGCAGACCTCGAAATCGCTCGTGGAGCTATCCGACAACTTCTCGGCGCTGCAGGAAAAGGTGGACGGCGTGGAAAGTCTCGCATCAAGGGACACAAAGACTGCCCAGGACAGATATGGCGCCGCTCTGAAGACGATTGAGTTCCTGCAAGGCGAGCTCAAGGTATTGACGGCCGAGAAGATCGCTTTGGAGAACAAGCTCTCGGCCGTCGAACGCAAGGTCGAGACGTTGGAAGAGACCAACCATCGGTTGCCAGAGGCCACCATCGAGTTTCTCGCGAGCATCTTCTCTCGGCGTGATGACTTGCTCAAGCTGCTGAACAAACCCGATGTCTTGGCTGTCCATCAACCTCCGATTCCAGCTGGTGAGAATGCCTCCCGAATCACAGAGAAGGTGTCGAAGCTAATACCAGCAACCCAGAGCCAGATACAAATATTGGCCGAGTCACCCGAGCCGCCTCAAGGATCCTAGAGCGGAGCCCCGAGGAGAACATCCCCAAAGTCCCGGTCCGAAAGAGAAAGGAACAGCACCGGCCCCCGCCGGCCCCAACATCCGCAAACCGAAACTCCTCGAGCAAGCAGGACATGGGAGCCCTCCTCTCCAAGTACAAGCAAGAATACAAAGCCCACCCCCCAGGCTCCGACGTCAGGTTCATCTGGTTCTTTCTCGACGACATTGAGGACGAGGACGCGTCCAAGCATGTCCAAACGTGGTTGGCGACCGCCATCCCCAAGTACGTGACTCTGAAGAGGGGATTGAGGAGTCACAAGGCCAAGGACGGCAGGCATATCAATATCAGGCCGGGGTTGACGTGGAAAGAGTTCCTAAGGGAAGTGCTCAAAACGCCGCCGCTCCCGGGATGAGGTCTGGCGGGGAGCTGGTGTCTCGAATGTGGCTTGTCAAGGGGCATCTTGTCATTTTAGTCACTGTCTTAATTCAGGGAAGCCTCTCCTCGGAGAAGTCGTGTATCTGGGTTCAAAATGTGCCGAGTCGGTGTCTTGAGAGTCTCATTTTTGATGTCCAGTCTTGTTGTTGCCTCTAATGCCGACTACAAATAGTGATTTATGTAGCACATAAGATTAATCAAACCGGGGGTATCTTTCTCAACAAACATAAAGAAGCAGACATGCACTTGTTGTCAAAGAAAGACCTCACTGGTGATGACCTCATCTCCCCGGCCCGGCAAAGTCCTTTAGGGGCGGACGAGGAGAGTGTACAGGGCCGCATACCACTAGGCCATACGGCCTTGGTGTGGTAAATCATCAAGGTGGGAGGTACTGGTGGAAGGACGGGGGGGTATATGCGAAGAAGCGGAAGAATGGCTGGTGTCGATGATGTCTCGTGATAAACAACCCGAGGTCGAGTTTACTACATCTCGACAGACTCAGAGGAAAAGACAACAAAAACCTGGCATGACATTTCATTATCCCAGCCCCCGCCCATCATGATGTACACCCGAACTCCCCGCTCCCACAACAACCAAACCCTCCCCCCAGCCCCTTTTCCGGATCACAACCCAGCCAAAACACTCTGAATCCCCACCGTCCCCGCGTCCTCCCTCCTCTGCACAAAAGCCTTAAAGTCCGCCTTCTGCAACCGTCTCCCCACCCCCCCGGGCCCGCCACCACCACCCGTCGTCAAGTTCCTCGACCTCTCCCTCAACGCCTCGGGCCCAATGATAAACAAATATCCCACCTCGGTCAACAGCTCCACCACATTCTCCACCTCCTTGCTCACCCGCCACTCCTTGATCGTCGACACATACCTCGCGATATCCTTGGTGACCATCAACCCGCCCGTGGCGTTCACCGGGAACTTCTTGAAGTGCTCAAACAGCAATCTGTGCACCGCGAGCGCGAGTTCCGAGTAAAAGACCTCGAGATTCGCCCCGTCGACCGCCTGCGCTACCTGCACCGCCACCTTGCCGCTCAGAAACGCGCAGATGGCCTCGCACGGCGGCGTCTGGAGCATGTCGACCAGCCCCTCGAGGTCGTCGTCCTTGGGGCGGAAGTCGACCTTCTTCTGCGTCGCGAGGGTGCGGGACACGTAGTTGACGGCGACGTCCATGGTGGCGCGGACGACGGCGTTGGTCTTCTTCTCCCTGGCCTCGATGGCCATCTTGGTCTGGGCCTCCATGTGGCGGCGGACCGTCGTGTTGGACTCGGCGAGGCGGATGAGCACCATGTTGATGAAGCGCGACATGAGGTTGGTGATGGTGACGGCGGGGCGGATGTGCGGGAGGTACGAGAGGTCGGGTTCCGTCTTGATGTTTTCCTGCGCGGTGGCGGCGTCGAGGGCGGCGTCGAGGGCCGTTTCGACGTAGACTTGGCCCATGCTGGTGAGGAGGAGGTTGAGCAGGATGCTGACGTCCTTCGGGGTGTCACTGGAGGAGCTCATCTCGAGCGTGCGCCGGACGCTCTCGGCGAGCCAGATGATCATGCGCTTGGCGTAGGCGACGCTGAGGATACCGTCTTGCTCCGTGACTTCAATGTCGTTCTTGTTGTTGGTGTTGTCCTGAAGGCCGGCGACGCGGAGCATCATGGCTTTTTGGGTGGGTGTGAGTTCGGATGATTCGAGGCGTTCCATGTAGGCGTCTTTGGCGGTGGCGAGGAGCTGGGTGCCTTGTTGGGCGATGGCGGCCATGAACCCGGTGGGTACCTTTTTCCTCCGGGAGTGGTAGAGGGTGAACTTGAAGAGCAGGGAGTTATACATTTCTTCGAGACTCCTCCGCTCCCGGTCGATGTATGAGTTTCCGATCAGATACGGGACAAAAAGCTCCTCGAGCTGCTGGTCCAATGTCTGGGCGATCTGGGCCGAGCAGGGTTCGGGGTGCTCTGTCAGCCCGTGTGTCTTGAGGTCTTCCACCAGGGCTCCGATGTATGACCTAGATGCATGGAGCGAACGCAGAAAGGCCAATGACGACACTGTGGTGGCCTTGTCGAGAACCATTTCCAACCGCTGCTGAATCGACTGCTGAAACACGCGCTGGATGAACTTGATCAAGACCGTCTCGTAGAACGGGAAGGCCCGCTTGATGATGAAGGATTCCTCCTGCATCACGATCTTGACCTCGTCAACAAGAGACTGCAGACTGGGCTCAACACCTGGTGGGTCGGAATCCGGGTCGGCCAGCTGATCCCACGTCTCTCCATCTCCCGTGACCTCGTCCGTGATAAGCTGATCCCGGTCGATGAAGAACTGGTGCTGGTTGACAAAGGCTGCGATGACGCTGGCGCCGCCGTTGAAGTCGTACAGCACCTTTGCGCATTCCATCATGTCGTCAAAGTTCTGCCGCCTGTAGCTGTTGTTGAACTGCTTCAGGAGGTCCTGCTCGAGCTGCTCCGAGAATTTCTCCAGCAATTCTCTGGTATTGTGCCTCCGGTTGGTACCCGCGACGCCGTTCGTAACACCGTTCCCGCGGAAGCCATTGGTCTGCTGCCCCCACGAGGCCGGATCGAGCCTCTGGCTGATGCGCATAAGTTGGCGCGCAATTACAGCGCATCGGATCTTGTTCTCGGCCCCTCCCTGCCGCTGAATCTCCTCCAGCGACGTCAACTGCCCCGTCTCGCTGACCTCGACCCAGCACTGTATGAGAAAGTTGGCGTCCTGCGCTTTCCTCCGTTTCCTGTCCAGCTCCTCGAGCTTCTCGCCAATCTGCACGGCCACGTTGCCACCCCCGTCTCCACGACTTGTCCCGTTCGTAGCATTGGCGCTGTTGAGTGACAGGTCGAGGGCCTCGAACTGGGCCATGGACTGGTCGAGCTTGCGGCCGAGGTCGTCGAGGGTCTGGTCATGCTGGATTTCGGCGCGGCGGACTTGCGACAAGAGGTCGGACTCCTTTTCCTGGAGTTCTTCAGAGAGAGAACCGAGCTGATCGAGGGCACCTATTCACAGCAACCGTGTCAGTCAGCCGGCAACTCTTCGAGGAGATGTGGGCGGGGTAGAGGGGCTCACTCTCAAAGGTCCTAATTAGAGGTTTGGGGTCGAACGCATGGTTGGCGGGCCCGGATTTCCGGTTGGTAGGGTTCGCGGTCTCGGCGAGGGAGTCGACAAAGTCGCGGACGATAAAGTCCTTGCTGGAGAAGTCGTCGAGGGTGAAGCTGGGGCCGCGGGGGAAGAGGGCGCGGTTGCTGGTGGTGCTGGTCGAAACGGCGCGTTCCATGGCCGCGGTTGTCGCCGGTCAGCCGTCCATGCGGCGGTGTACTTGGTATCTTTTTAACCAAGGCAGGTCGTTTCCATTTCCAGCCAGAGTGCGCCGAGTTTGCCGGTTCGCAGGAGTCGTCGGGTGTCCAAGACAGGTTTCGATGTTGGTTGTTCGGAAGGGTGCTTGGGGATGATTGGGGGCCACAGAGCCAAGCTCCCCTGTCGTCCAGTGGAATGCTGTCGCAGTGCCGCTTGGGCCGTGCGTCGTGGACGATGGAGGATGACCCGCCACACCAAGCCCCCAAGCCCCGATGCTTGCGTACCTAGCTCGACAGGGGTCATTTCACACGTCGACAAGGCCAGAAAGCTGGCTTCCAACTTCTAGAAAACACATGTGGCCCTCCTCCCAAGATCCGACGACGTGACGCCCTTGTTCACACACATGCGGTCCCGCTACCCGACGCTATCTGTACGATAACGCGACACATATATCTGCCCAAATTCCCGACGAAAGCCAGCGCGACAGCTGACCGCAACGGCGCAACCGACCGCGCTGCATCGACATCGACATGCCCCTGTCTACCAAGGATCTCCGGGCCTACCGGAGAGACGAGCAGTTTGGACACAGGCTTCTGACGCCAGAAGAGAGGATAAAGCTTCTCAAGGTGTGTAACACAAAACACTTGTCTCTTGGGAAAACGTGCTGACACCTGGAACCAGCCATATCTCCCTGCGCCGCCCCGATCAGCAGCACAACGAGCCGAGCTCAAGAACCGAGAAAAGAAGTCGAGACTGGGCGTACGGCGCTTCCTAAAGTCACAATGGCACGCCCTCGTCTACCTTATCATCCACGCCTTCTTCTCCCTCTACATCCGCATGCGCCAAGCCTACCATGCCGTCGTTAATCGCATCTACTCCGTCTACCACCACCACCACAGGACACCCGAGCTGATCCAGCAGGACGTCAAGACACTGGGACGCCTGCCAAAACACTTGAGCGTCATCCTCACACTGGAGGATCATGGAAGGCGCGGCGCGGGTCTTGAGAGGTTGGTGAACGAGGCGGCGGAAATCGCGGCATGGTGCGCCAGCGCTGGGATCCCACAGGTCTCCATCTACGAAAAGAGTGGTAGGTCACAACCCGAGTCACATCTTCTAGGGTCGCTCAAGACTAACACCACACAGGAATCCTCAAGGGTTATCTCCCCGAGACACACCAGGCAGTGGCGCAAAAGCTGTCGGTCTACTTTGGCGACAGCTTCCCTGCTCTCAGTGTAGCGGCCCCCCACGGCCCGCCCGTCGAGTCCCGTCCCTCTTCGCGCGGGTCACGCGGAGACAGCCAGGAGCAGAAGCGCCTCTCGATTCTCCTGCTGTCGGCCGAAGACGGACGCGACTCGGTCGTGGATCTCACCAAGACGCTGACAGAGATGGCGCAGCGATCCAAGCTCTTCCCAGCCGATATCAGCACCGAGCTGGTGGATGCCGAGCTGAGCGAGAGCATCATGGGGGAGCCGGACCTGCTTCTCATCTTTGGGCCGCATGTTGAGCTGTCTGGGTACCCCCCATGGCAGATCAGGCTCACCGAGATTTTCCACGTCCAGGACAACCAAGGTGTTGATTACCAGGTGTTTTACCGCGGCCTGTGCAAGTATGCGCGGGCCCAGATGCGCATGGGGAGGTAGAATCGGGATAGACCGGAGGTCGGATTTTTATGATTTGTGGGATTGTGGTTAGACGGGTTGGTTCTCGGACTGGAAGATTCGCCAGCGCGGCATCGGGCTTAGCGTCGATATCATTGTCGTTTATTGCAAGCCAGATACCAATAGCGAAGCTCTACGGATACAACTCCGACTCTTCTTTCCTGTGGGCGCATCTCTCTTTTTTTTTTTTTACGTCGGGTATGACGTTTATCTGGCAGATCAGCCGATGACAGGGCTGCCGCCATCGATGCAGGTACAACAGCACGCCTATCAGGGCTCACGAGGCGCTGCAAGGCTGGAGCCAGCCGAGATTTCAGGCTAGCCTCACAGCCGTTTTTTTACCCCGGTCTTCACCACCCATGCCGACCCAACCCTGTCATTCGCCCAACCTTGAACCAAGAGTGTGAGTCGAAACACCGAGTTCTAAATTTCCACCTCACCCGGACGTCCAAGACCTTTTCATGAATCCGAATTCTTCAAGCAACGGCGGTGATGCGACCGGGGCCAACACCACCACCTCGACCCCCTCACCAGAAAACATGGTGGCTCTTCGCCCGCCCATCGTCCGCTCAAGCCTAAACGCTTTGAACAGGTCCCTGTTCACCAAAAAGATCAACCTCGCCGCCGCCGCCGTCAACGATAGCCGGGTCATCTCAAAGTACCGCAAGACTCTGAGTGGGACCCGCGAGATTCTGGATGTTGACCGCATCTCTCCTATTGTCCCTCACCCAGACACCACCCTCGGGAAACAAGGGAAAAAATGCATCTTGCTTGCGCCGCATGTGAAGCCCGAGTGTAAGTGGCGTCCGTGCTAATGTGTTAATGTGCGTATATGATACTGACATACATGACAGTGCCTGAAACATGGAGTACGGCCATTGAAGAAGGCATACAAAAGGAGGAGCTGAGCGTCATGCCGTATGAGTTGGAGCTCGGCTATGATTATTGGAGTTTCCGTGAGTCTTGCCCCTTCATCCCCACATGCCGTGTTGGAGAGCACCGGTACTGACAGCTCCCTCAGACGACATCCTCACCTCTGTCCTCCCCGAAGAATACCACGATGACATCCCCGGCGGCTTCAACACAGTCGGCCATGTCGGTAAGCCCCCCCTTTCCCCTTCCACCTCACCAAAACCCCTAACCCCCCAGCCCACCTCAACCTCCGCGACCGCTTCCTCCCCTTCAAGAAGCTCATCGCCGAGGTCCTCGTCGACAAGAACCCCGCCATCCAGACCGTCATCAACAAGATCGACAACGTCGGCGCCGAGTCGCAGTTCCGCACCTTTTCCTACGAGGTCCTCGTCGGCAAGGACGACCTCAACGTCAAGGTGACCGAGAGCAACTGCACCTTCGAGTTCGACTACAGCAAGGTCTACTGGAACAGCAAGCTCGAGACGGAGCACCGCCGCCTCATCCACCTGTTCGCGCCGGGGGAGGTCGTCTGCGACGTCATGGCCGGCATCGGCCCCTTTGCCGTGCCCGCCGGCAAGCGCGGCGTCTTTGTCTGGGCCAACGACATGAACCCCGAGAGCTACCGGTACATGAAGGTGGCGATTGAGAAGAACAAGGTCCGCCCCCCCCTTCCTTTGCCTCACCGGCCTCTTCTAACACACCCAGGTCTCCAACTTCGTCCGCCCCTTCTGCACCGACGGCCGCACCTTCATCCACCAGGCCGCCGACTCCGTCCTCGCCGCCCACCGCGCCGGAGAATCCGTAACCATCCCCTCCGCGAAAACCCACGGGGCACCAAAAGACGCCCCCCGCGCCCCTGCAAAGGTCGTCTCCGTCCCCCCGACCATCGCCCACTTCGTCATGAACCTCCCGGCCTCGGCCATCGAGTTCCTCGGGTGCTACCGCGGCGTGTACGCCGGGCACGAGGCGCTCTTCGACGAGGGCAAGGCGAAGCTGCCGATGGTGCACGTGCACTGCTTCTCGTACAAGGCCGACGACGAGACGCCGCTGAATGACATTTGCGAGCGGATCACGAGGGAGATTGGGTTCACGATGAGGCCGGGGGATCCGGAGGTCGAGGGGCAGGTCGCGATTCATGACGTGAGGGATGTGGCGCCGGCGAAGCGGATGTTTTGCGCGAGCTTTAGGGTGCCGAGAGCGGTGGCGTTTGCGGAGAGGTGATGTGAGGGAGGAGGATGAATGGATTTGTGGTGTTCTTGGACGTCCACAGTTGCATGGTAGTGCCGCTGTTGGTGGTAGTGTCGGTCTGGATACAACCTCTGCGACAGAAAAGGTCGATATCTCGAGCCACTATGGTCATCAAACTTCAACACAACCCCTTTCTTCACCGCCGCCAGACAACCAAACTAAACAAACAAACCCCCCACCCGCCGAACTCGCTCGCTCGCCGATCCAGACAGGCTCATCACATTCCCTCCCCTGTCAACATCAACCTTCACCTCCCCCCATCCCAAACCGCACATCGGAGCAAGCACGGTTCCTACCAAACGGCAAGCGACGGCCATGGATATATCCATCCCGCATACACCATACATATCCGATGCACATGCGGCCAACCTGGGCCGGCACCCCATCGCCAAAGCTACCCCTGTATGTAAATGATATGTGACAGGGCGGGACAGGGTAGGTGGCCAGCTATGAAGTGAGTGAAGCTTCCGATCCATGGCGCGCGATAAGACTCCCCATCCCCGTTGATAACGCACCGTCCCCCACGTAACCTGCACCGACGACGGCCCGGAAGATTTCGATCGATACGGTGGGGGTACGCGATGATGGGAATAGATTACCCTGCCTTGCGCGCGCGCTGGGATCCATCATACGCACATACATATACATCTCTAGCCCGTCCGTCAACCAGCTTTCCCATGCCCTTGCTGCATGGCGGTTGTGTGATTCGGATCGCGCACCTTGTTGACGGAACGGGGGCGGGTGAGTGGGGGGGTCTGTTCCTGTTCCTGTCCCAGACCACATATGTCGGAATCAAGGAAGCTGTCGCGGAACTCGGTAGTTCGGCCGTGGTGGTGGTGAAAGCTGGGCGGGTGCAATTACCCAGCCATTCATTGACGGCGTCCGGGTTGGTTGGGGGTGGTGTTGAAGGGGGGGTTGACACATGGAATTGGGCGTCCGGTAGAGGTGGTCAACGGCTGTCAAACCGTCAAAGTGAAAGTTGTGACACCGGCTCGTACTTACCGGTCGGGCCGAAAGGGGGGGGGTCGCCGTCGCTCGGTCAGGGAGATGGCGGGCTTTGGCTTCACCTCGGTGGATGGTACTGTACTGATGGTCACAGTTGGTAGATACCCCTTAGGGAGCTTCCTGCTTTGACAGTAGAGACACATTGGAGCAATCGGTGATTTCTGGCATGAAGACGGGACAGTGCAGAACTGCGAGGTCACGGCGAGGTGAGAAGACGCGCGCGCACAATCCATACCCGGGAGACGACCACTGCCCGAATCCTGGCCATTGTGGTCTAGGCCGTGGACCCCCGCCCGGTTTCCAAGGTCAAGTCCAGACAACCGACAATGTGGAAGACGGGATGATGAGGGGGAGGAGGTCGACCGAGAGGAGGGGTAGTGTTGACCGACCCCTCCATGGCGATAAGAGCTCCCCTCCCTTATCTCGCGGTATCAACGGCGGGGGTGGTCGCCGACGCCAGGAATTTTTCTCTCGAGGCCCCTCTCGTTAGTGTATCCGTACGCAGTAGTGGAAATGGCGGCGGCCGCGCATGCATGTTTTGGGTGCTAGGTAGACGGGGCCCGCATCGGTGTGCGTTTAGACGGGAGGTGAAGTCCCCCGGGGGTTCGTGGTGGCGGCGGCGATAACGACACTTCTTTGTTTCCCCCTCTCCCGGCCCGGCACTCATACCCGTTGGGCCTTTTTGTTCGCTCGTCCCTGACTCGACGACCTATTCTTGGTCGTGAGAAAGAGAAGAGGAAACAAACACATTCTCCCAACCCCCCCTTCTCGCCCCCGGAAACGTCAAGCAGGCGGACCCCCAAGACGAGGCATGATGGCGTGCCTTGGCGGCGTACCTACTACGCAGTACTGTGTAGGAAAGCTGCAGAGAAACGTATACAGGTACCCACTCGAGCCAAAAAGACCCGGACAAAGGTTATGCTGAAGCCTGGCCCCTACTGCGTACGATCGGGAAGCCCCGGGTCTGCCGTTGACGACCGCCCGGTTCCGAGGGATGCCGGGACCGATGTCGACATCCGGGATGCCCATGGCGATAAGCCCGGTTCTCGAGTTTCGGCCTCACATCGCCGACCCTTCCGTTCATGGGCTGATGAGAACAGCAACAACTGAATCAGTCCGGAGAAAACCCCCTGATCACGCCGTCAAGTCCAGCCCCCCCGGAGCTCACCGTGCCGGACCCGTGGTCGCGCCGCCGACATGCTCCGTCGCTCTCCCCTGGGTAAATCCGCTAGCTCGTCGGGTAGATATCATCCAGTCCCCGGAGGTGGATGCCGCGAACGGTGCGCGCCTGGGCGGAGAAAAAAACCCCGAGATGCTTGGATGTGGAGACTCGCGCGTCTGGGGCCACTCGAGGCCGAGCATCTCTTGCACGTGGGAAGAGCCCGCAGGGCGGGCCTTTTCGGGAGGCGAGATCATCAGGGGTTTGGCGTTCGGTCCCAGCGCTGATGGGTGCGTTTGTGAGGTCGATGTGCCCCGGGAATAGGATGGGGAGGTGAGGATGCGGCTTACTTCGCCTTCGTACGAAGGGCGGGTTTTCTCAGGGGAAACCCGTCTGATTCGGAATCGAGGCTGACATCGAGGAGATCGAGTGTCCCGGTTGTCCAGTTTGTTGGTTTGTACGTAAATACGATCCAAGTGTGTCAGGTAAAGAGTTTGCCGACTCTCAACAGCTGAGATGCCCACTTGTTGGTCGATCTTTGCCTCTCGAGATCAGTAGATGTGACAATACGATGTGAGCGGCGACGGTTCCGGATCGGTGGGATCCTACACACACGAGTTCTAGACCTCTTGGTGCATGTGTGAGACATCCGATCTGCCGGTTGGATTCTAGACTGCCAGACTGCTTGAACTGGTGCGAGTCTCCAACCTCCGCCCTGTATTGTATCCTTGCCGTACGCGGGACCGTTGCGAGTGCAGTTGACGTCTGGAAGTGTTTACCCAATGGTATACCCCTTTCGTCTGATATTGACACCCCCGCCAAAACCGAACTGCGAGTTGATGTACTCGATCGAAAGATGGGACTTCTAGCACCAAGTGTATGCGCAAACACCTGCTTAATCAAGAAGATGGGAGTGCTAGAATATCAACCAGTTCCCGGTGCCCCGACGGAGATGTCCAGTCCATCTGGTTGACCAAAAGTCACCTCGTCTCTGGAAGAGGTTCCATCTCGTCAACCTTGGGTGGCACGGCGTGGTTGTATCAGTGTTGCTCTGCAGCGACGTGCATGCGCCTGCAGAACAGAACTTGTTGATTGGCGAATGCTGTGATGATGGGGCTATTCGTCATAATCTCGATAGCTTTGCAACCACGGTGTAAGAGCGGTCTTGGACATTGGAACTGTTCCTTGACAAGAATATGCAACGGCTGCACGACTTCTCAGTCCGTCACTGGCCAATGCCTGTCTTCCCTCCTTCCAGAAACAGGGTGTAGCATGAGGTCGAGACGAGGTTGCAGCCCTTCTCTCAGACCGGATGCTGCGGTTGTCGTAGCACCACCTAATCAGGACCTCCATCCTCTTGAGCGAGGTCCAATGCTACGATGAGATGGCTTCCGTATCACCACCGCGGCACCACCCTTTCCGAGGCCATGAGCATCGAGCAGCTCGTATCTCTGCACATCGAGCCTGATAATGGGCCATTCTGCTTCTGCGTTTCTGTAAGTTGTGGTGATACCGCTATTTCCGGTTTCTGGACAGGCATTGGTTGTCTGCCGTGGCAGAGCCATCGGATGTTTCGTTTCGTTTCCACTCAGCTCGTTCCGGATACTCGGCCATGTAAGAGAGTCCATGATGACTGACTCCAAGCTTCCGGAGCCCGCTCGAGCAGGTATCATCCTGCCATGGACCGTTGGCGCCGAGCGGCGAGACGACCACGCCTGAAGTTTGGAACCGCATGGATGGAGTGCAACATGGCCATATGATGTTGGAGAGGGGCCATTGTGTTTTTTGACACACAACTGGACTCTTGGTAGTGCTGAAAGTGTGACGCTGTGCTTGTGGTGTCGTTCCTCGTCTTGGCTCTGGTGGGGACCCTCGAAGAACATCGAGCTCTTGCAAGTGGATGGAGACATTGGAGACAAGTCGGGCTTTGAAACGAGCCCAGAGGGTTGAATGCCTTTTTGCCTTCTTGGTCGATGTCAGTGGTGTTCAAGATGTGCCCTGAGCGAGGCAGAGCGGAGTCCCTAGCATGCTGGCCTCGGACCTCGACGATTGCGGAGAACATGGATCGGGAACGCCGAAGCGTGGAGTCGAAGAATATTCGCCGTCCGGAGATCAGACCTGGGATGAAATTGGCGTCGAAGATTTCGATGGTTGTTGCCAAATGAGGTCGTCCTGGACATGTACTCAACCGAAGTTTCCCCATGGTTGGCCCGGTTTCTCCTTCGCTTGCAAAGCTAGGCCTGTCCTGCACAATGTCGGTTGTCGGTATCATTTCAAACTTGAAAGAGACATACATGTAAAGATGCGCCGAGTTGGTCCGGAGAAATCCACCCTCGAGAGTCGACTGAAGAACCGCAGAGACAGGGCTGAAGCGGGGATAGACAGGACGGTGGAACATGGAACCAGCGGTGGGGCAATGACACGCAGAAATCTCGTTGACTCGCAGAAGTGACTGATGAGAGTCTGGAAGAAAATGGATGCTCACTGCTCACCGACGTCGCCTCGAGGCACGAGGACCCTCCCCTCGTCCCCTCATCCCCTCATCCCGTCCGTCTTTTGCACAGCCGCGCATCCGGTCCGAGAGCCAGGAACGGCCCCGTGGCTCCAGGTCGATGAACTGTCGGGGTTGAGATTGAGATGGAAGAGGGAGGAATAGGGTTCCCCCGTCGGCGAGGTTGTCGTTGTCGAGACTCGAGAGCAAAGCTCCATGCCGCTGCCATCTGCCCGGCCTCCCGAACGCCGAAAGTATCTGTATTTAATATTTACCTTTTAATACCGTCAGTCTCTATTCTCCTCGCAGCGTCGCTGCAGGAGTCGCATTCCGCCATTTCGCCGCTCTTGGTGCTTGACTGCAAAAGTCGTCTCGGTGACTAACGAGAACCGCCGTTGACCAAGCAGAAAGACGAGACGAGGTCACACGCAATGAACCCCCCTCCATCCGTTCCAGCGATTCGTCTGCCCCGCCTTGATCGTTGCCTCCCACGCCCTCGCCGAGTCGCCAGGGCTGCGCCCACGCCCCCCGTGGGCCCGTCCACCACCCTGCCCGGGGCCTGGCAACCTGAACCTGCTGACCTGCCGTCGTCAATGCCCCCCGGCCCCCCAATGCCAGTGCCAGTGCCAGTGCCCCAGACCGCCTCCAAAGCCTCGGCGTTGCACGGGGCCCAAATCGGTCGGTGTCGGCGGGCGGGCTTGATAATTGATTGCATTTTTTTGCAAATTCAAATCGCCATTCCACCACCACCGTTCGCTTCGAGCTCTCTCTTTGCCCTGCTCTTTGCCCCTTTTTGTCCATATCCCCTGCTTGTTGCTGGCCCGAAACAGCTGGCCGTCTCGCCGCCGCTATATTCCGTATTTCTTGGGCCGATTGCACCATCTCTTCGACATCGACATCTCCAGATCAGAAACGACCAAAACGACGACTCGCCAGCCCTGACGGGCAGCCCTCCACCATCTTGCTGCATCCACTGCAGTGTTTGCTTGGCCCTGGCTGAGCCCGCAGCAGCATTCCTCGAGACGATTGACGGGAGAACGCGGGGGTCCCCCAGAATCCAGATACCGGCACTGGCAAGATCGAAAGGCACCGCTCAGTCAGTGCTCACAGGTACGTCAAGACCAGCAGGTTTTGGTCAGAGGTTCCTCGCATGTTACTCGTCCCCGTCCCCGTCCCCGTCCCCATCATATCCAACCTCAGCCCGTTGCTCCGTGGCCCGTGGCCCGTGGCTTGTTGCAAGTCGTCGTTGGTTTGGCTGGCCGCTGCTGTTTCCCGCACTGGACGTCACAGGGAGAATGGGGTGCTGGCACGTTTGGCGATCATCTTCCCCAGGTTGCTCACTCTCGGCCTGCATGTCTCCATGTGTCGAACTGGGTCACGTCTGTTTGCTGTTGCCCATTCATTCAATTCCATACGCAGTCAGGCAGTATCGGATGGATTCCGCCCCCCTTCGTTGTCCCGTGACAGACGTGCCATGGATTCCAGCAGGAACCCCCATTCTCGTCCCCCTCCAAACCACCCCCCCCCCTCCCCAGTTTTCCGCATCCGACCCCCCTCCCCCCTCCCCCCCTCTCATTCACCCATCCCACGTTCTAGCTTCGACTTTTCGACACCGACCGGGCAGGGGTCACTGCTCAGGTGGGTGTGCACTGTGGCATTGGGATTCCCATCCGCTTAATTTGCACCACCGCCTCCGATGAGCCGGGCACTTACCCGCACACCTTCTCGAATCTCCACTGCCCATTCCCCCCTTCTCCAAGTGACCAAAAGTCAAGGTCCAAGTGCAGCGTCGAGACCTCTTCACCATCTCCCTGCGCTCGCTCACCTCACGGTACCCGCTTCCTTTGTCTCCCTGCCCACCTCGAGTCTTGACCCTAATCTTCCTCCCCTTAACAACCAGCCGACTGCCTGCCGCAACAAGACGCCGTACTGACGCCGAGTTCCCCCCCTCCAGCCCGTCCGCCCGCGCAAGTCACCGTCTTTGTCCCTCGACGCCATCCCGTCCACGGGCCTTCGAGAACGACGAAAAGAGGGTCCAGTTCCTCCGCGTTAGCCCGAGAGTCGCCTCAAGACCGAACCCTCTTTTTCGCAACCGGCCGACTATCCATTCCAGCTGCGACTCCTCCTCGAAACGACTCCAGCACACCCATGCGGGTCACTCGACCGCGTCTGTTGGAGAAAGGATTGAGGGTGTCTTGGACGCTGTCCATTGATCGCCAGGGCTTCTAATCTGTCAGAATGGCGGTTGTTCTCTCTTCGGCGGAAGAGAACAGCTACTTCTCCTCGTCGCCGTTGCGCCGCTCGCACTCGCAGCCCAAATTCGGTACCAAGCGCAGCGGATTTCAGACATCATCCTCGGCCTCGCGCTTAAGCGACCTCTACAACCAACCCCGGGAGACGTTTGGCGAATCGATAGCCTCGTCTTCGCCCCCCTCTTCGGTCACCAACCACGCCGAATCGTCCGACATGTCGTGCGTATCTACCCCGTCTAGCAACTTCTCGGTGGCGTCCGACTGCAGCGACGTGGACCACCTCGAATCCGTCACGGCGGCACAAGCCATCTCCCGGCGCTATGGGGGTGGCTACTTTGACCATGTGGAAGACTCGGAGTCTCCCAGTCCGCACAATGGCAACACATCGTCCAACGAGAACGAGACGTCGACCACAACGTCAAGACCGGACTCGCCCGAGCACATGGACCGAGCCACGGACGACATTGCGATACGAGTGCAGCCTTCGCGACACGTTGACTACCTCTCGCATAACTGGCGCGAGGAGGATATTTGGTCGTCGTGGAAGCTCATCGTATCTAGGAGAGGCGACTACGCCAATGCGGCGCGGTTGGAGAATGCGTCGTGGAGGACGTGGATGAAGTCCAAGAACAAGCTCAGCACTGTCTCGCCCGAGACGCTCAACTGGTCCGTGAAGCGCACATTGGGGGGGAGTTTTGGAGCTAACAATCTGCAGGCTCAAGGACTGCGATGTCACCTGGCTCTACGGACCGCTACAGACGGGCAGGCCGGGCAGCATGAACCCAATACACACGGGCTCCAACAGCGGGCGGCTGTCCAAATCCAGCTCGTTCGCCAAGAAGCCCATCCTGAAGAAGAGAAGCATGTCGGAGATGATGCTCCAGCGGTCTCTCTCGACCTCGTCCCTCGTCAAGCAGGCTGCTGCCGCCGTCCAGGCCCAACAGAAGGAGGAGGATCGCAAGCTTGGAAGGCGACCGGCATTTGGACGAGCCATTACCGACTACGTCGCCTTTCCCTTCTCGTCGCGCGGAGTGAGCCATGACAACACCAGCCTCTTTCCGTCCGCCATATCGTCTGGCTTTGTGTCGCCGAGCGGGGAGCGAAGACACATCCACTTCAATGAGCAGGTCGAGCAGTGTATCGCTGTTGATGTCAAGGGCGAGGACGACGAAGAGGACGTTGACACCTATGCGTACAACAACAGCGATTCGGACGACGGGGCCATCATGATGAAGCGGACGACCAGGTTCAAGAACAAGAGGCGCCCGACCATCCGCAAGACCAAGAGCCATGGCCACAGCACCGAGAGCAAGACGATTGCCATGCTGCCGTCGACGACGCTCAAATACCGCGAGGACACGCCCGAGCCGACGGAATCGGCCATGAAACATAGTACGACCATGTTTCGAAGCCCCCTGGGGTCGCCATCCTCGTCTCAGGAGACGCTGCGGCCAAAGAAGAAGTCGGGCAAGCTCTTCATCTCGTCGGACGACTCGGAGGATTCCGAGGAAGAGGACAAGGAGAACCCTCCCTCCAGCATCAAGGCCAGCGATAGCGGGAGCGGCGGCGGCGGCGGCTTCGGGATGAAGCGGAGCTCGTCGTCGAGCGGCCTGGCGAACCAGGCGACGGGAATGCGACGAACGGAATCGGGAATGTTTATGCCCTTTGAGGACGGCGAATCGAGCACGGCGAATGAAGGCCTTTTAGGGCGGGTCATTGATACGGTAAATACGGCCCGGGACATCGCCCACGTCATCTGGAACGTTGGGTGGAGGAAATGATTTCTTTTTGCTTTTGGGCGTTGTTTATTAACCAACACTGTTTTTTCCAGAAGGGAGCTGCTCACAACAACAAGAACACGCCTCGAATTCGGCTCGGCTCCGGCGGTTCTTCGAGCAGTCTGGCAAAGCTTGGTGTACGATAAAAAAGGCGAAGCATGAGAGCTGCTACTAGCATTGGAGGCCCCGGATACCAGGGGGGTTTAGGGCCTCGTTACGACTTGGACGATCTGTCTATGCGGGCTGCCAGAGAGGGCTTGCGTGGACTTGAGCGACAAGATATTTACGACGACACAAATATGCATTGGCTGGGGCGTTGTGCTGGGCTGGGCTGGGTAGGGCTGGTGGTGGTTTTGTCTCTCCTTTTTGGCTTGGGGAAGGTGGTGGAGGACCGGACGACCCCGGGCTACGAACAGACCCGCGAGCAGTACCCTATATTGCGCAATGCCGTTCGGTCGTTTTGCCAGCAGCGAGTCGAGAATTTCTTTCAGGTGCCTTGGTCGTTTCTGCGGGTCGTTCGTCTGTCTGGGGTCTCTGGGAGGCAAAAATAAAGGTTGTGGTTATACGGGATGGTCGTTGGGGGGTTTGGGGAAGAGAAAAGTGTTCAGGATATATGCCTTTTGAGGGGGGTGTCGATGGCTGGCGTTTGGGGGAGTCTGTCTTCTCGAGCGATGCAGGCTTGCTGACCTCGGCGAACATGACTGTCTGTACCAGGTATTCTTCGGCGATGGGAGGGCCTTGGGGCTATAATGTGGTGTTGCTAGACACTTCTACAGGGGACTGTGCAAGCCTAGAAATGAACACTGTTATTGGTACAGGCATCCATGGTACTAATGAGTGTCCCTGCGATTGCTCATGCAGGCTGCCTCTGATCTGCATTTTGAAATGGTCATCTGCTCACGGCTCGTGGTGCTGTTGTGACATGTCGGCGTTGGTGAGGCGTTGGTGAGGCGGCCGCAGGGCCGAGTGAGGTTGAGGGAGGTGTGAGGCTATCGATAAGAGGACCGACCATTTAGGTTTTGATGCCTCAGGCACCAAGTCCCGTTTGCCAAGACTGTTGTGGGTCCCAGCTCGACGCGTGCATGGAGAGGCTGCCTTGAGCTCCGAGCTTCAGCTGTTGGGTGCCATCATCACCGTCGCCGTCCCCAACAACCACCACTGTCAATCCCATCTCCCCACTCGAATTGGACGACCCAACAACTCTCTCCCGTCCGCTTCCACCACCTGCGAACCCACCGAACCACCGCTCTCGATTGACAGCACCTCACAACCACCCACAATGGACACGCTCTTGGCGCAATACAGCCGCCCGGCTTACCACCAAGACGACCTCTTCTCCGACAACGAGAACCAGGATCTCGTCGATGGCGCCCCCGGCCTCTCCCTCAAGTTCGCCATGCCCCCCGTGGCCCACGTAAGTCTTGCTCTGCCCCTCCCACCGCCCCCACAACCCAACTGACCACCTCCCTCCCCAGCCCTCGGCATGGCTCCGCGCCGCCTCGGACGACCGCTCCAACCCCTCGTGCCCCATCAAGATCGCCCACGGTACCACGACGCTCGCCTTCCGCTTCCAGGGCGGCATCATCGTGGCCACGGACTCGCGCGCCACGGCCGGCAACTGGATCGCCTCGCAGACGGTCAAGAAGGTGATCGAGATCAACAGCGACCTGCTGGGCACCATGGCCGGCGGCGCGGCCGACTGCCAGTACTGGCTGGCGTGGCTGGGCATGCAGTGCCGGCTGCACGAGCTGCGGCACAAGCGGCGCATCAGCGTGGCGGCGGCGTCCAAGATCCTCGCCAACCTCGTCTACCAGTACAAGGGCCGCGGCCTGAGCATGGGCACCATGTGCGCCGGCGTCACCAAGGAGGAGGGCCCCGCGCTGTACTACATTGACTCGGACGGCACGCGGCTGGCGGGGAACCTGTTCTGCGTGGGGTCGGGCCAGACGTTTGCGTACGGCGTGCTGGACGCCGAGTATCGCTATGACTTGACGACGGAGGAGGCGCTGGAGCTCGGGAGCCGGAGCATCCTGGCGGCGACGCATCGCGATGCGTACTCGGGCGGGTTCATCAACTTGTACCATGTCAAGGAGGAGGGGTGGGAGAGGCACGGGTTCAACGATACGAACCCGATCTTTTGGAAGACGAAGCTGGAGAAGGGCGAGTTTAGCAATGTTACGAGCGAGCTTTGAGGGAGGGGAGGGGTGGAAGCAGTGTCTTGATATCTTGGGACATGGGGAGCAGAGATGGTAGTACAGTGGTTTGTACAACAGAACAGCATTAAATCGCAGTCTGCTTCGCTGCTCTATTCTATTCAGGCTCCCGTTGGTAATACACATCATACATCGGGCATCCCAAGATGCTTCCCCCAACCAGCCCCTACATCACACACTCCCCCCCTCTGCCTTCACATCCCGCACCACCCCCCTCCGCCTTTGCGCCTCCAACACCTGTTTCCACCTTTCCACCTCCCCCGTCCCATCCACCACCCTCCCATCAACATTCCACCACCCCCCCACCCCGAGCACCCCCTCCTCCCCCCCCATCCCCCACTCCCTCTTCACCAAAACCTCCATCCCGCTCCTCCACCCGGCCTCATACATCTCCATCCCCGCCCACCCCACCATCGCCGCATTATCCGTACACAGCCCAACCGGCGGACACACCACCTCCACCCCGCCATGCCCCCTCGCATCCATCACCCCCCTGATCACCCGCCTCAGGAACCCATTACTCGCCACCCCGCCCGCCACCACCAGCGTGCCCACCTTCGGCGCGCTGCCCTGCGCGGCGTACCGCGCCGACGCCGGGTGCGGATTCAGCTCGTCCAGCGCGAACACCACGCGGCTCGCGAGCTGCTCAAACGCCACCTTTTGCACGGCGAACGCGAGCTCCCTGCGCCCGGCCTCGTCGTCGTCGGAGACGGACCGCAGCGCGGGCGCCACCTGCGAGCCGAGGCCGGTGAAGTTGAACTCCATGCGTCGGGACTGGGACAGCGGGGGGGTGAGGTGCCAGCCGCCGCCGGTGGTGGAGACGTAGGGGGCGATTTCGGCGGCGCGCGTGGGCGGGGGGGTGTAGGTTGTGTAGTCGGGGGTGGGGAAGGCGAAGGTTTCGAGGGCGGCGGCGTAATTAGTGGTGGGGGATGCGGCGAGGAGGGAGGGGGGGAGGATGAGGCGGGAGGCGGCGTCGAGCATGTTGCCGATGGCGTGGGAGGGGGTGGTGGCGAGGAGGGAGTGCGAGGTGAGGGAGTGGGAGTGGAGGAGGAGGGTGTGGCCGCCGGAGATGAGGAGGGTGAGGAAGGGGAAGGAGGGGGAGGGTGGGGAGGGGGGGCTCGGAGGGGTGTCGGGGCTGGTGGTGGTGGTGGTGGATGGGAAGGGCAGGGCCAGCGCGGAGACTAGCCGTGGGGTGAGGGCGTGCGCTTGCATGTGGTGTACCCCGAGGAGGGGGACGTTCCAGGCGCAGGCGAGGCCTTTGGCCGTGTTCAGGCCGACTGAGAGGTTCGCTGACATCCCCGGGCCGCGGGTGGCCGTGACGAAGTCCGGGGGGCGGCGGGCGGTGGGGTGTCCGGTGCTGGGGTCGCGGGTGTGGACGATGGGGGTGTCGGGGGAGGAGGGGGTGGTGGCTTCCGGGAGGCACTGGATGGCTTCTTGGACGAGGGTGGCGAGGGCGGCGTCGTGGCCGACGACGGCCGCGGCGGGGTGCACGCCGCCGAAGCGGCGGTGGTCGGACGTGACCTTTTTGTTGAAGAGGAGGCGGGCAGCGGGACCGGATTTCTCGAGCACGGCGACGCAGGTGTCGTCGCAAGAGGTCTCGATGGCTAGGGTGAGGAGGGGGCGTGGAGGGGTAGAGTAAGGGCGAGATATCCTGGGGAGGTGGTGGGAGGGTGTGGTAATTCGGAGGGGGGTGATTGTTGGTGTTGTTGTTGTTCTCCTGGGGAGACAACGGGGTGGTGTGAGACGCATCATGGTGAGTTCTTCATGTGGTGTTGATGGACTGGGTCTCGGTGAAGGAGTGGTGAGGTGATGGTCGTTTTGGCGACTAGAGGAGCCGGAATGAAGGTGGCGGTATTACCAGAGAGAAAGAAGCTTCAGTTTTTCCTATCGTATATCACTTTGCCCATTATCTCTGTTGTTGATGCACTCCCCTGGATGAGTTGTAAGTTGGTGAAAGTCGCAGGTCGAAAAACAGACATTGAACCCAGCTGCCAGGCCAGATCCATCAGCTGTCAGCAGCCGACACAGTCTGTTGTTGCCCCTGAAACCCAACACCACAACTCAACATTGTCAAGCACAGGAACATTTCAAGCACCCTTGATCGTAACGCAATGCAATTATTATAACTCATCGCTATCCAGTCAGCCCAGCTATCCAGCCGAGCATGCCAAGCCAAAATGCAATTCTAAACGCCCATCCAATGCAACAAAGTAAACACCCCCTTCACGCAACCTCAACAATCCCCCCATTCACCCCCACAAAGTTCCTAAACTCGCACTTACACCCCCCGGTCCCGCCATCCATCCCCCCAAACCCCTCCTTAAACTCCCCTGCCGGGTTCACCAGATCCCCCTTGGTATTCATATCATTCCCCAGAAACTTTATGAACTCCTTGCCCTCCACGATCCTCCCCCTCTCATCCACCGGCCTCAAAAACCCAAATTTCTTCTTGTACTCCCCGCCATGCGTATCCAGCGTCACCGTAATCGGAAACGGAAACGTCCCCGGCCGTGTCCCCCCCGGCGTCGCATCCGCCAGCAGCCGGGCGCTCCCCTCGCGCCTCGTCCAGATCTCGATCTTGTACCGCGCCTGCTGCCAGGTGATGATGAAGTTGGCCTCTGAGCGAAGCGAGCCGCCGTCGAGGTCCGCGGGGACGGGGCCGGGGTTGCTTGCGCCCGTCTTGTCCAGGGGCAGGATGGACTTGAGGTAGGTGGACTTGTCGTAGTACGTGTAGAAGGCGTAGCGCTCCGTCGGCAGGCCGCGGTCGTACAGGCGGAGGGGCTGCTGCACGGGGAAGGGGAGGAGCTCGGCGGGGGCGCCCGAGACGCCGTCTAGGGGGTCGAGGCGGGGCGGGGGGACGAGGTAGGTCTGGTTGTCTGTCTGGCGGCGGGTGAGGGTGTCTGTCCGGCGGCGGGTGAGGGTCGGCGGGAGGGATTGCAGGACCGAGAGGTAAAAGGGCGTGGGCTCGCCGGCTTTGAAGGGGGAGACGACGCCGTCGGTGGTGTTGCCGAGGAAGAACATTTCCTGGAAGGAGGGCGGGGGCGGCGAGGGGGTAAAGCCGTTGGTGGGAGGGGGGCGTTGCTGCCGGCGGAGGCGGCGGGTGGGTGGGACGGGGGGAACTCCGTCTGGGATGTTCCAGAGCTGGCGGGTGTCGTTGTCGAATTGGATTTGGAGGATGAAGGTCGGATGGGTGTTATCATAGGGCGCGGCGAGGGCGGCTTTCTCTTTGGGCAGGGCGCAGCTCCACATGGTCGGGGGCGTGATGCAGTTGGTGGTGGCGTCGGAGTCGGTACCGATGACGGTCAGGACACCGGTGGGCATGGGCGGGAAGGTGGTGAGGTTGACGAATATTGATTGCGGTGCGGCGGCCGAGGTTCTGCCTCGAAGCACCACCACCGGGACGACAATGGCCACCACGACCAGGACCACAAGAATGCAGAACACCAGCCCACAGACGCGCCTGTGCTTCCTCCCTTCGGGGCCGGGCCGACCAAAACAGCCGGCCATCCATTTCGGGGCGCATCCGCGACCTTTCCAAAGTCCACCGGCCTTGTAGGCCATGGCATCTTCCTTTTCGTGCCGGCGACGCTGGCGCTCCACCTTTTGCCTCGGACCACTGCCGGGGGGAGGATCAAAGGTGGTTTGAGGGACGAACGAGCCCATGGGCCGGTCCGGGAGACGGGCTGGGTACGCCATGACGGGCTCAGTTGTCGCCGGTGTGAGAGGAATATTTGTAAGGCCAATTGCACCTTGCGAGGTCATAGTCCTCGAGAGACCGGGCGAGAGGGGTCCAGGGGAGGGCGGGTACATGGAATTCAGAGGGTGGTTGGGCGGGAAGACGGCCCGGTAACGAACGCTCTCCTTTGTCTGGGCGGGCGGTGGGGAGTAGGGAGGGGGCGATTCCGTCGGGTGCGAAGGCTCCTCATGCTCAGCAGGCGCTGGGGACGTCCTGGCGCGTCGTTGTCCTTGGCCTCGCGGCGAGGGCATCAAGGATGGCTGCGGTGAGATGGGAGGCGGTGGGGATGCGGCTTCGATGGTGATCCTCGGGGGTAGATTGATCGAGGCAGGGGTTCGCGACTCGCTGAGATAGTCGACCTCGTAGCCGACCTTGGTTTGGGGGTAGTTGATCTTGCGATCATGAGTCGGGGGCGGTCCCTGTTCCAGCACCTTTGGCTGTGTCTGTGCCAACACCTTTGGCTGTACCTGCACCAGCACCCTTGGCTGAACCTGCGGTTGTGGTTGAGCCTTTGTCTCTGCCTGTGGTTGAACCTTGGCCAGCACCTGCGGTTGCTTCCTGTCCGTATTGCTCCACCAATCCTTGGCTTCCCTCGCAACAGTGTCCTGAGGGGTGTCTGGAGTCTTGACAAACGGTGTCGTAACCTGATCCCACCAGCCTGTCGACCGGAGGCTGGCAGCGGTGCTTGCGCGATTTCTTCCCTTGGGTCTGACTGATCTTCGCTGTGTGCCTAGCGGGCTATTACCATCTTCTTCAAAGAGCGTGATCGGCGTCGAGGCATCGCTCTCATCGTCGCTCAGAAGTATGATAGTCCCTTTGGTTTCGCGCTTGTTGCGGGGGGTCTTGTGGAATTTATACCCGCCATCATCCTCTGCGAGTCCCGTGGCACCGGACGCCTGGGGCCCACGGTATGCCATCGGAACTGATGGGACGGCAGGCACATGAGACCGCATTGTCTCGCCAATGATGCTGGGCCTTCCGTGGCTGTCGGGGGTATCCGGAGACCAGGCGGAAACCGGCTGCTGGGTCTGCACCGGCGCCGGGGCAGGCTTGCCAAAGTACCGCGCAAAGTCCATCGGAGTTTCCACCGTGACCGTCTGCGGGCTGACGATGACCTCGGAATCAGACGGCATGGCGAATCCAATCATGATCGGCCCCGCGCTCGGCGACAAATCGTCCTGGACGGGCGTATCCACGCCCAGCCTGTCCGGCATCTTCCCCTTTGCCGCCTGCGCGGCCTTCTTCTTCCGCCAGCTGAACCCGCCAGCCGCGTCGGCCGAGTTCGATCCCTCCAGAGCCTTGAGGGCGGCGGCGTCGACAAACTTGCCGGTACGGCTCTGCCGTTGTTCGCGGAACCTCGACATGTCGGTCACGAGCTTGATGCCGGCCTGTTGGTTCTGGGCCTTTTGGCGTTGCCGGGACTTGAGCCGTCGGATCCTGTCCCCGGTCGTCGTCGACGCAGAAATGGAAGTCCGGTGTGCTCGCGGAGCGGACCGGCCGGCTCCGGAGCTGGAAGGGCCATCTCGGGTTCGTTGGGGAGCCAGCGGCTCCTCGTCGCTGTCCTCCCAGTCCTCCCATTCTTCTCTTGTCCTTCGGGGTATCCTTTGCTGGTTCATCTTGTGTGGTCGTGGGGGTCGATAACTTGTGTCGACAAGGTTGACTGGTCCAAAGTTGGGACGATATCTCGATATCGATGCTTGGAGTGGTAGTAGTGACTGTCAGGTGGCGTGATTATTTCGACTTGTAGTAATGGTGGTGAAAATGAAGGGGTATCGCCTTGCGATATCTGCGAAATGCGATCAAGTGGACGAACAAGATTGAAATGGTATATTTTCCATCAAAGAAGAAAGAAAAGACGTCGTCCCCAAAATAGGTATTGTAGGCGTCACGAGCAGTCCATTAAAGCGAACGAACAATAGAGACGGTGAATAGAACAATGGGCATCCCGAGGAAGAGGGGAAAATAGAGAAGAGGGAAAGAAACTCAACAAAGCGGACCACCAGACCACGACCACGACCACCCACCGCCCGACTAACAGGAACATTGAATCCCGAGACCCGACGACCAGCTTCGCCGACCAACAGACTGACAGACAGACACTTGGCTCGTCTCGTCACGCCTGCTCCCACGCCTGTCGCGTCCACGGCCAACAGGTCCCCCTCCGCCCTCGATACCGCATCGTGACTGGCTGGTTGGACCCGGCCGGCTCTCTGCCTGTTTCCACCACGGCCGCGTTGGCAGCGTATAGGCGCCGCGTGGACGTCGGCCGTCCGGGGTTTGATGGGTTCGCGATTGTTTGGTGCTCGAGGGAGGAAGGGAATAGGCGCTCAGCTGGTCTTGGTGGTAGGGGATTGGCTGTCGGCAGCCGCCCTCGCCCCTGGCGCCCCTCGCCATTGGCCCATTAGCCACCAATCGACCCTTGTTCGGCTCTTAGCGGCACAAGACCCCTGCTGCAGAGGAACGACGACGTCGACGTCTGCTCCTCTCTCCTCTCTGCCCTCTTGTCTTGGACAACTCTTTGAAATTAAGCGCGAAATGCACGCAGTCGAGAAGATTACGTGGGACATTGCAAAGTGCGACTAGGAAAATTGCCACAACTCAAACGGAGATGAATGCAACTCTCAAGATTGCCATCTCAGCCGGCGAACCCTCTTCTCTCAAGTTGTTCTCGCCTATCGAGACTCAAAGCTGATGGACGACGGTTTGACAGACCCGGGCGCCTCCTGAATCCTGTCACCCGTCCCCGCACAAAGCCCAAACAACCGCCAGCCCCGACCTGCCAGACTGGAGAGACGAGAGTTGACTTGTGACACAGCCTCCCCGCAAACACCCATCCAATACCAAGCGAAGACTGCTGAACCTCCATGTACAGAGATGTGAAGACATGTTGTGGATGTTCCATACTGTGTATATCTGCGGTGTACGTTTGTACCGGAGATGCTGCAGCGAACTGGGGACCTGTTGTCGCATGCACAGGAGACAGAGACGTGGAGCCGATTCACCGACATGCGGGATCTGTGTGTCAGCTGCTTCACTGTTATCTGTGGAGAGACGCAAATGGTGGGTATATGGTATTTGTTGGTTGATGTGGTGGGTGGTGGTTTGTGTGAGTTGGGATGGGATGGAGTGGTGATACCACCAACTGGTCGACGGTCAGGTGGCGGTGCCTGTATTGTTCTCACGAGACAAGAGGATGAACAATATCAAGACGACTGCTTGTCGATCGTCGATGTCTGCCAGGTCTGCGACGTTCTCGAAGTAAGACGGTTTGCTGCCTGAACATTGAAGTTACCCCGCAAACAACATCCAGAACGTGCTCTCACCCTTCTCCCGCATGCACAGAATCAACCCATCTGACCACCCGGGTGCATCTTACACCCCAAAGAGGGCGTACCCCGCCCGGCGTCAGCCGCATCTACGCCATCACCGTCGCGGCACGAGGGAGGGGTTCGTGGTTCGCGAGGGAGGCACATGCGGGGTGGGTGGATGGAATTGCTTCTGCCGCCTGCGGGATCGACCAGAAACCTTGGCATGCCAAGACGGCCAAGCTTTTCCAGATCTCGCCAAGGCTTCTGCGCCAAGAGATCAGGGCGGCTACGTCTGGACGTCATCTTCAACATCACCTGCTCGGGCATGGGGGTGGAAATATTCCGTGCTCTTGTCGCTTGTTCTTGGGCTTCCCAGATGATAGTCTGAGGGAGATTATTTGAAGGACTCAAAGGCTTGATAAGTCTAGAAATGAGAATATTAGATGTGAATTTCCTCGAGGAGTCCCCCAGTCCAGTCCAACCCAATCTCCCAGTCAGCATCCCCTCGCCATGATATATCCGGCATCCGTTGATTCAACTCTCCCGTCCTTTCATCATCAGCAATCTCCGTTGCAACTGCAGGACGATCCGCCGTCGCAGCCGCAGCAGCAGCAGCACTCAATCCACCCCTCGATGCAGTCAAGCCACTGCTGGAGAAAGCAGAGATGAAGATTCGCATCCGGCGTGGGCGCCGATCCCTAGTGTGATGCTCGTCAGGATCCCCATCACCGAATCTGGATTTGGGATACGTATAACTCACCGGTTGCTGGGTGATACCTCCTTCGAGAGGGGCGGCCTCCATGGGGGCTTGTTGCTCAGGAGCGGAAGTGATAGTGGGCATTTTGGAACTTAGGGGAATGAGACGTTGGTATAACGGGTGTCAGGTAAGCGAACGTACTTTGAAGGTTTATCGTAGGGATATAGAGAAGCGTATCTATATGTCTGTAGAGCGTAAAAGAAGTACCAGGATCGTCGATAAAAAGGGGTAGGAATCAGTAACTGGGAAGCCGTGGCGGGAGCCCTTTATCTATCAAGCGGCCTGTCCAGGGTCTATCTTCCTGCCGTTCAATGATGATGGGATAAAGGAACCGGCGTAGGGATAGAAAGATGGACAGTTCAGTAAAGCCTCTAGATTAAACAACGTGGAGAAGTGAGCTGGTGTAGTCTGGTGACATAGGCCTTCCAGTCATATCCAGTTAGACAAGATGCCGGTATTCCATCCCTACTTCTCGAGAGGGTGGTAAGTGCAAACCCAAATCATCGTAAGGTAGAAGAATCCAAAATTTATTTCCTATCCTTAAACTTCTTCAATCAAGAGAGTCCATCCTCAAGACAGCCGTCAAGGTACCTATACAAGAAACGAGTTGGAATAAAGGCTTCGAGCAATGATGGATGGCGCCGAGTTGCAACGCCATCCCCCGATTCACATCCACGGTGTCTCAGCAGCAGATACACTCCTCCCCGAAACAGCAGCAGTTGCACTCTTCGACGAAACCGCCGCGAAGGTTCATATCCGGTTGGGGCTCCAATCCCTGGCGCGTCGGACGTCAGCACCCATCAACAAGTCTCGACCGGGAAGTCGTAGAGCTCACCGGTTGCTGGGTGACAACCCCCTCGAGGGGGATGGCCTCCATGGGGGCTTGCTGCTCAGGAGCGGTAGTGGCAGGCATTTTGGATCTTAGGGGACGAGGCGCGGATGTGACGGGTGTCAGTCGTACTTTGGAGGGTTGTTACAGAGATATCGAGAAGTGATGATTTTGTCGTTTATAGGTTGTCTGTAGAGTGTAAAAAGGAGTATCAAGGTCGTTTGGGAGAGGAGAGAGGGAAGTAGCCCGGTTACGAGGAAGTACTGACGAGAGCCCTTTATTCATCGAGCGGCCTCCCTGTGGTCCCTTCCTGCCTTCCCGCTCTAAGAATGGTGGAACGACCTGCCGAGCCGGCAGGGACAGAATGAGGGGAAGTTCGGCGAAGCTTCTGGATTGGACAACGGGGACGAGTGTGCCGATGCAGTCCGTGTTCTGAGATAAGTCCGGCACATCGGCTTTTCAGTCATGTTCGGTTGGGTGAGATGCCCGTCCTCCCTACTGGCCAGAAGGGTGGTGACTGCATCGGACAAGCCGTGTCAGCCTACCATGTAGGGGCGTGGTGGCTATCGGTGCACACTGATACATCAGGTGTGTGTAGCCCAGGGAGCCTTTGGGATGTCCGGTATGTAACAAAAACCCCTCCTGCAACTTCTCGTGGGCATCCCGCGGTCACGTCCCGACTCGTCGCCAGCCCTAAAATGCCCCACCAATTGGGCAGTTTGTTAGTGTAGTAGATCACCGAGATATGTACGAGCTAGTGTCCCGCGGGCGATGAGTATTGACCTTGGTTGCTCGTTTCCTGTCTGGTGACATTGGGAGTTGATGAATAATACGCCCTGGATGGCGTAGTAGGTAGATTGCATCCTCGGTGTTCCACTCTGCAACTGCTGACAAGATTGTCTAGCCTCGGGCCATGTAGTCGCCGTAAGGTTGTGAAAGAGGTCAGATCCCGATGCCAGCGGCTTACTCAAGCCTTCGCAGAGCAACGGCTCGAATGGGCTCACAGCTCGTGTGCGCCCCGAATCCATCCGCGAGGTGTCGATCAGGTGGTAGGCGTGATTGGAAAGGGAATTCGAATCCAGGTCTTGAGGAACCTCCCAAAGGATATAAAAAGAAGAGAATCGTCGAGGACCCGGTCTCTGAATCTCACCTACCCCGGCCGATGCGGAGTGGGGGTCGAACGGGATTGGTGCGGCGGCTGCCGAAGGATTCCAAGTGCCGGTCCGCTCGGGGTCAGCTTTTGTTCCCCCCACGACGACCACTTCAACGTTCCGGGACCTCACAACCACAACGTGCCCTTTCTGAGATGGACGGCCATCGGAGACGTTAGGGTTATCGAGCGCCAATTGTTCCATGACGACATCTCGCGATGGGCGGCCAGAGTCCGTTGTTGACGCGACGGCGTGTCTGATGGATCAATCTCGAAAAAGGCGCCGTGTCGGAAACGTGCTCAGATATTGACCAGCTCTGGTTTCACCTTGTCCTTGGGGTAGTTCGTTACGGAAGACCCTCGTCAAACCATGGAGGAGGCGTTGTCGATGTTCCATGTTCCAATGTTCCATGTTGGCGCGGAGGACCTTGGCGTGCTGTGGATGTTGGAGCAGGCGTGCGGCACGGGGTGATATCTCAAAATCCTTCCATGCACGTCGAGGGCCGGATGGGAATGCTACGAGAGTGGGAAATGTCGATACCTGGACCTGCTTGATCGAAACAGCATCGACGTGTTTGTCGACAAACCGTCAATTGCGTCGCCATCTCGAAGCCAAGAGTTTCACAGGCTGCCAAGATACCAATCCCCGTGGCCGCCAGCGGTGGCCCGCAAAGATGCGTTTGATTGCGTGATGTCGCACGGCGGAGCGAAGCGAGAGTGAGGCCGACCTGCCGACTCAGGGGAGGATCGCCACTCTCCCGGATTGGGTGCAAAGGCGCCCGGGTTGCGTTTGTTGATCTCCTTGATCTCCTTGATCTCGGCCCCGAAGCGCACGCCCGTTTCGATGCGCGCGAGGCATTGGTATTTACATAACACCTGCAGAAAATGGGACGCAGTGATGAGAATGTTGGGTGACATGGGGTTGAAAAGGGAAGCCAAATGTCAGGCTTGGCCGGCGAACAGACGTCGAGGTGCGCATGCCCCCACTCGGTGCCGTGGCCGCCGGTGATGGAAGTGTCCAGACCGCAAAGATTGCAACGATTGCAACAGTCCCCTATCCTTATCCATGCCTGCCCAGGCGCCCCCTTTGGGCCCCTGCCGAGCGCGGCAGTGGGGAATTGCAGAGTCGAACGGCGGCCGGCGTGTGGCTCTCATCAAGGCCCTGTTTGGTTCAAAATTGCTGGTTATCGATACACCTGGCAAGGTACCAAAAAGGGTACATGGCAAACGCCGTCACCTGGCAGGGGCCCTCCTTTTCAAGATCTTGTACCGGCTGACGAAGGTGCTGTGACGTCGGAGGGCGACGATCAATTGCCAGGGCGACGAGGGCGCTGAAAATTAGGGGGTAGGGGCGCTAAAATATAGGGGGCCCTGAAAATTAGGGGGGTAGGCCCTGTATTTCAGGGGCTTAGGGGACGATAACCAGCTCCAGGGGGCCGAAAACCAGCTTGAACGTGGTATGGGAAAAGTGAGGCTGGAGCTCGGGAATGTAACCCTTTTGGGTGGCGAAAAGAGGAGGTACTTGATCGAGAAGGATCAAAGTGATCGGCCACTAGTCCTGCGGCCGACCTCGGAGTCGCGACTTATTGGACAGGTCTCTTTTGGCGATTCTCGCTCTAGAGCGGGCTCTTTTGGTAAGCTCCAGCGCCGAACCAAACAGGGCCCAAAAGATCCATGAAAAATGGGAGGGATGGATGATTGGCGTCAATCTGGCAAAATCCAGTCCGGGGGCACGACGGCGCCGAGCAGGAATGGGAGGGAGAAACATACAATCCAGCCCTGGTTTTTTTGTTAGCTTGGTACCGAGCAGGGATTCCGGCAAGGGTATTGGACAAATAGGAAAGATATCCTGAAGCCACGTCCAGGGCTCTCTTTCTTACTTTGCCAGGCTGCTTCCAGGGCCTGAGACGCGCTGTTCCTGTCCTGGAGATATCTCCCAGGGTTTGTTGTGTACGATGCTACGGTGGCGTCTTGCTAGTGTCTGTGCGGAAGCCTGAAGTAACGAGCTAACAAAAAAACCAGGGCTGGATTGTATTCTCCTTCTGAAATAATAACAGAATGCCATTCTCCCGTGACTCTCGTGACTCTGTCTCTACTCTGTAACTTTTTTGCTTCCTCTCTCTCAGCTGATCGCCGTTCAACGTTCGACTACTCCAGCGGGCCCATCTCCCTCGATCTCGATTCGATTCGATTCTCGATTCAACAACTCTCCGTCCCCCGTCTGTCTTCTTGCTCGAAGCCACACCCGATCCCACCGTCACCGTGTCCACCCGGGCATTGAACCGACTTCCGGCTCCCGCGCCCGGTGCAGAGGCCCAGATTTGGAACGGCCCAGCAGCAAACAGTGGCACATTACGGAGTACCGATTACGGGACACAGATCGCGACTTTGCTAGATTGAAACGTCACGACAAGCGCTCCGGTACCTCCACCCCGACCGTCTCGTCTCCAGTCTCCAGTTTCGAGGAAAGGGTCCACGCTGGGGAACCTGGAACTTGGAAGAGGGAAGGAATTAGGAAAACGGAGAAAACGGGGGCCGCTACTTTGGCTCTTTGGCTCTTTGGCAGTGCGCTCTGGGCCGACCTCTCTTCTCTGCTGCTCCACGAGTCCCCCCAACTCCCGATTTTCCCTATTTTCCCTATCGCATTCGCCACGATATCGCCTGCGCCGTGCTGCAGGTGTCCGGCCGTTCCCAGCTCCCAGCTACCCAGCTCCCCCCAGCGGAAGAGCCCCCGACCTCCCAACAAGCTATCCCTGTTGATTGATCCAGAGGCGGCTCGCAAGTGCCACCTTGGTCAATTCTCAAACAACATTCAAGCTGGCTTCCCTCCGACCAAACGGCTCCTCGTCGACGACGTCGTCGTGTAGCGACCGGCCGACGAAATCCCACCACCGCCGAAGATCCTCCGCATCCCCCGACCTCCGATTGGACGACCGCAAGTGGTCGGCGAAGCAGCAGCACCTGGGCGTTCAGCCCCGAATGTCGACGCTCTCGCCTATTCCAGGTACGTGTCCTCCGTGAATGTGATCCAGAAACCTGTGCGCCCTCCGGGTGCCGGCAGCTGTGGGTCGGCCGCGCCCGTCGCACCGAAGGTTGGCCTGGCTGGCCCTGCAGTGGTGCCGTCACTGGGCGCGGCACTGCTGGTGCTGGCTCGGCTCGCCTGTCGCTGCCCTGCGCTGCCTTTCCGTTGTCGTCCGAAGAATCGCGCTGACAGGTGGCCCGGCGGTTTGTCTTTGTCGCAGGTACCCCCAATTCCGACATGTCTCTGTCACGCAGCCCGTCCCCCGTGCCAGGCGGCGGCTGGGCCAGTCCCGGACTCAACACGAGCGGCCGGTCGAGTCCATCGCAAGCCTACACCGGATCAACCTCGACACCCGTCATGTGGGAGTCGGCGCGGTTAAAGCGAGCTGGCAACAGCGGATACCCGTCCTTCTCGACCCAGAACAAGGGCTTCTTCACCCGCCACATGCGCCGCATATCCAGCAGCCTGCCCCGATTCTCCCACGCCCACCAGTACGCCGAGAAGGAAAAGGACAAGCCCCTCCGCGGTCCATGGTCGGCCCAGAACCTGCCATTACTCGGGCGGCTGCGCAGCATCATGGCGCGCATGGGCAGGAAGTGGAAGATGCGATTGCTATACCTTTTGCTCCTCGTCCTGGCCGTTGTGCTCTTCTACACTACCCGTGAGTCGAGCCCCCCAAACAGAAAACCTTTTCCGGCTGGTCTAACATGCTGCAGCTCTGGTTTACTACTGGCGAAGAACTACATGGCTTGGTGGCGGTCAAAAGTTCGTCATCATCTTGGCGGCTAACGTCGGCGGCGGTGTCATGGAGTGGAAAGGCGCGCGGGAGTGGGCCATCGAGAGGGACTCGGTCCGGAACAAGAAGAAATACGTGAACCGGTGGGGATACGACCTTGAGATTGTCGACATGAGCACCAAGAAGCGCTACGCTCACGAGTGGAGAGAGAGCTGGGAAAAGGTTGACTTTATCCGCAACAGCTTGAAGAAATATCCCAAGGCCGAGTGGTATGTTACGTTTGATCCCCTCTTCCTTCGCTGCTAACAACCGCCCCCAGGATCTGGTGGCTCGACCTCAACACCTTCATCATGGAGCCCACGTACTCCCTTCAGGACCACATCTTCAACCAGCTCGACAAGCATGTCTACCGGGACATCAACGAGTACAACCCGCTCAACATCACGCACCCCATCACCGAGCCGTACCTCGACGCCACCTCGCAGAGCCCCATCGGCGACGGCAACTCCAACTCGATCAACCTCGTCCTGTCCCAGGACTGCTCCGGGTTCAACCTGGGGTCCTTCTTCGTCCGGCGCAGCCCCTGGCTGGATCGCCTGCTGGACGTGTGGTGGGACCCGGTTGCCTACGAGCAAAAGCACATGGAGTGGGAGCACAAAGAGCAGGATGCGCTGGAGCAGCTCTACACGACGCAGCCGTGGATCCGGCAGCACACGGCCTTCCTCCCGCAGCGGATGATTAACAGCTTTCCGACGGGGGCCTGCTCGGAGAACGGCAACGACACGCGCATCCACTACAACCAGGACGACCGCGACTTCCTGGTCAACATGGCTGGTTGCGAGTGGGGCCGCGACTGCTGGGGCGAGATGTACAGCTTCCGCGAGCTCAGCTACTACCTCAACAGGAACCCCTGGGAGCTCTTCAAGGAGGATCTGGTTGCCGTCCTCTGGGAGAAGATGACGGGCCACAAGGTCAAGCTTTAGGGCGTGCACGATACCGACGACGATATGTGCCCCCTCTCCCGGGGGGGCTCCACGACGGACGGCATCTCGATCCCGTCGCATGCCGCCAACGACGACCTAATATGGGGGGGTGGGCATGTTCCATTCCCGTGTCTTTATCACCACCCCCCTTTCTTTCCGCCTAACGCCGTCACGAGGAACGCCAGCGGTGCCATCAGAGCACCCCCACCCTTTCATATTCGGCGGCAGTTACGGACGTGCCAACCTCGCTCCCCGCCTCGAACAGGATTCGGCGCGTATACCTCTTCGGATTCGATTCGGCTCGACTTCTCTGCACATATTCAGCATAGCGGTGGCGACCTTTGTAGCAAAAAAGATGCTCAGGCGCACAGGGGGAGAGGGGGGATTGTGGGTTTTACCTGTACGAGCTACGCATTGGAGCAAAGCAGGGTGGTTTTTTACTGGGAGGGCAGGTCATTTCAGGTGCTTGATAGGAGGCATTCAGGCATTTTTTCTCTCTCTGGTGTTTTGTTTCTGTTGCATTTGTACGGAGTACTTCCCCGGCCCACGCTCCCCGGATAAGGGGGGAAGAAAGTGAGCGGGGACGGGGGCAAACAGATGAGTATAGATTATTTTGCTCTTTCTTCTCTTCTCTTCTCTTCTCTTCTTGAGATTCTGGGGCATGGGCGCACAAAAAAGACCGAGATGATGGGGGAGTTGGACTGGTGCCGACGGTGCATTTGGGACAGCGAGGGCATCCGGTCAAGTCACCCGCCTGCTTTCCTCCCTCTGGGGATACACGTGGAGGAACAAGGAAGATGGTGCCAGGCCAGGCCCCGCCGGGTGGACGGGAGGGGAATTTAACGATAATGTCTTGTCAACAACAACAACAACCAACACGCAAATCACCATCCGTGGATGGTGTAGCCTGCCTACCTGTCTGCCCGTTTTGACCCTCCCTCTTCATGCCACTTGAACACTGATATCATGAGTCCCATTGAGAGGATACCGGTTCCACAACATTCCATAATTCCATCCCGCCCGTACCCTCCTCCGGTGTCGGTACCTGCCTATGTAGGTACATCTGTGCCACGTCGCCGTGTGTCTCCACGCTGAAACTTCCAGGTGGGTGTAGGTGAGACGCAGGTACTACTCCCGGACGGATGGACGGACGGACGCGAGGGCAAGCAAGCAAGCAATCTAGTGTAGCGACCCGGCGGCACGGATGGCTGCGGTTTGGTGCAGAGTCGGACGGGTTGAGTCAGATGAGGTACTTCGTGCTGGAAGGTCGAGGTGGGAGAGACATTTGGTGGAGGGGATGGGTTTGAGGAAGGTGCAAACGAGCATGTCTGGTGGGCGGAAGGCGGGGTTGGCGGTTGGGGGCATGTGCTATGTGGGAATAGCTTCACTTTGGGGGTTTGAGCAACCTGTCCCGGGGACTGTTCGGCGCCATTTCGACATTGGTGGTTTCCCCGAACTAACCCAGCTACAAGCTGCCAGATACTTGTACCCATCCTACACACCGGCGCCGGCCCGTTCGTTATCGCGAGACCACTTCCCAGGGAAGCAATAGTGAGTTCTGTACTGACAAGACCTTGATGACAAAACGAGACGTCTCCGATTCCGACTTCAGGACGTAGTTTGTAAGAATATCGGCATCGTGCTTAAACTCAAAGCCCAGTGGAAAAAGATTAAGTATCCGGCTCCATTTCTTGAGCCTGGCTAACAGAAGCGCAGGTGTCCAGTTTCATCTTCAAGGGGCCTCTCTCTATCAATAGGTATGGCCTCGACTACTGCCTTGATCGTCTCGTGCTATAACAAACAACCCGGTACTAAGAAACTCATCCCAATGCCATGCTATCTCATACATCATACCCACCCCCATTCATGATTCCATCCCATTCCCTCATCCCCCCTAAACCTCATTACTAGGATACCCCACCCCCGTCATGCCCACAAACTCCTCCTTGATACTCCTCATGCTCACAAACCTCCCCATAATCGCCACGCTCCCCGCCTTATCATTCGTCCCGCTCGCCCTGCTCCCGCCAAACGGCTGCTGCCCGACCACCGCCCCGGTGCTCTTGCAGTTGATATAAAAGTTCCCCGCCGCGTTCCTCAGCCTCTCCTCGGCGAACCGCACCGCCGCGCGGTCCGTCGCAAACACCGACCCCGTCAGCCCGTACTCGGACGTGCCGTCGACCGTCTCGCAGATCTCGGCAAACGCCCCCGGCGCCGCGTCGTCGTAGACGTACACCGTCAGCACCGGACCAAACAGCTCGGTAGACAGCAGCGCGTGCGAGGGCGTCTTGACCTGCACAATCGTGGGCTGGACAAAGTACCCCTTGGCCTTGTCGTACGTGCCGCCGGCGAGGATCTCGGCGGCGGGATCGCCCTTGGCGGCGTCGATGGCGGCGGCGAGCTTCGCGAACGAGGCCTCGTGGATGACGGGGCCGACAAAGTGGGCGTGGTCCGTCGGGTCGCCGACCGAGAGCCTGGTGGTCTCGGCGACCAGGCGCTCCTTGAAGGCGGGCCACAGCGACCGGGGGACGTACAGCCGCGACGTGGCGCTGCACTTTTGGCCCTGGTACTCGAACGCGCCGCGGACCGTGTGCAGCACGGCGTTGTCGACGTCGGCCGACGGGTGGACGAGGTGGAAGTTCTTGCCGCCCGTCTCGCCGACGATGCGCGGGTACGAGGCGTAGCGGCCCTCGGCGATGCCGGCGCCGATCTGGCCGTAGAGCTTGCGGAAGACGGCGGTGCTGCCCGTGTAGTGGAGCGCGGCGAGCCGGCGGTGGGCGAGGACCTCGCGCGTGACGAGCTCGGGGTCGCCGGGGACGAACTGGATGACGTTCTTGGGGAGGCCGGCCTCGAGGAGGATCTTGTAGAGGAGCCAGTTGGAGGCGATGGCGTAGTCGCTGGGCTTCCAGACAACCACGTTGCCGAGGAGGGCGGGCAGCCCGGGGAGGTTGCCGGCGATGGCGGTGAAGTTGAAGGGGCTAACGGCGTAGACGAAGCCCTCGAGGGGCCGGTACTCGACGCGGTTCCACACGCCGGGTGAGTTGTGGGCGGGTTGCTGGGCGTAGAGCTCCTCGGCGAACTGGACGTTGAAGCGGAAGAAGTCGCAGAGCTCGGCGGCGGCATCGATCTCGGCCTGCCACGCGTTCTTGCCCTGGCCGAGCATGGTCGCGGCCATGATGTCGTAGCGGTACTTTCCGCTGATGAGATCGGCGGCTTTGAGGAAGATGGCGGCGCGGTCGGCAAAGGGGAGGGCTTCCCAGTCGGCCTTGGCTGCCAGGGCGGATTCGATGGCCGTGTTGACGTCCTCGGGGGTTGCCTGCGAGTATGTGGCGATTGTGGTCTTGTGGTCGGCCGGGTTGACCTGTTTCCTTGTCGACGAGGATGATGATGTGATCTGGATGTGTGTTAGGTGGCGGGCTTGCAGCGAGATGGGGTTTACCTACCTCCTTGCCGCCAATAACAAGGGGCACCTTCAATGTCCCCTTGTTCTGGAGAGACTTGAGGGCCGATGTCAGGCCTGCCCTTTGAGGCGACTCCTTGGCGTAATGTTGCTAGAGACCGTTAGATGTCAGAGTTCAAGATGGCTTGAGAGGAACATACATTCGGCTCGTTGGACACTTTTGGTATCCTAAAGGTCGACATGGTCGCCATGCTGCCGGCGAGTAATGGGCTCTGTCGGTGCTGCAATCTGGGTTTGCTGGCGAGAGCTCGTGTCAAGCCCGAGGGCAGCGACAGGAGGCGTGCTTGTCGTGATGTCATCATGGAGGCTCGGATCGGGATACGGAGATGTCAATGGCAGAGTGTTGTTTGAGGGAGGGGTTGGATATTTATCGTGGCACGTCGGAACGGGTAGTCGAGGGTCTTGTTGATGCGCCTTCCTTGTCGATCTCGGCAGCCTCTGTTGAAGAGGAAGAGTTGAGGTCAAGTGACAGGTTGTCGGGGCCGATTTCGTCCCACTTGCGGCAAAGTATCCCGAGTTTTGCTCGCAAACAGTCGATGCCATCATGCTGTTGGGCCGCTTTGTCGCGGCTTTAGGCGCCCCACATTCCCGGCTGCCGGAGCCTGCGGGGCACTGAATTGACCAATCGACTTATACCAATCATGCCAAGGCCCACTTCAAAGTCTTGATGGGGTTTTGAAGTTTCTCGTGTTTTTTTTTTCTTCCTTTTTCAGTTGTGGTTTTCAAGTTGTCAAGGAGACAAAAGCCCTATACTTACTGTGTGCTGCTGCGGCAATTCGGGGTCGGGCTTGGCCCGGGCCACCGGCGACTCCACCCGGAGTGACCCGGAGGAAGGACCCGCTTCAGTTCTTGAATATCGGTATAGCTTAAAGGGTATAGCCTAGACTATAAGACAAATACCTGGTTTGTTTTGGAAGCATGGCTGGCATGGTTCTGCTGATACTGTTGATACAGAGTACAAATATCGAGAAAGCTCCAACGATAGACACAACCGGGATGGACATGTCGAATGTGGAGATAGCATCCAAAGGTGGACTCCCCAAGGCCTTGGGGGGCGAAATCTCGAGGTGATTCCAAGTTGGTATCTAGACACAAGGCCGGCGATAGAGTTCCTTTTTGTGGTAAAGAGCCGCTGTCCTGAGAGATGCCCTTTTGGATCAGACTTGTGCAACCCATGGATGTCTTCCTGGATACCGCAAGCCTGTCTGTACGTGTAAAAGAGAAATGGATGTTATGAGAAGACAGGTTCCAAGGTGAGGACTCATTTGGGAAGAAGAAACTGTGGAAAATCAGCAGAGCATACCGTGTATCGACAGCCCTACCCGTTGACCCTTATGCTCCCAGACGTCAAAGAGCAAACAGAGAGTTCGTCAATGGCGCTGGAAGAATCTCACTCGAGATGCTTGAGGGTGACATCGATAGAGTCTACCTGGTCCCTAGAAAGCAGGCAGACCACACACCAGGCACGCCGATGGCTTGGTCCCTTCGAGCAACCGAAACACCGACTGTTCCCGAGTGCCAGAGCCGCCGCAGGCCCTTCAACTCGAAGTGGCAAGTAGAGATTGCAAAGAGAAGCGTAGGGCTGGTATCACCGGATGAAGCGAAACTTTGTGGAAACTCATTTGACCCAAGTCCTAGGACTGGCGACAAGAAGCCATGGAAGTCATCGACCCAACAGGACCGGACCTTCAGCTGAGAGAGACGGCGTTCAGTGTCCCAAACCGGCAACTCGTTCTCTGACAAGTCTCCGTTGTCACTGACTGGGTCTCGAATGAGGAAGCCGCAAAGTCCTGCAGTCAACATCAGCGACGTGATCCAGAGAGCATGCATCTGAGCCTCACCCCCGGCATGACCAAATCCTCCCAGTGGCTCAGCCAAATCCTCAAACAGCAGATTCGGTGAGTGATAATTTGGGACCAGAAACCCCGGACACGAAGCCGCAGACAAGGAAACCAACACACTCACGAAATCAATAACCCAACAACACCCTCAAGCCGTATCGTATCGGAGGCATTCCTGTGCCTGCCCTCGACGACAGCTTCACCCACCAGTCAAAGCCCAGAAGAGCCTCGTGAATTTCAAATCGCCGCAAACACCTTGACAGCTCCGGTTCCCCCCTCCCATTGGCCCACCCCCGGGTCTTGGTCGGCCTCACAACCGCGACCACGTCAGCGACGGACGCGGGAGACAGGAGTGAGTGAAACGGCACCACCCTACCCACCTCCAACCGGGGATTTCAGCGTCCCACGGAGAATCGGGGCTTGGGGCCGAGCCGTCCTCGTCCTCCTCTGGGCTGTGATTTGCTAGCGAGACGATGCGGTGATAAGTATTCTCACGACACCGATTGTTGGTGATGCCGTCGGCAGCAGCAGCAGCACGTCACGACCATCGCGCGGCTGACCCGGAACAGCGAAGAATGCTTCTCCATCCGGCCCATCTTGGGCATCAACGGCCTGAAGCCTCGAGATTCGCTGCCTTGCTGACGACAGGGCGGCTGGGCTGTGTGTGATGGATGTCGGCACTCGGGTGTGGGCGGTGAAAGTGCAGAAAGGGAATTCATGCCTTCCACCGATAGCTGCCCCGGATTTCCCTCGAGTCGTCGACCACGGGCCTGATCGCGGGGTTCTCTCATCTGGGGTATCATGCAAATCTCTCTTGATCGGAGAGACGATGCCACTCACTCCACTGTAGCAGCAGCAGCATCTCGACCTTCCATGCCCTACGAGTGGGCTGGCCCTGCGCGTCATTCGCACGCGAGGCCAATTAGGCTCAGAGCAGGCTGCATCGGAGGTGGTGGTGTCCAGCAGCGCGGGGTGTGCGCCGAGAGGGTGTCCCAATCAAGGAGGTCCGGTCGACAGGATCCAATCGTTGGGACCTGTATGCAGGGAGCGAGGGCTTCTTGCGTGTGTGTGTGTCACCCAGCGGGGTTGTCTCCCTTGGGCGCTGCTGGCGAATGCGAATCGAAGCCGTGGATGGCGAAACAAGCGGTCAAGTGTCGTTGTTCCAAGATGGTGGGTATGTCAAGAGTGAACCAAAAGTGCCGTCGACGAGATGACTCCGACCTTGGTTTCGGTGGTGTTTGTCTCCTATCTTTAGAGCTTGGTGTTGCGCACTGTTGCCGGCGGTGATTGAGGTGATCCCGAGTTCGAGATAGAGCCGTCCGTCGATCGTCAACGGCGGCAGACATGACCAGAACCCAAAGACCATTGCCGTACCGTGTGGCCATCGGCGCTTACCGCGCCGACCACGGGCCCTCTGCACCCGAAGACGGCACAGCAGCAGAGCCTCGAGATTGAGAAGTGAGAAGATGGAGTCGAGTGAAGAGGAGGTGCGCAAAATTGCAAACCATGGCGCCCGTCTGCACGAGCACGGACAACTCAGTGTCGACAGCGGCTATTTTTACGCGAGGGATGGATGCTGCGGGGGAGAGGGCAGCAAACACGTGAAGCGGGAGGGGAGGGGGGCGACGGCATCTCGCAGGTCGTGGGCAGCAGCCAGGAACCGTGTGCCCTAAGCGCAGCGGGCAGTGCCTGTGAAGCCTCATTGGTGATTCAGCCGATCCGTTGCAATGAGCGCGGGTGTGAGGGCACGAGGGGTGCTGCACAGCACGGCCGTGATGATGATGCTGCTGCTGACTGCCTGTGGTTTGGAGTTTGAGGTTGAGGATTCAGGGCTGTACTGCATAGCAGCCTGCTGAAGGTTCAGGTTCATCAAGACCGACGTTCACCGTACTGCGAGAAAATTTGAATATCCGTAGCTCAGGGGAAAATGCGAGTTCCTGAGACCCGTGGCTGGTGGCAGGAAATGTCATGCAGGAACGTCCGAATTCCGCATTCCGCATCCCGCTATCCGTTTTCGTCCAAGCCGTACTCCGTGCTGTTTTCCAATCTCGAGACACTTCGAACTCACGATCGAGAAGGAAGGAGACAAGACAAGATCCGAGACCCACGGCAGAGACAAAAACAAAAAGAAAGCCGTCAGCCCGTGTCTCACTCTCAGGCACCCATCTGACAGTCTTATCTCCAACGCTTCGTGTTTTTCAGCTGTGGTGGCTTGAGTGGTTGTTGGAACTTGGAACTTGGCAGCCCCCAGCGCACAGGCCCCCGGCATGGGCCGAATCCAGCAGGAACAGGAACAGGCCAGCCCGCGACATGGAGCCCGATACACCGCCTGCCCGCCTGTTCTCCGAGCCCCCGCCGGGAGGGGTAGCGGGGGGGGGGGGGTCCATGGAAGTGAGAAGTGGGAAACCCTCCCATGCCGATATCTCCTCCTTGAAAAAATCGAGTTTCGCCCCAAAAGACGTGGACCCAGCCGGAACCTGGCTTTTTCGTGCGGAGCCCATCCGGGAGGCGGAAGACGGAAGGCGGACGGGATCCGGTGTCTTGGGGCCTGGCTGTCATCCGGGCCGGCCTATAGCAGTGCCTCGTATGCCCTGTGCCTTGTGCCTTGCAGTGTTGCAGCGCTGCCCGTTTGGTGAGGATTCCTGGATGATTGGACGGCGCGAGCTGTGGAAGCCTCGCCGAAGGCGTTCTCACCCTCAAAACCACTCAAAACCCATGCTCCGGGGAAAAGGTGCAACAACAATCAACAGGGCCGAAAAAAGGAACCCTCGCCGCCGTTCCCCTCTTCCGCCCGAGAGAGGCTTGGCAGGCCAATGAATATCAACCACGACAAGCCCCAGCCTCTGTTTCAGGAACACATGCCCCCATCCAGTCGTGCCAGTCACGCCGAAGCTCGGCGTGTGGATGAGAAAGCTTCGAGTGTTCTGGCCGGGAACGACCCTGCTGCAGAGACCGCGTTCTGAGCCGGGCAGACGCGAGGTGTGTTGAGGTGAAGCGTCCTGACCGTGTTCAACTCGTCGGTTGTTCCGTCGTGAACAGGCAGTACACCACTCCTGCCCTTCGGAGCAGTCATCGCCGCGGGCAATGTAGGTGCCAGTCATGGGAGCCAACGAAGAGATGATGAGGTCGCCATGCAAGGCACCTTGGCGACTTGGCTACAACGTGCTGTTGTTCCCTCACCGCCGTGCCAGCCGACGCCGTTGAGAGGTGTGGGTGTTGGACCCCACCGAAAACCTGAAGGTTTTGAAACGCCATCCATTCCAGGCAGGACGAGCCGCAGTTGACAAATTCGGGATCGCACACGGGCGTCCATCGTCCATCGTCGAGCTTCAAGCAACGCTGCCGTGCTACCCTTCCACTGCCCTTCTGCCGTGGGAAATGGTGAGCTATTCTGAGGTCCTTGGGTCGCGATGGGGGCAGTATCGGGTCCGTGGATGGATGCAAACTTGAATGTAATGTGCCTGTTTGCTATGTGTGGTTCAGTTCATCAGCTCTCACAAAAAGGAGGGAGGCATTTTGTGAGCATGCAACCACCCACTCATCCACTGCAAAGGACCGAGGTGACACTGGGAAAAAGGTGCGAATTGGGAATGGAAGGGAAAAGTACTCCCCTCACCCACCGCTGGTCGTCTCTTCCCCCTCCCCCTCCCCCTCTGACAAGCCCTTGCCCTTGCTCGGCAGCGGACAAGGGCAGCGGCGCGGGGAACGGGGAACGGGGATCGGGCGATGAACACATGGGGCCATGTGTTCTTCATCTCGAGTCAGTCGCAGCAGTCTTTGGAATATTCCAAACCCTCCAAAAAAGAGAAGAGATGAATTCCAATTCCATCACAACTTTCCATGATCAACCGACCGAGCGGCGATGGGCGCTTCTGCCAGCCAATTATGGCCCTTTCCCTCCCAGGACGGCATCATCCAAGGCCCCGAACCAGCCGGCGACGACGGCAATCGGGTGCCCGTGCCCGTGCCCTTGCCCGCTGCCCGTGCCTCGTTTCTCACCGCACCCACACCCTCTTCCAGGCCTGGGTGTTGCGCCGTGCAGGAAGATCGTGGTGGGCGAAAAAGTAGCCGCATCGCCAAATCCCCACCCATCCATCCACCACACAGCACCACCTCCAGCACGCAAGCTCCAAAAGTGCATGCATGACGCTACCTGTACGCAGGCTAGACACGCCTGTAGCGCCGTGTATCGTCGACACCATCGCCGACATGATGGACATGGACCCAGCCCCAGACCACACCCAGACCTGCTTGCTGCGGGCGCACCTCCTCTTCTTCGCCCCAACTCCCTATGCTCCCCTCTCTCACCCCCCTCTCTCTCCTGCCCCTGTCCTGGTGTAGCCTGCTGGCTGCGTGCACCATCCTGCGGTCAGTCTGTCGTGGCCCGGCTGGCTGGGGGCCGGTCATGTTCCTGGCCTTGTTGTTGTTGTTGCTGGTGGTGGTGGTGCTGGTGCTGTTCTTGCGCGTGCTATCTCGCTGGGCCCCGTCCCCCGTCCACCGTCCCCGCCCGGCGCGGTGGTGGGCACCACACGACGTGGGACCCCAGGAGAAAGCCGGATGCTTGCTCGTACCTGGCCGATGATGCGTGGGTACTACTATCTCGGAGCTTTCCCCCAGCCCAGCAGCAGCAGCCCGTCCCGCCCTTCCCTGTCGTTCGAGCACGACCCCAATTTATATATATTTCATATCTGCCGGGCCTTCGCCCAGACATTTTTGCCCTCCGCCCACCCACAGCTCGGTGTTGTACCTCTCGAGGTGCTTCGGTAGCCAGGCCGCGCCCTCTTTTCCCTCCTGCGGTGTCACCGCCGATATACCCCCCCCTCCCCCGAGAACAGAAACAGAGGTTTCGGTCCTGATTTGAGATTCCCTGGATATTAAAAACCAAGGGACTCGGTTCGGTGCTCTGTCACCTCTTCGCTTCCGAAATCCTTCCCGCCTTCGTCGTCCTCCCCCCCTTCCCTTCGACTACACAACAGGCCTGGTTGGGCCGCCGGACGGATGCCTGTCAAGTACTTGGCACTGCCCCGTCTCCAACGGTGATAAACTCCGGCCACACCTACACCACCTTGAATGTTTGTCTCCCCGAGCTTCTCTCTCTTCGTTCTTCTTCTTCGCCTTCTTTCTCCCCGGCGGTGCCACGGGACTCCGCCCCCAAGCGGACTTTCTACACCGTGCCGATCCAATGGCATGTTGATGAGAACGATGCCTTGTAACGACGGGCTTGGTCTCCGCTCGGTATAACATCTACCTTGGTCCTCCGACCTCGTCGTCTTGAACGAGACAGGGAACACCATGACTTGTGCGAAGCTGTTGGCAGTAGCCTGCGTGGCATGGACCGCCCAGGCGTTTGTGTTGGGCGTCCGCCAGGAGCTCGATGGCCCTTTAGGTACCTACCAAGATATATAGACTCTGACGAGGACTTTTTGAACATCTTGTCACGGCCTGTACTAACACATCTCGTCTCTAGGAATTGCCTTTCCCACACCTCTCAACCCACCAAGAATCGGCCCTCTTCCATCCATCTCCGTCGTCTTCACCACTTCCACCCCGACGGCCACTCCAACCGGCACCCTCTCCCCTCCAGGTTCCGGCGTCACATCGGAACCATTCCCCGACGACGACCCCTCCGACTCCGAAACCGGGCCAGCAGCCCCAACTGGCGCACCCCCCGACATGCCTACCATCCCCGGCGGATCCCCGGCGCCCACCTCCCTAATCGTCCCGGAAACCGACCCCCTCTTCCCCGACAATGACGACCCGTTGGGGAGCACCAGCCCCTCGAACCGCAAGCTCGTCATAACCCTCAGCAGCGTCCTCTCCGTCGTGGGCCTCCTCCTGCTCCTCGGCGCCCTCCTCCTCTGCCGCCGCCGCCGCCGCGGCTCCCGAAAACCCCTCTTCTCCCGCACCATCTCCCCCATCGACGACGACGAGATCGCCACCTGGAAGGTCCCGCACATGAGCCGCGCGGAAAAGGCCGCGGCCCTCGACGACGCCGACTCCCCGCCGCCCACCGCGGCGGCGCCCACCACCCCCACGAGAAACCCCAACCCGACAACATCACCCCACACGACGCACACCAAGGACCAACCATCCACCTCGTCCCTCGCGCCGCTCCGCAAGCCCCCCAGCGCCGTCATCGTCTACAGCAACCCGCACGGTCACCACCGCCGCTGCTCCAGCGACGACAGCTACTACAACCTCTCGTCGGCGTCGCCGCCGGGCAGCGGCGGCACCCGCAAGATGTCGTTCGACAAGGTCCTCCCGCAGACGCCCATCCAGGCGCGCGCGCCCAACGCCATCCCGGGGCTGACGGACGAGTCGGTGCCGGGGGCGATGCCGTTTGTCGAGGTGGTACCGCACCACCACCACCAGAGGAGGCTGTCCAAGGTGCGGTCGTCGCACCATGTGCGGGCGAGGAGCTCGCGGAGCTTTGCCGCCGCCGGCGGGGATGTGTGGGAGGGGGGGAGGCATTCGCATGATTACCTGCCGCGGGGGTATCATGGTGGTGTCGGGGGGCATTGGAGGGTGGGGTCGGCTTCCGAGGGGCAGCAGCAGCACATGCAGCAGAGGGCGAGGGGGGTGTCGTTTGATGATGATGGGAGGGGTGGTGGTGGCGGTGGGTGGAGGGGAGGGTATGGGGAGGGGGAGATTGGGAGGGCGATTGGGTAGCATCCCTTTCACCGTCCGGTGGATGAGATGAAGTGGTGATGGGGAGCGTGGACTCGCCCCGACTTTACATTGGACATTGACATTGTCCACATTTCATATCTTCCTTCTTCTTCGAGAGAACGGGTTTGGGTTGGGAAGACGACGATTTGGATGAAGAGGATGATGGATGGATGGATATACCCCCCCTTGCATGGATGAGGCGAGCGACGAGCGGTTCTTCTTTCTTTTCCGGCTGGCTCGCTCGGTCATCGAGTACATACATCTTTTTTTTGTTATTTTTTATTTGGGGAGGGAGATGGACGTCTCTCGACCATGTGTTATTACCTTTGCATCTGCATGCATTCGGGCGGGCGGGATGGGGGAGATGGCTGCAGTGGCGGCATGTAGCAAGTAGTTGGACCAAGGTGGTGCTGGTCATGGGCGACGGAGGGGTCGCTGGTGTCAATGGAAATCTCAACGATTAACCATTCCTTTTTGATGTGCTTGTTGGTGAAAGTCGATGCTGGTGAAAGGGAGTGAGGATGAAGGGGTGGAACTTCAAGACGCAAGCCGAATCTGTCAATATTTGGTTGCCGACCAAAAGGGCGTAAAGTACGGACGAAAGACAAGTATGGTGCGACCGACTTTCATCTAGTTGTCCCGGGCCTGATGTTGGAAATCAGGAGCTTAAGTGAGAAAATGTGTGTAAGACGGAGAGTGGGAGTGGAAGAAGACAAAGTCGTGCAACAGTAAGGACCCCTGTCCGCTTTACGCGTCCGTGGGTGGTGGTGGTCGCGACGCGCCCAATTTTCTCTCCACAACCTCCAACGACACCAAATCACTTACAACCCACCCTCCACGGCGACGAGACCCAGCATCGCCAGCGTTCGAATTCTCCCCCAGAAGAAGCGGATACCCTCCAATTTCGAAAAACCAAAGCTTCCAGATCCCGCAACCCAACCAATCCATCCCCGACCACCCACCAACCCCAACCGCACCGCAGACCCGAGACCACCACAGCGCAAGAGCCATGCCCGCCCGCAAGAGCGATGCTCGCAAGAGCGACGTCTCCGCCGCGAGATTCGTCCTCGCCGACGAAGACGTTGCCCCCTCCGTAGAGACCCCAGCGACTGAGACCCCCGCCCCGGCAGCAGCGGCGGCGGCGGCGGCCCGTTCATCAGAGGCGCCCGCATCCGTCTCAGGCGGCCCGACGTCGCCGCACGGGGAGAGAAAAGACAAGGGGAAAGAAAAGGAGGAGGTCATCACGATCGAGGTCCGTCCCCAACCCCCGCCAACCCTCCACCACCGCAGTCCCTAACCCCAGCCCCGCGACAACAGGACCTCACCCTCCCCAAGTCCATCATCACCCGCCTGGCCAAGGGCGTCCTCCCCCCTAACACCCAGATCCAAGCCAACGCCATCCTCGCCCTCAGCAAGAGCGCCGTCGTGTTCATCAACCACCTCGCCTCGACGTACGTCCCCTGTCCCGCCCGGCAGCACCTAACTAACTGACCCCGCACACAGCGCAAACGAGTTCACCACAGGCGCCAACAAGAAAACCATCATGCCCGCCGACGTCATCAAAGCCCTCGAAGAGACCGAGTACGGCTTCATGATTGAGCGTGTCGAAGCCGAGTTTGCCAGTCCGTCCCCCGCCCCCTTTCCACCAAGCCACCCAAACTAACCCCCCCCCTCCTCACAGAATTCAACCAAACCCAAACCTCCAAACGCTCCACCTACCGCCGCAAGGTCGCCGCCGCCAAGCGCTCCTCCACCGCCGGCGGCGCCGACGTCTCCATGTCCATGATGAGCACCGCGTCGACCCAAGACCCCGAAGGGACGGGGGCGGGGGCGGACGACGACGAGGCGTCGCGGGCCGCCAAGAAGGCGAGGATAGACAACGGCGGTGGCAGTAACGGGGCCGAGGACTCGCGGATGGATATGGACGAGCAGGACGCGTCGGACGCGGATACGATCCCGGATGAGGTGGACGAGGAGGAGGAGGAGGGGTCCGATGACGAGGTGGAGGAGGACGAGGACGACGACCAAGAGGACGAGGGGCCCGGGGAGGATGGGGAGGAGGAGAGGGGGAGGGAGGTGGACGAGGCGGTGGATGATGACGAGGATAGTGAGTAGTAGGCTGGGATGGGATGGTGGTGGGGTGTGTTCATAGCGACGGCGTTTTTGTCATTTGCAAAACAATTCTGGGGGGAATATATCGTTTATGAGCAAGCACGTATTGGGTAAGGGAGTCCACCTGGCTATGTTGAGAGTTGTTGTCCATGTTGGGTATCTAAAGTGCTCCGGCTTTCGACGGGTCCGCTGAGCATCACTAGCAGATATGCGATGTTTATACTTCTAGGTCAAGCGATACATAGAAATATGTCCTGCCGAGAAACAACCTTGAGCTCCCTCCACCCTCCACCCCGTCCACCCATCCCCAACAAACAAGCGTGCCTTGGTCCCCCCCCCCCCTTGATCCAGGCAAACCATATACTGGAATCACAAATCCGATGCCCAAATTCCAAATCAAGAAGAAAAGGCAAATCCCCTGCCACAATGGGAGCCAAAAAGACCCCCCCTCAGGCCCGATGCCTGGGGGGTAAGAAAAGCCCTGCCAGGGGTAGAGCTTTTACTTCAGGGGCGGGGTGGGAATCGCTCGGGTCCGGTTCCGGGGGGGAGGGGGGTCGAACTCGGGGCGGCCTCGGAGGGGGAACGCTCGTGCCGAATTCGCCAGCGGGCTTCGTTCCTCGTTCGGCGTGAGCTTGGCATGGAAACCCTTGTTGTATAAGTCGGTGGTCCAGGTGCAAACTTGCAAAGACAGGTGACAGAGACGGAGTGGCACATGCCATCTGGGTACCTGCGTACAACCAGGGGAAACACAGGTACAATAAATACAGCCCGACATTACCTGCATACGACCAAGCAAGGCAGGTACAGACAGGCGGGCACAGGCACAACAGGCACAGAAGAAGCTCACGACTCCAACCCAGCACGCATGCACGTAGCAAATCAAAAGGCAAAGATCAACATAACCATCAAGTAGTACGATGACGACGACAAGAAACACGATGAGATAGATTCCCTTCCCTTCTCTCTCTGCCCAAATTCATCCCATCCCGTCCCATCCCATCATCCATCCATCCATCCATCAATATAGTTCAAATCCCGAGAGAGAAAAGAAAAGAAAAAACAATCCCAAAAGCAATAAACCCCCATCATCTTCATCATCCTCACACAGTGAGAGAGAGAGAAATGGGTATCAAGTGTTCCTTCCATCCCTTCCTAGCACAAAAGCAATCCCGCCCTCATATGGAAACGAACGAAACAAAGTCCGACGCAAAACAAGTACACAGTGACAACGAGAGAGATATCCGGGGCAAGGGAAATAAAAAAAGGAAATAAAAAGGAGAAACTCCTCCAAATGCTACCTACCTAAGCGACAGGGTGGTGTGTGTGTATAAAACCCGATCCCGTCCAGAAGCCCAGACCACGCACACGTACAAAACAAGTTAAAGAGCATAATTCAATGGGAGGGGGAAAGGAAGGAAAAGAATCCAGTAAAAAGACACCCTCGGGATCGAGACGACGCCGACATGTCCGAGCGAAAGAGTATTGGAGGTGATCTGTCCGGTTGCTTCCACCCATGATGGCGATTCCAGATCCGGTCACCCGTATTCCGTCGTGTGTTGTTCGTGGTTGGTGACTGATGCCGGTGACCGGTGTCCAGGACTCAGAGTATTGACCAAGTCGAAGGGGCATCCGCGGGTGTCGAAGAAGAAAAAGCCAAAAATATCCACAAGCCGAGAGCGAGAGTGTTGTGATGCAGGAAAAACGTGGTATCAAATATGACTGACAAACAGGCGATCGATGGTGGGTATGCTTTCGGTCCAAAGGAAATGCTGCTTGCTGCTGGTTGCGAAAAGAAAATGATGCTGCAAAAAAAGAGGTAGGCGGCGTGTGTTCGTTCGTTCGTGTCCAGGGGCTTCAAGCCAGAAATCGCTTGCCGTCGTCGGTCGTCCAGAGTATTCTCCGATGATGAACCCGAGTTGAGGGAGACAGGAAAGCCAAAGAGGTATCATCGGAAACACACACACACCCAAAGCCCAAAAAGGAGAAGAACTCCTCTATACCCCCAACCCCCGTTCCCGGACCGACCCAATGCGCGAGCCACCCTCAAAAGCAGAAAAGCCTCTCCATTCGAATCGGGGCCGTGGCGGGCCTGCAGGTCTCCCGCCAGTCGGAAAGAAAAGGACAAGCGGACAGGTTCTCTTCGATCCCATCTTCCGGAGACGGCAGCAGGTTCGGTTCCAGTGGGGCGTCTACTGCGGCTGCGAGGGCCACCATTGCTGGGTCGCCGTCTGCTGCTGCTGAGACCATGGCTGGGAAACGGCCGGTGCCGGGGCGCTCGGGTGCTGCATGTATTGGCGCGGGGTCTGATCTGCCGGGTTGTAGATGCCTTGACCGGCAGTTCCGTAGTTCTGGCCCATGCCGGGCATCCCCGAGTATGACATGCTCCCTGGCTGTACCTGGCCCCCGGACGACGAGTGCCGCAGCTGGGGTGCCGGCGACTGCTGGGGATGGGGGGATGACTGGGATTGCGCCGTGTACGAGTAGCCGCCGTGCTGCGGGGTCTGCGGGGTGGGAGGCCACATGTTCTGAGGGTAGTTGTAGTTCTGCGAGTTTGGTTGCATGTTCCCGCTGGAACCGGATGGCGGGTTCGGTGGTCTCGCGCTGCTCTGGGCTGGAGGTTGGGCCATGCTTCTCATGGGGCCTTGGCCGGCCGGGTTCTGCGCATGGATGGGTTGCGAGTAGGGTGCGGCTGTCATCATCATCTGGGGGCTCTGGTTGGGAACGACGCCGGGTTGGTGCATGGCAGATGCTGGGGCATGCGGTGACGGTGCGGGCCTGCTGGCCGGGGCCGCCGTATCGGAAGCACCGGCGGGCTGGTTCAGGGCTGCCGGAGCTGCCTGCTCATGCGGCCTCCGCCAGATGCCGTGGATGTAGTCGCTCCGCATGTCACGCTGCTGGTTGACACTGCGGTTGAACTCGGCGGTGTGGTGGGCCTGGGCATTCAACTCGGGAATCGGGCTGGTCTGGGTTCGGTCCTGGTAGGCCGGGCCGGTGATTTCTTGACGCGGCGCCGTCTTGAGAATGTTGGAGTAGTCCCCCCGTCGAGTGTCATTGTAATCTGGTCCAAGTGTTAAGACGGGCATTCTGGCTGGGCCTCCTCGTGGTCCTCCAATCATACCTGGTTGAACGAGCTGAGGCTGTTGAGCACCACCGAACTGGGCGGGATTGGTGTAGACAATTTCGCCGTGAGGGCCGCCGTATTGGGCATGGGCGGCATTCTGGTTCGCCTCGGCCGCCTCCCGCGCCGCCTTGGACGCCCCGGGGCGCTTCTCTCCGGCAGGGTCGGCCTCGGTGAAGCCCTGCTTGCGAGCCTTGGTCTCCCAGTAGTCGTCCCGGACCCTCCGGCCGTCCACAATGACGCGGCTGCCAAACTGCCGGAACATGCTGCGCGCCGTCACAATGGCAATCTGCCGCGACCGGTACGAGAAGGGGAGAACGTCCTTGGTCACGAGGTCGTCCTTTTCCACCTGGCTGGCGATGATCTTGTATAGCGACCTGTTCTTGTTAAACAGCAAATACGAATCGCGGTACCCTAGCACGCGCGCGCACTCGGTGGCCAGCATGAAGAGCTTGTCGCCGCGGTTCGGGACCAGAAACGTCCGGCAGCGGTATTCGCGACTCCCTGTGAGCTCGCCATTGGGCATGACCTTCCTTTCGCCGGCTTCGTCGATCTCGCGGGGGATGTACTCGTCGCCGCCGGGCCCGAGCTGGTCGGTGGTGTGGTCGCGAACGGTCGGGAGGGCCTTTAGCGTCGACTTGGCCGCCTTGGGAGGGGACGTCTGCGGGGTGGCGACGTAGGCCGGCGTCTGGGGCGGGAGGGGGGCATTCTGATTCTGGGGCGTCTGCGGGGGGTGCGCCTGGGGAGCTGTCGGGACCGGCCCCTGGCTGACGGTCTCGGAGACGCCGCCAGATTGCCTGGCCTTCATCGGTCTTCCTCGTTTTCTCGGATTCTCGCCACCTATTCCATGCGCGACAGCACCGTCAGCCTGTATCCCGATGGCGATCCTGACCCCTATGCCTATCCCAGGCCCAGGCGTCCTGCTGCTGCTGCCGTGTCGCACGACCAGGGAAGTAACCTCAGACGGTTGTCCGGTTGCCCGGTTGTGGCCGGGACGTGCAGCTACACAAGGGTTAAACACAACGACGTACCGTCATCACCAGCGGATCCTGGCCGCTCGGATTTTATGTAGTCGTCGGGGGAGCGGCTGCGTTTGATGCCTCGAGGGGGAGGTTGAAGTTCTAGCCGGGACGCGATGTCAGCATGGCGGGGATGGGCGGGTGGGGAAACGCCCCCATCGCGACGAGCGACGACATGGATGGCGAATGAAGAGAAGTAGGAAATCCGGCGCGCGCGCGCGCTGCGGTCGATTCGAGAATGGGAACGCGTGATTCGAGCTGGCAGGCAGGCAGCAAGCAAGGGCGAGGACGCGTTATTCGGATGATGGCGGGGCGATATGGAAGGGCGACGGGATGCGCGATGAGGCCCCGAATCACCGGCGACAATGGCGGAGAGACGGCGACGCGCAACGGCAGCGCGCGACAACACGGCGACGCCGGGGTGGAGGGGACGGACGGGCGCGACCAGGCTGGTGGATGGGATGGGCACTTATGAGAGACGGACAGCAACATACCTGTGTTGAGGGCAGCCGGGTTGATTGTCGCACTATCTAGGGCAGCGCCGTTGGGCGGTGCAGCAGAGTACATGAGGGTAGGGCGACGTCAACCACGTCAACGGGTCTGCGAAACGACGTGTCTTGATATAGTTGGGCTGGCTGGTTGCTGGTTGCTGCTGGGTGCTGGCCGGGTGCTGGGTGCTTGGGTGCTGGCTCGGAGGGGTGACAGGCGACAGGCTGGGGCCTATCTGGGTCTCTGGTTCTCTGGGTCCCGTCTGGCACGGCGCAGGGGCGGTCCCGGCCTGGAATGCATGCGACGGCGCTCGCTGATGCAGGGAGGAATGCTCGTGCATACAGAGTATGGATATGGTTGGACGGTCCAGCGGTGGCTATTGGCGAGATGTCGGGTCCAGCAGTCCAGTGTCCAGTGTCCAGCGAGCCAGAGTCGACGCTCGAGTAGCTGTCCAGTCGAATCGAATGAAAGGTTAAAGTTGATGGGTATAAAAAAAGATGGAAAGGCGGGCAAGTTTGCGGGTTTGGGTTTGGCCCATTCCCTCCAAGACCAAGACGACAAGTCCTGGCCCGGGTCTGGCTTGGGGACCGGGGTAGCCAGCTCTCCGTCTCCATTCCTCTCCGCCCACCCCTCCCCCCGGTCCGGTCTTCTCTCTCTCCATCTCCCATCTCCTCGCCGCCCGCCCCCTCGCCCGCAACAACACAACCGCAACGTGACAGAGCTGCTGCGGGCCGGCGTGCTGGGCAGGCAGGGCAGGCAACCAGAGACGGGCTGCGCTGCACAAGGGCAGATGCCCAGCTGCTCGCACGGGGGTCGGGGGTCTCACCAGCAAGCCTTTCCCAGACGGGGAGGGGCGTGAGCGCAGCGATCCTGATTCCCGCTTCCTGCTCGCTCACGGCGGCGATGGATGCGGACGCAACAACCAACGGATCCAATCCTCCATCCCCAGGCTCCCAGCCTCACTCGCCCCCGCGGCGCCGCAGACGAGTAGTATAAAAGCAGCGGCGGTATGAGCAACGCGTCGCCGTCGCCGTCGCCGTCGCCGTACGAGCACGAGATGCCAGGTTCTTTCTTCGTATTTCTATCAAGAGGCAGAGTCCAAAGTGCAAGGAGCGGGACTGATGACACCCCGGGCCGACATCCTACCTTTGCTCTGCAGTAGCAGGTGGATAATAAAGCTCGATGACCAGGGAAACTTGCCAGCGCTAGCAGACGCGATCATGGGAAACGAGACCCCTCTCCGTGGAGTCGTTGATGGTGGACCATGGAAGAGGGAAACCGAGCATCTGGAGAGGATTGCGATTGCGACGGCGGCGACGGCGGAAGCTTGGTTCCAGGTTCGTGTCCTTGGCAAAAGGCTGGCGACTGGGCGCCGGGCGACTTGCAAGGGCTCATCAAAAGCCGCCGGCGCCGAAAGAGGCGCGGGGAAGTTGGACTTGGAACTCGTCGGATGGCGCGTCCATTTCCAAGCATCATCTCGACTCTTGCCGTCAGCTCCGGGTCAACTCGGCACTGGTCCACGACTCCACGTTCACCGGCACCAACACCATTTTTCTTCTTCTTTGCGCCCTTCTTGAGTCTCCTGGATATCATCTCGCGATAGACTCCGACCCTCTCCCTCCTGCCAGAATCGGGAACTTCCACTGTGCAGTGCGACGCAAGGATATCGCGGTGCGGAATCTGCCCTCACAGGGTGGAGCATCCCATCCTTGCATGTGCCCAGCCTGCGGTGGGAGGGGGGTGCGATTAACGACAAGAGGGGCGGAACGGCGTCCTGAATGACGGGTCTGCCGTTTTCGAGACGGCGGGGAGGAAGAGGGGAGGGAGGGGAAGTGGAGGGGCGGACTGCGGTACGGAGTACGGATACAGCACTGAACTGACCGTCACCGTAGGGCTCTGGGATACACCCGTTGTCTTTCCCCAGATGCATACATTGCAAAGGTTCTTTTCCACCACGCCGTCCGCAAGATATATTACCTCGTCGCGCGCAGGAAGCAACCTGGAAGAACAAGGACGCGTCGCTTACGCCCGCCGTCGCCCATCTCCATCTCGCAAGGCTCCAGTCGCTTCAGTCGCTCGCTCTTGATATCACCTCGACTGTCAACAATACAGTTCGCCCCTCGTCAGCTGGATCTTTGCTCAAAACGCCCTCGGCAAAAAGGGTCGCACCCAAATCCCCCGACTGGTGAATTTGTGCGTTTGCTCCACGATGCACGGGAGGCGCGAGCCAACATCTGGCATCTGGCATGGTCGAGCATCGCATGAGGTTCCCCTCATGGCTCGAGAGGAACAGGGAACAGGACTCTCAGCAGGTGCGTGCGGGCCAAGGGCGGCCTGCAGAGTGCAGACGAGAGGCGAAGCAGACACTTGCAGACTCCCTTTCCTGGCTTGGCCTCGAGCTTGGGAACTTCAGCTCCAGCCAATGGGATGGGATGCGACCTGCGAGCTGCACATGCGCCGCTGGAATCTGAGCAGCAGATGCACCGGTATCCTTGCGCGCGATTACGTATCCCCTTTGGTGGCTCTGCTCAGGTCTCGCAACTCGGATCACGGAAACGGAGTGACGGACTCGGCCCCGACGGACGGCACCAATCGACTTGGACTCTTACAATGATCAAGAAGTCGTGCTTGGAGCAGAGCTTGAAGGCGAGCTCGGGAACATGTAAGTCACCGTTTCCAGGCTTCCGCTTACAACAGGTCCAACTCACCATTGTATCTACAGCGGATATCTCGTTATTCAGTCATGTATGCGGTTGGTTTGACTCTCCATGGTTTGTGGGTTTAGCGCGGCATACAACTATGACTCAGTTGGCTATTCTTGCGTAACCATCTCTCGCCGTCGACATTCCAAGACCTCATGCTAGCGTCAACACGGGGCGACACGGCACGTTTATCCTCGAGTCTCGAATCCCGGTCGTGTCTGATCTGACAAGGCAGCACACATTGGATCCGGTTATCAGCATGCTGACAACCTCTTCATCCGGACAACTCCTTCGTTTACATTGCGCTTCCCCCTTTCTGCTGCGGATAGCGCCTCTCGCATCCTGTCAAATCGACCTGTCGTCTTGATCATGACGCAATACGGTCAGCTGAGGCGCATCTCAAGCTCCAGGACAGTGGACGCAAGAGGCCGCTAGCAGGAAGCCGAGAGGTTAACAGTATCAACCATACAGGTACATTGGCTCCAGCCACTCCCCTCCGCGCCGTAGTACCGTGTACGCTACCTCCCGCCACAGGCCCTCACGGAGGGGCGGGAGCGCCGGAGCATCGAGCAACCCAGACGCTAGCTCGGAACTTGGGATAACCAACAAAAAGCCCCGATCAGCCGGCTAATCGAGTATCAACCTGGGATCGCGGCCAATCGACAATGACATGCCGTTGTTGAAAGGAGACGACCACAATGCCATTACGATCGCCCGGTCCCGACTGGGCGGGTGTTGGGGGGACCCGGGGCTTGTTACCATTCACCAATGCGCAACGGCAGCAGGAAGAACAAGTCGCCAGAAAAGGTACCCGTGGCTCTGCCGTCGCCGTCAGTCGGCAACCCCTGACGGCAGGTTAAAGGTTGGTGATGGCAAAGGGCTCAACTGTGGTTTTCAGGGACGAGACGAGCCTTGCGGGCTCCCGGCTCCCGTCACTCTTGCAGGCTGCTCACTTGCTGCGCTTGCGCGCCTCTGTTGTGTAGCAGGACAGGACAGCGTCTCATGTCGTCTCTGCTGCACTCTGCACTTTGAACTTTCATGTCATGGTCCATGGACAGATGTCGTAGCGCACTGCACCTATCGATAACGGCACCCCTCACTTATCAACATGGACCCCGCCATCCGCTGTGACTTTATTTCCGTCCCCCCGCCTCGTCGCGTCGCAGTCACTGCAGTGGATTTACCCACCCGTGGGGACATTTCGTCACGCCAGGTACTGGGGTCACCAAACGCTATCTTTTAATCCGTACAGTAATTACGAAAACGCACGCGCTACTGCGAGAATGTGGTATCGATTTGATACCATCTCGTGCCGAGACCTTCCCGGTTGGTCGCAAAAGTTTGCGAATGCGATACGAAGTTCCGTTTCCCATGCGACACTCCGCTTCCTTTCCTCCAACAGCACAGCGCTACAGGGGGGCCGGTCTGGTACTCGGTAGCGATGGCGACACACCCAGACCGTCATTTGCCCTTTACGCGTCGCCAACGCGACTGTGCGCCGCCGTATCATCACCAGGAAGCAGCTCGCTGAATCCGGACAACTTTGGAGCTGGGCGACGACCGAGCGACGACGACTACCTCTCATGGAAACCGGAACAACGACGCCGCTACGGCTTTGCCATGTAAGATACACATCCCAAGTGCTCACGAGATACTCCGTACCAAAGGCCCGAGTTGAGGTCAGCTTGCATTCAGTCACCCCGTCTAGCTTCAAACCTGACACTGCTCGACGCGGTGCAGCGGGATGGGACGACCTGCGCGTCTGACTCAAAGTCGCTTCCGGCGGTTTTCGGGGAACCGGACCGAGAAAGTCGACGCAGGCGAGGACACATTGAAGCTGAAGCCTCTTTTTGCACAAGTTAAATACGCAGTACATTCGCTGACTGAGATTTCACCCCATTTAGAAACGAGTACGGAAGGCCATGCACAACTTGTGCTGTGGTAGTAGCAGCCGCCAGTCATATGTCTCCGCGGAGAGATATATTATATTGCTGCATGAGAGAGTATGATCTATCCACTTGTTGGTTGACTTTTCAAACAACTCAGGTGTCTCCTTTGAGTCGGAAAGGTTATATGTCCTCAAGCTTCACAAACGCAGTCAGCATGGGAACTCGGACTCCCATGTCGGGAATGGAAAACGGCCTCTCGTCTCGCCGCCGCACCGGGTGGTCACCCGGCATCGTCATGCTGCCGACGGAACGAAAAACGGGCCTGCCTCCGTCAAGGGGTGATGGGTCCAAGCCGCACAACCTCTTGCTCGGTCGCCTCCCAGAAGTTGATTGGACACAGGGTCGCATGAGACGATTGCGCCACAGCTGAAGGGTTCGTGCAAGTTGCGATCAGGAAAAGAGTGCAGCAGCAAGCACATGCGATGCAGGCCGGCCGGCCGGCGGACTTGTCTCCCATCTCGAGGCTGGGCAAATCAGCGCGTCGAGATGGGTTTGCCGGCAAAGGGTGGGGGCAAGCCAGCCTCTCTCTCGACGGAGATACGGCATCGATGGCGAAAACCTACCTCGGCGTTTTCTTCCGGGCGAAGCTATTATTACGGAGGCGACGGGGCGCCGGCGAATCAGGACGGGCCTGGACTGTCACGGTCGAGAGCAAGCAAGCAACAGGCCGGGTGTTGGATTGCGCCGTCTCGGGCGTCTTCTCAGTTGGGACCTGGCGCGCGCCCGTTCGAAGCTGGGCCGTCTTCCCCCCTCCCCTCGTGATGATGGGAAAACAAGCGGGCTTTTCTCCCGTCGCATTCACCCCGACTGACGGACGGCGATTTCCACGACACCCGCAGCCTGGTCGGTCTCGATCTCTGACACACGGTGGGGATGTCGACGACGTCGCAACGCGCCACGACATGTGACGGGTCTGTCTCACAGGTCCCGAAGAATCCAAAGCGCAATCTATCCCAGATATCTGGGGGAGCAGCAGCAGGAGCAGGGAAATGTCACAGAAGAGGGTGTGCGAGGGGCAGGCGCAAAGGTTGCAGAGGAGGGGAGGGGTGGTCTGCCCCAGAGAGCTTGACGTGAGAAGGAGGGGGGAGGGGGGGCTCGAGGGGAGGGGGAGGGGGAGGGGGGAGCGTTGTGTGCCGAGCATGCTGGAGCAGGGGGGGGGGTTCGAGTGGGTGGTGTGCAAGCGATGGCCAGCGATTGGGCTTGGCCGGCTCGACGACAAGAGTGTCATTGGCCGACGCCTTGCAGCCGCGTCGAGGCAGGCTGACACACGGACCATCCTGCAAATCATGAACCATGCGTTTGACGACACCCCCCTTCTCTCACTCGGTCACTTTTGCCTGCCTCGCCCTTTTTTTGCTCCGGCCGCCCCCCGGGGCGTGGGCACATGGCTGTCTTTGCGTTTGCTCTTGCCCTCACGAGTCTCTCTCCTCTTTTCTGCGCCCACATGTGCTGCCAGTGTCCCGAAGGAGAAGCTGCAAGCTCAGTGGCCGGTCCAGTGGAGGTGGAGGACGAAAGGACGCGGAGAAAAAAACGAACTCGTGGCCGCCCCCTCGTCGCCGAAGCTTCCGCCAGACAGACCTTCCTTCAAAACGGGTGCACGGTTGGGCGTGTCTTGCGCGCGCCATGCGCCAAAGTCGATGACGCTAAGGGTCTGGGAGGGGGGAGGGGAGGGAGGGAAGCAGATCTGGGGAAGCCCAGCAGACAGGCGATCCCCCTACTCCATCTCTGAGGATCTTATGGGGCCTTGCTTGCATTTTGGTGGGAGAGCCGGGCGGGCTGGCTGGCTCTGGGTCGCAGAACTGGGGTGGGTGGTGGTGGTGGTGCGGGAGCCGCTTCCACCGTCTGCTGCTGCTGGGCTGGGCTGGAGTGGAGGGGAGGGGCCTGCTGGGTCCCAAGTCCCAACCGAACAACCACAACCACTACCCCCAGCGCGCTGCCGCCGTCTCTGTGAGATGCCCAGCAGCAGCAGCAGCAGCAGCAACTCCAAGGTTGTCTCCCGGGGCGAGTCTGGGTGTGTGTGGTCTCGACGACCCCCCTCCTCCATCTTCCATCCTTCCCCCGGCTACCATTGGCGACTGTTTTCCTTTCGTCGTTGCTTTTGCGGTTGATCGTTGCATGTCGTGAGCGGGAGGCCCCTTGTTTCCCGCTCTTGCAGCAGCAGCAGCAGCAGCAGCAGCAGTCGCTTGTTGAACTTGGAGTGGTGGAGCGTGCAACGAGAGGAGACCAGGACCAGACGGTGGTCGGTTCTCGTCCTTGACTCCACCACATCGCTGCACTCCTCTCCCCCCCCCCCCTCAGCTGCCCTGCAACCAACTCATGGGCTTTCGGGTCATGTAAGTCATCCGCTCCTCGACACCACCAATTCTTTTCCCATCTGATCCAACCCTGCCGGCGGCCAGGGCGTTAGCGCGGGCTCGCCGCTCGCCTCTCGGACTGCAGCAGCAGCAGCATCCAACAACGGCGCTGCGTAAACACCACGGCTGACCAAGAGGCCAGGGCGCAACGAGAGATGCTGCTGATCAATCTCGAGGGCGGCGGCCGCGACGACGCTAGCCTTTACAGCTTTTGCTCGCGTGGTCGTCGGTTGGGGTCCTGTATCAGATATCTCTCGCAGCACGCAGCAGGCAGTGCGTTGCCTTGCCGCGATGACAGGCTGAAACAACAGGGAACCCGTACCGCTGGACAAAGTCATTCAATCTCGAGCTTTGCCTCGAAACAATATTGACGACAGATTGCTCGGCGTCAAGTGATGCCCTCGGCTCCAAGGGGATGCCTGTTTTCGTTATCTGCGCAGGGCAGGGCAGGGTCATTTGGAAAGTGCATCTTTCAGTTACGTACTCGCTCTCTTCTTTGGGATCCCAGGCACGCGCAGATATCTGTTCTCTCTCTCCTTTCGGGAGTGCTAGTATAGGTAGGCGAAATGGACGACGACGGCCAGGCCGGCCCCCAAGTTGAGCGAACCCCCCCCCCTCTCTCGAGAATGCCATCCCGGGTCCTGGATCGCTCAGTGCTTCCCACCCCCTCCTCGTCCACCCCTCGCCTCGGACGGCGGTGGGACGGCAGGACCGGTCTTATCGACCTGGGGGGGGTGTCGCCATACCTACTATTTTGAGCGACGTGATGTGCCCTTGGGAGCAGTAATTAAGGTTGAGTTTCGCCAACGGGCATAAATGGCAGAATTACTATCAAGAGCCATGGTTGACGCGAAAAAAACTGGTCCGGCGCAACATTCCTTTGACGGGGGGAGGGGGGGTACGGGGTGGAAGGGGGGGGGGGGGGCGACTGACCAGCCCGAGATCCAAGATCCGGAACGGCGCAGAGAGACGGGTTGGGGGGGGGGGAGGCAGGGATGGATGTATGGCGGCAATCTGGCAAAAGGGACCGGTTGAATTCTCCCGTCCGATCATATGATCCAGGAGCTGTATTAATTGGGCGAGACGACAAGTCCCCCTTCTACGCACATTGCTTCCTGCCATGCGTAGCCGTGATATGGGGTTGATTACTCTCCAGGTAGCCCTGGCCTCGTCGGTCGAGACCGAACCTGCAGCGAGCTGATGATGGAGGTGCTGCGCGTCTCGGGATGCCCTTCTGTGGGGGTTCCTGGCCTGGGGGAAGACACTATGCGGCGTGCTGATTCAGAGGATGCGATGTCCGGGGGAGGAGGAGGGCTGAGTTGCCCTTTTTCATCAATTGGGCTTGGGGGTCAGCGAATGGAAGCAGGCAAAGGACCGCGGGCGATGCAAGTCGGCCACCGAGATTGATGAAGTCCGACGACGTCGAATATAAACTGCGGACTGTGTGGTGCTGGTGCTGGACTGCTTCGCGTGGGGCGGTCCATATCATAAGCCGTGTTGCATATACACACACCAGGCATGGTCGTCGACAGGTTTGGATCAGTTGGACAGGGCTCCAAACGGGATGTGTGTGGTCGCGGTGGTGAGGTCGGGAGAGTTGGAGGGTTGTTTGACATGGAGGGGGAGCGAGGGGTTGTCGCATGGTATCGATAAGGCCACAGGCCACAGCGCCAAGACAGACGTCGTGCTCCCTGGCCCACAGTCGCCCAGCGGATAGCCGCAGTGGGGCTCTTGGTTGGTGCAACAAGCGCTAGACGCGTCTAGCTCTTCGCCTTGGCGGGGCAAACGGACATCACGGTGCTTACCAAGTCGAAATTTCAAAGAAACAAAATATCAAACACCAGAGCAACCGCCTCTGGACCCGCTCACCCGCTCACCTCAACTCACAGGCCATCTCATCTCACATCCCCGAGAATGGCGAGTCTCAAGAGATCAGTAGAGTCGGATCCTCTGGCCGCCAGCATCTCGAGCAAGATCTATGTGCGGTCGACCAAGAGCGGCAAGGTGCAAAAGATTGTGCGCGAGGTCTACCTCCGTCAAGATATCCCCTGCTCCTCCAAGCTCTGCCATGCCTGTGCAGCTACCACACCCCGAGATGCCTCGGGACGGGGTGCGTACTTGTTGTCCTAGAAGAACCAAAAGCTGGACCCCAAACTGACCCTCTCCCAGCCATCCCCCCTGTGCTCTCCGAGGCGCCGGCAGGCACCAAGCTGCTCCCCCAGGGCCACTACATCGTGCCCGACACCAACGCCTTTCTGAGCGCCATGGACCTCTTTGAGCAGGAGTCGGCCTTTTACGACGTCGTCGTCCTGCAGATCGTCCTCGAGGAGCTGCGCAACCGGTCCCTGCCGCTCTACAACCGCCTCATCGGCCTGACCAAGAGCGAGGAGAAGCGCTTCTACGTCTTCTTCAACGAGTTCCGCCTCGAGACCCACGTCCCGCGCCTCGACGGCGAGACGGTCAACGACCGCAACGACCGCGCCGTCCGCAAGGCCGTCGCCTGGTACGGCAAGCACCTGAAGCAGACCAAGGCCAAGAAGGTGCCCGCCGTCGTCATGCTCAGCAACGACCGCGACAACCTCCGCAAGGCCAAGGATGAGGGCATCGTCGCCTACTCGCTGGCCGACTACGTCAAGCAGCTCAAGGACGGCGAGCGTCTGCTGGACATGATTCCCGAGACGGAGGATGGGGAGTCGGTTAAGGAACGGCGGCCCGGTTCCCTCCTCTATGATGAGTACTACAGCATGTCCAAGATGATGACGGGAGTCAAGAGCGGGTTGCTTCACCAGGGGACCTTTAACGTCTCTCCATACAACTACCTGGAGGGCTCGATCAGGGTACCGGCCTTCCCCAAGGCCCTGCTGATTCTGGGGAGAGAGAACATCAACCGCTCCGTGGACGGCGATTTGGTGGTGGTGCAAGTGCTGCCTAAGGACCAGTGGAAGGAGCCATCTACGCAGGTTATCGAGGAGGACGCCATCACCAAGAACGAGAACCCCGACGCCGAGGAGGGGAGCGGGCTGGTGTCGGAGAAGGAGCGCAAAGCTCTGCAGGAAGAAGTGAGGCGGACGCACAGCAAGACAACCGAGGGGCACGCTCAGCCCACCGCAAAGGTGGTTGGTGTGATCAAGAGGAACTGGCGGCAATATGTTGGTCATATCGATCAGTCGTCGGTCAGCCAGTCCTCGCAGCAAGGGAGGAAGCAAGACTCGGTGTTTGTCGTGCCCATGGACAAGAAGATTCCCAAGATCAGGCTCCGCACAAGACAGGTGGCAGAGCTTGTCGGGAAGCGGATTCTCGTCACGATCGACGCGTGGGACCGAGGGTCGCGACACCCCACCGGTCATTTTGTTCGATCACTGGGTGAGTTGGAGACAAAGGCCGCCGAGACGGAGGCTCTCTTGCTCGAATACGACGTTCAGTACCGACCATTCCCCAAGACAGTCCTGGACTGTCTACCAAAAGAAGGCCACGACTGGAAGGTGCCGACTAGTATGGACGACCCCGGCTGGAGAGACAGAGAAGATCTCCGCCATCTCGGCATCTGCAGCATCGACCCCATCGGCTGCCAGGATATCGACGACGCCCTTCACGCCCGCCCCCTCGAGAACGGCAACATCGAGGTCGGTGTCCACATTGCCGACGTGTCTCACTTTGTCCGACCCAACAACGCCATGGACACGGAAGCCAGCATCCGCGGCACGACCGTCTACCTGGTCGACAAGCGCATCGACATGTTGCCAATGCTGCTGGGCACCGATCTCTGCTCGCTCAAGCCATACGTCGAGCGCTTCGCCTTCTCCGTCCTCTGGGAGCTCACCTCCGAAGCCGACATCGTCAACATGCGCTTCACCAAGTCCGTCATCAAGTCCCGCGAAGCCTTCAGCTACGAACAAGCCCAGCTCCGCGTCGACGACGCCTCCCAGCAAGACGACCTCACCAAGAGCATCCGCACCCTCATGTCCCTCTCCCGCCACCTCAAGCAGAAGCGCATGGACGCCGGCGCCCTCAGCCTCTCCTCCCCCGAAGTCAAAGTCCAGATGGAATCCGAGACCTCGGACCCCATCGACGTCAAGACCAAGCAGCACCTCGACACCATGTCCCTCGTCGAGGAATTCATGCTCCTCGCCAACGTCTCCGTCGCGCGCAAGATCTACGATGCCTTCCCACAAACCGCCCTCCTCCGCCGCCACGGCGAACCCCCCGCCACCAACTTCGACGAGCTCGCCAACCAGCTCCGCGTCAAAAAGAACCTGACCCTGCACGTCGACTCGTCCCGGGCCCTGGCCGACTCGCTCGACACGTGCGTCGACCCCGCCGAGCCCTTCTTCAACACGCTCATCCGCATCATGGCCACGCGCTGCATGATGGCGGCCGAGTACTTTTGCGCCGGCACGCAGGCGTACCCCGAGTTCCGGCACTACGGGCTGGCGTCCGAGATCTACACGCACTTCACGTCGCCCATCCGGCGCTACGCCGACCTCGTCGCGCACCGCCAGCTCGCCGCCGCCATCGACTACGAGCCCGTGCACCCGGCCGTGCGGTCGCGCGGGCGGCTCGAGGCCGTGTGCAAGAACATCAACGTGCGCCACCGCAACGCGCAGCTCGCGGGGCGCGCGAGCATCGCGTACTACGTCGGGCAGGCGCTGCGCGGGCGCGAGACGGAGGAGGACGGGTTCGTCATGAAGATTTTTAGTAACGGGTTCGTGGTGCTGGTGCCGAGGTTTGGGATTGAGAGTCTGATTAGGCTGAGGGACCTGGCCGAGGTGGAGCCCGAGGCGGCGTTTGATGCCGAGACGTATACGCTCGAGACCAAGGGGAGCAGGGAGATCAAGGTGGAGCTGTTCCAGAAGGTGAGGGTCAAGGTGACGGATCAGAAGGATGAGACGACGGGGAAGAGGGGGGTGCGGATGGAGTTTGTCAAGGCTTATTGAGGTGAGGTGGGTGGTTGGCTAGGGTAGATGGGTATGAATTGGGAGGATATGTTGGGGGTGAAAGAGTTAGCTACTGGAGACGACAATACCACGGTCGATTACTACTACAAGGCTGCCTTCCTTCCTGCCTGACTGACCAAGTCTAACTGACTGCTGAAAGGGACATTTGCCATGATTGACCGGGCAAGATAAAGATCGATCATAAAGGTACATGACCTAATCCATGTGATTATATTCTGGCAAGAGTCAAGACAGTCCGTTGGCTCAGGTACTTCAGCTCTTCGATTCATCCATCAGATATTTGCACTACCGTACCAAAAACACATCTAGATATCTCTCATTTTGCCATGCCCGAATCGACGCCCAAAACGCCAAAAGCCAGCCAACCCACCCACCCAGGGCAAAAAGGTATATCCCCCGCCACCACACCTCCCCGGTGAGCACCGTACATGAACACGCTGAGCTCGCTTCCTCTACTGCATCTCCACGTCCGCCACCGCCTCCTCGGCGCCAGCCTCTTCACCCCAAAGGCCCTCGAGCTTAAACTCCTTGGCCCACTCCGTCACAATCACCTTTTGATCCGGCGCCGCCAGCTCGTCGGCCGAGGCCTTGCTCTTGCTGCTGCCCGTGGCCGGGGCCGTCGCGGGCGCCGGGACGTCGGCCCAGCCCTGGATGCGGCCGTCGCGCCAGTCGGTAATGACCGTCATGGCGGCGGCGTTGACGTTGGGGACGCCGCCTCTTCCGAGACGTCCGCGCTTGCGGGCGACCTGGATCAAAAAGTCCATGGTGGCGTCGCCGCTGTCGGGGTTCATGAGGAGGGGCGGGAGGTCGTAGACCGTCATCATCTTGTCCATGAGGCCGGGCGAGGCGGCGAGGCGCTTGAGGAGCAGCGTCACGGCCGGGACGGGGTCGTCGATGGCCTTGGGCGGGACGGCGTTGAGGAGCACGAGGTGGGCGTGCGCCTCGGTCGGGTTCTTGGGGACGAAGCCCGAGATGGAGCCCGTCGAGGGGAAGACGATGCCGGGGGAGTCGAGGAGGGTGAGCTTGTTGTCGATCTTGACGGCGCGGATGGCCGTCGTGACGCCGGCTTCGGCGCCGGCGGGGCAGGCCGCGTGCTGGTTGCGGTTGCCGCCGAGGCGGGAAGTGAGGGCGTTGATGACGCTCGACTTTCCGACGTTGGGGTAGCCGATGACACCGACAGAGATGGCGCGCTTGAGGTTGCGCGAGGCGGCAAATGACTTGAGGGCGCGGAAGAGGGTGGCGCTGGTGCTCTGGATCGTCATGTCGCGGTGGTTGAAGGTCTGGGCGTTGGGGGCAGGATTCGAGGCGCGCAGCGGCAGCGTGGGGAAGTACTGGCGGAGGTGGGCGAGCCAGGCGCGGAGGACTGGTGGGGGGACGAGATCGACCTTGTTGAGGACAAGGATGAGACGCTTGCCGCCGCTGGCGGCAGCCATGACGGAGCGCTCGACATCGCGGGAGCGGGTGCCCTCGGGGTCTCGGGCGTCGAGGACGTAGAGCACGACATCGGCTTGCTCGACGACGTTCTTGAAGACCTTGTCAAAGGCCTTGCGAGACGTCGCACCGCCAGCCACCTCATCCACTGCGCCCGATCCATCGTCGTCCGAGTCCGAGTCGTCATCGTCCATGTCGTCGCCGCTCTCCAGCTCGCGGTCGTACATCTCGGCGGCCTTCCGGGCGCTCGCAACGAGAGCGGCCAGGGGGTTGGACTCGTCGACATCGCTGTCATCGTCGTCGTCCATCATGTCGTCGTCGTTGAACTCGTCATCGACCATCTCCCCCTCGGCTGTCCCGGTCACGGTGGCATCCTGGGCGTTGGCGGCCGTCTTTGCGGCCTTGGCAAGCTCACGACGGCGCACTTGGTCCTCCTTCCTCCGCACGCGGTCCTCCTCAATCTGCGCCAGGAGCTTGTCCTTGTAGGGGAAGAGGTTGGGGATGCCGGGGTCCTTCTTGAGCTTGCTGACCCATTGGGGGTTCTTCTTGTCCTTCTTCCTGTCCTTGCGCTGCTTCGCGGCCGACGCCTTTTGGATCTTGTGCCTGAGACGGACCGTGACCCTCTTGGACTTGGGCTCTGCGAAGATTCAGTTAGCTGGTGCACTGGGGAAAGGTGAGGAGGGGGCGGCTGCGCGGTCGTACTCTTTGGTTTGTTGATTGATCCGGCCATCTTGGTGGAATACGAGTTCCGTCAAGGTGTTCGGGATTCGAGGGCAGCGAGGAGCTGGGGCGTGGCGGACAGGCTTCACAGGGACGGGAAAAAATAATAGTGGAAAGAATTTGTGCCCCCTGTCACCGCCTGGATAAGCTCTCTTATCGCAGCGAACCCCACAGTGCCCCTCGGAATGACAGGGATGTCAATTGCGTTCACCGTTTCCATGCAGGTGCTGGGAAATGCACATTTCTCTCATCTTTCTCCATGGATTTGCATGTCGATGACATGGCACATGGTCCAATGCAGGCCGTTCTTTCGTCGACTCCATCCGTGTCAGCGATGAGGGCGGTGTGCTGCTACCAGATGGCAAGTTCCAAGTTCAAGGAGCGGAGCTTCCCCATTGGTACATGTCACCGCCAAAACCTTGCCTCCTGGGCCCGGGCTCCGCTCCGACAACCCCGGTGACACTCTTGAAATGCCATTGTTCATCGTTGCTCGCGCCAGATGCTTCAATTCCTCTTCTTGTGCTGACTCGTCTTGATCTGGAGCTGGGATAGACCATAAATACCAACAGGAAAGCTGGAAGGTCTGACCAAATACATATTTCCCGCCCATCCTCCGAGTTCTCTCAACACCAACCACTCCCTTCCCGACGACCCAGACCGCCACAACAAGATCAACATGGGCAGCATTCAACAGAACACCATGGAATACTCGGCCCCTCCAGTCGAGGTCACCTTTGACGGCCTCCTCTTTGACATGGACGGCACCATCATCGACTCGACCTCGGCAGTAGTCAAGCACTGGGAGGCGTAAGACAACCCAGACCCGAATCCACGAGGGTTCCAATGCTGACGGAACCACAGGGTTGGAAATGAAATCGGCGTATCACCTGAGGTGATTCTTCAGTTAGTCAACCCAGCGTTCATCTCCAGAGGACATAACTGACCTTTCACGCAAAGAACCTCTCACGGGCGGCGGTCGATCGACATCCTCAAGATTCTCGCCCCTGAAAAGGCCAACTGGGAGTGTAAGTCTTTTCATGATACACGGAGAACAAACATACCATCGAGCACACCTTCCAATCCCGGACCAACCCAGCCCGGTCACCCACCTCTCCCTCGGGGAATACAACCCCCCCCCCCTCTTCCCCAAAAGCCACCACCGACTAACCCCCCTCCCAGACGTCCGCCACATGGAAGGTCTCCTCCCCAAGCACTACTCCGCCGAAGCCATCGAAATCCCCGGCGCCCGCCCCCTCCTCGAGTCCTTGATCACCGCCTCCGCCCCCTGGGCCATCGTCACCTCCGGAACCGTTCCGCTCGTCACCGGCGTACGCACCCCCCTCCCCCCTCCCACCCAAACCACCCAAACTAACACCCCCACCCCCAGTGGCTCAACGTCCTCAACCTCCCCTCCCCCGCCCACCTCATCACCGCCGAGTCCGTCACCAACGGCAAGCCCGACCCCGCCTGCTACCGCCTCGGGCGCGAGCGCCTCGGCCTCCTCGGCGACGACAAGGCGCTCCTCGTGCTCGAGGACGCGCCGGCGGGGATCCGCGCCGGCAAGGCCGCGGGGTGCAAGGTCGTCGGCCTCGTCACGAGCCACACGGTCGACGAGGTGCTGGCGGCCGGGCCGGACTGGGTTGTCCGGGACCTGGATTCCGTGCGGTTCGTGCGGACGGAGACGGCGGACGGGGGGGTGAAGGTGACGGTGGAGATTCGGGATGCGTTGGTTGTTGGGTAGGGTAGCGGGGGTTGAAGTCGGCCCTTGGCTTGGTGTTTTGGTTGCACGATGGGTGGGTGTGCGTGTGTGTATGTTCTAGACAGGCAAATGCCCTGCATGCTTTTGATGGACGACGACGCGGAGGCGACGACGCGTATGCGGGATGGGGACTTTGTTTCTCGCCCGCCGCCCGCTGGTGGTGGTGGTGGGACACGACGGCGGCGACGGGCGCACCGCATGCGAGACACCTCGGACTCGGCGGCGGCGGTGGCGGCGGCGGCGACAGAGACAATGACTTATTACTGGGCTTGGTTCGGTGCTACACGGGGGGCGTATCCGGACCCGGTGGCGGGGGGGGATCTCAGGCTTGTCTTGTATGTACATCTTGATCGTCGTGTGCGTAACATCCACGGTCAGGGCAGTGGTGTTTTGATTAGGTATGCTGCCCAAGTCCCTACGTGATGATGGTGCTTGTTTGTTGTGGTTGTTGATCTATCAGTATCAAAGCACAACACCCCTTTGCCCCTGAAGGAAGTCAACAACCCCCCCCTCATCGCCAGGGGCAACTTCCCATTCCCCTTCCCCTCCTCACCAAGCAAGGACGGGACAGAACCTTCCCCCCCCCCCTCTCCGGCCTCTCGGCCCCGAACCCCACCGGCCGCCCTCCCCCTCCTGTACACAACAGGAGACCCCCCTCGCCACCATCAGCACACCATGCAAGCCCATTGAGAAACGAAGGACACGGTGGTGTCTTCTAGCGTCACCTACCTCTCAGGGGCGGAGGGAGGGGGGGGAAGAGATGTGCCGGGTCGGAATCGGGTGGCGAGCGCCTCCGATTCTCCGTCCTTCCGCGGTGGTGCGGTGGTATGTGGGCTCGCCTTGCTCTTGAAACTCAACTAGGAAAGGCGACATGCCGGTGGTGTGTGTGGGTTACAAGAGGCGGCAAGATAGTTGAAAGCGGTGCTGATCAGCCAGCCAGCCAGCCCTCGGATGCGCCGGGGACTGAACCGGAGATGGCTGGCTTGGTTGCGCGCGAGTCGGGTTCGGGTTCGGCTTCGGGGTGGTGGTGGTGGTGCGGAGGGGGGTCACGGGATGGATGGAGGCAGGTTTGGGGAGGAGGGGAGGTTGGCTCAGGGTTTGGTTCCTGAGCTTGGCACGACTAAGGGGGGAGAGGTATAACTCTCTGCCGTGCCTTTCCAAGGCTATGAATAGTCCCGTAGTGTATGTCAGAGAGGTAGCCGACCTGAACTAACGTATAGATATCACTCTTCCCCGCACTCGTCTTTCGTCAGCGCAGGGATCATGGGTTATGGTTTGGGTTGAGGAGGAGGAGGAGGTGGTTTGCGGCAGGGATGGTAGGCGTTTCTTCAGATTCTGGAACTGGGCGATCCCTTCCTCCTCGTCGGGAGGGAGACGAGTCTACAACGAAGGAAGATCAACAGAGGGAGGACGAAGACCTAGGGAGGAGGCTTAAGGGGGAAAGATCCGATCTTGGTCACACACAGGGAGGGAGTGGGCGATCCTTTTCTTTTTTCCCCGAGATCCGACAACGACATGCCTTTTTTTCTTTCTCTCTCGATCCCGATCGAGAAGTTGGGATATGGAGATTCCCATACCCCCCCCCCTACTTACACTGTGGTTGTGTTTCAAGGGAACGGTGACAGCCCGAGACGGCTACGGCTACGGGCCAGGTGAGACGGGACGACGACGAATACGAATCCCGTCCCCGTCCCCGTCCTCACCAGGAGCACGCTGGGAAGGGAATGGCAAGACAGCTTACCTCGGTAGGTACCTAGGTAGTAGGTACACTGCCTCCCTCACCAGCCGTGCTGGTGTTGGTGACATCGCCCCCTCTCGATGCCGTCGACATGAGACCTCGCTTCCGCGCATCTGTCACTACCACTTACACGGGCGGAAGCGGAGCGGAGTCGGTCAGTCAGTCAGTATCCTCCTCCCGTCCCGTCCCTGAACGGACCACCTGTTCGATTCCATCATGAGGTACGGTGCAGGTACGGGGCAGAATGGGGTCGATTCGGCTATGCTCGCCACGCAGGGCAAGGCGTCGATGTCATACATGGCCGGTTGAGGCTCAGGCTCAGGGGGAAACGCGGCACAGCGATGTGCGTATGTCGTGCCGTTGTAGCATCGGGGCTCTCTTCAGCCCGGGGGGATCGGCCCCACACCTGGCGCTCACCGCAGGGCCCGTCCGTTTCGTCCCGTCTTTTAGGTCGCCCGCTTCAGGTTTTGCATCTCTCCCGCACTTCGTTCTCGCTGAAGGAAGCACGCCGATGTGACCCCTCGTTACCCCGCGGCGACGCAATAGCGTAAGTGCATGCGTCAGACGAGGGGAGGGGAGGCGAGCTGGTGATGGTGATGGTGGGTAGAGTGAGGCGTGGTTGTACGCTCGCCAGGAACATACATTCACGCACTTGCAGACGGGAAGCATCATGTAGGTCTCAACCTTGCGTGAGGATGGAGGATGCACTGCAACCGTCCCAGCATTCGTTCCTCCTGATGACCACAGGCGAGCGGGCGAGCGAGCTGGAGACTGGACGGGCCCCTCGTCGTCGTCGTGTCGTATCGCCTCTGTCGTCGTTGGAAAAGAAAAAATATTACCCGGACCGACGCCGGGCAGCCGCATGGTCCCAAGACGGGTATCGTCAGCTCGTCGCCTCGAAATCCACAGAGCAGCGAGTTGGTACTTGCGTACTCCTGCCCAGCCGTACCTCGGCGATCTGCGTAACCTCTGCGCTCTGCGTCTGGTTCCTGCAGCAAGCGAGCGAAAGCTGTGCTCTTGTTGCTCCCCTTCCCCGTACTGTGTTATTCGCCGGGCTGGTATCCGTTCTGATAGGATCGGGACCTGACGGATCCGGAGTCGAGGCATCTTTCTCGACCAACCCCGCGGCCCAGAGGAGGAGGAAGAGGAGGAGAGAGAAAGGAAATCCGCACCCAATCGTCCAACTTTGCCATGTGCGTGTTTTCTTCTTCTTTCTTGACTGGATGTTTGGATGTTCTATTTTTATGCCATCTCGCCTATCCGTCTGGATAGTGAAGAGTTTATCGACTTTTCCCTCTTGTTTTTCTCCCCCAGATCAGCCAGTCCCGTTCCCCGAGCCCCCACGGGCCGTGTCGATTGGACAGACGCGCCGTCACTGATCACGCACAGCCGTACCTTGCCGCACCGGACCGGACCCTTTTTTTCGTGTGTCGATCACACGGGGTAGGACAGGGCCTCGACTCGATTTGTTGTTGACAGTGGCGTTGCGAAGAAGGCAAATCAGCTGGCCGAGACGGCCTTCTCGTTGACGACAGCCGTTGCCGTTCTGCTAGCCGTACCTTTTCCCCCTGCAGCCACAGCCGCGCTCCTTGTTTGCGGTTTGTCGGCCGTGATCGCGATTGAACAGCATCTTGTTGGAGTGGGAGTGTGTGTTCTGGCCCGGCCGTCCGTCCACCTCTCACACAATGCCCCCCCGCCCCCATCTCCTGCAGGAACCGAGAAGCCGACGAAACGTTGGCCACCACAGCCCCGAGGGCAAGCGGCTCTGTCCACAGTACTCGGTAGAGTATCGCAGCAGTGTAAACCCACCAAGAAAGAGTTCCGTTTCAACCCCCTATTTCTTCTCCTTGTCGCTTCACCGTGCAGAATACGCCGGAGGCGGCATATCATCAGCTCTCCGTCGTCTGTTGTCACTTCTCAATCCCCGAAACCCACTCTACTTAGCGAGGTGACATCTGGGACCACCGTGTCAAACCCAACTCGCGTGGCATGATTAATGAGTGATGAAGAATGCCGGCAGGCTCTTTGCGCGTGCGTGCGAGGAATATCATCGTCCCGGTCGGTGCATCATGCTCGCGTGATAAGCGATGTCAATCCTCTAGCCAGACTGACTGACACCGGCATATGGCATACCACCCGACCCCTCGCTTGTTGCTGCTGAGGGTTTGGTTTGGCAGGGTCTATTCCTGACGTTGCAGTTGCAGTCGAGACGGAGCAGAGCAGATGAGGTCAAGTCGAGGGTCGATTCGTCATGAAGTGACAGCGGAATATCTCCCGTCGCATCGCCAGAGTGCGGCTCTCGGTGATCGCTTGCTCGCCGAACAAAATCAAATGAAATTTAGATTGAATCGCCCCACGCAAACCGTCGGGCGCTCCCGACGGTGGTGTCGTGTCGTTTCCGGGTCGTTGGTGGTGCACCAGCGATACCGAGCTCGAGGTTCGTTTTAGCCTGAGGTGAAGACAATGTATCCGCACATTATATATCTCCGAGATCCGGAATCCTCGCCGTCGGGCTGACGATGGATGTCTTGCAAGATGCTGCGCCGCTCGCGACTCGCAATCGCAATCGCGTAAAGTGCAGACGGGCAACGCGCAGTCATCAATCAGTCTGCCCGCCCGTTGCACGCGCCGTTCGTCTGACGAGGAGAGGAGGGGCCGATGCGAGGTCCGACCATGCTCACCTTCAGGTCAGTTGTCCAGTGTGTGAGAAAAAGAACGGGGCGCGATGGCACTTCCCGCTACCGGGGGGGGGGGGGGTCGCCTAGAAGTTTCCCAAAAGTACTCCGTAGAAAAGCACTCAGCCCACTGTGGTCCCTTGGCGCGGCACAGTGCGGCGTCCAGCTGGGTGGTGGGCATTGCCGCGCACTGTGGTAGGGCCTGGAGTCGCACGTGGCCGCCCGGGCCACAAAAAAAGGATCCTAATCTCCCGCCCCTTGGCCGTGCCTCCTGCTCAGCTGGTCGACCGCGACGGCGCAGGCGCGACGAGGCATGATGTTCATCTCACGATGGCGTCAAGCAGAGCACTGCCTTTTTTCCTTCTCACTCCAGGCTGATTTCTTATCGCGCGCGGTAAAAATCTGCAGAGGGAGCTGCTCGTCGGCCGCCGTGCTTCGGAACCTTCCGCGGACGAGGGAGGGAACAGGATGGTGTGAATGAAGCCGGTCTCCTACCGCCCCAATGAAGGCTCGCTGGCGCGCGCCTTGCAAAGTTGCGATATCGACGGCGACGACCTCCGAGCTTGTTGTTATGGCTGCGAGGAAAACGCCTCATTCCCTTGTTCCCCCAGCGATTTGAGGACGCGCCGGACAAAGCTCTTCGGGCTTGTGCAACGCCAGTTGCTCGCAAGTTGGCGACAGTCTCCCAAAGACAACAGCCTCAACTCCACGACGTGTTGCTAGGCCAGCCGGCGGGCATGCCAAGGTCGCACTCGCGGTGAGGCATGGTGGGTGCCGACGACGAGCAGACCGACAACTCCGCAGACGCCATCCACCCCATCTTCGGAAAACCCGACGACCTTCTGGAATGCATCTCCATCTGCTTGCCGGCGGTTGGCGGGCACCCGAGTCTCTTCCTGCTGGTGCCGACGCTGGCCGGAGGGCTTCCGGCCATGTCACATCGCCCACCACGCCAGCGCCAGGCTACGAGGAGCAAACCCGCCGACCGCGTTCCCACTCCGAGTCCACCTCGCATCACCGCCGGCGTGGGTTTGGTGTGTGGGTGGGTGGTGGGTTTTTCTTCTGGTCCTCTCCTCCGAATGCGGGCCAACAGCAGCAACAAGCGACATTCGTCGGTGGAGCTCCGGCGTCGACGAGGACGCGCGGGGCCGGGGACAAGACGAGACATTGCGGGAGTGCTGCCGTCGCCGCGGCCTGCAGCAGACGCCCCAACGGCACCCACCCGCGAGGCTGACCAACGAGAGTGCAGCGACATGCCGGAAATGGCGCGCCAAGACACAGCCAGAGAGGGCAAGACAAGTGCGTGCTTCCACACCCGCAGATGTCGATTGTTCGAGCTTGAGATGCCCGGCCGGCAAAGGGCTGGATGCAGTGAGTATCCGGTCCAAGTGGGACCGGATCGATGGGTGGCCGGAGAGGACCTCTTGTCAACGAGAGAGTCATTGGCGCCCACGCAAGGAATGCCGTTATCATCTCTCGCGATCTCCTCCCAATGGTGGGGGGCATGTTGTTGAGGGCGACAGATACCCCGCATCGGTTCGCCTTGCTTCGGAGCTTGGGTCAAAATACTCGCGAATGGCCGGGCAGAGTCGTCCATCAAATCTCGAATGGCCCCGTCTTCAATCCCTTTGTTGTTCAAAGAAGCAGCCTGGACGTGAGGATAGGGGCTCGTGTTTCTTCCTACATGCGCCGTAGAGAAACAACACGCAGTTGGATGCGCGCCGGGCCCTGCCGACTCTTCTCTGGTTTTTTTACCTGGCAAGCCTGGGAGGGTTCTCGCGAGGCGGGTGGTATCTGCCCCGGGTGGGGCTTGGGCTATATCGCACATCTTATGAGGATCATAACGCGAGGGGAGAAGGCTCACCGTGTGACGAGACCTGTCAGCGGTCTTGTTGAGAGCGGGATGGTGGCGGGAGTGGCACGGCGACTGCGCAATGGCATCATCCTCCCCCTCTCACGCATCGTAACCAGGACTGCATCGATGCTGCAGAAGGTCCTTTCCCCGCCGTCGCCGCCGTCGCCGGAGTCGGTGGTTGCTCACCGTGGCAGTGGTCATGGAAGGGCTGGGCGGGGCTGGTACAAGTGTCGGTACATGCCCGTCGCTGGTCGCTGGTGTGGACGCAATGCCGCTCGCTTGTCAAGCTGGAGATGCATCCGTCCGGTATCGTTGCCAATCTGCTCTTCTCACCATCCTGCGAGTCGAGATAGCACCCCACTGGTGATGCCTTGTCTCCCGCGAAGTGCCATCGCGAATGGGGACGCGATGTCTGGTTCCCAGCGTGACGGAATGGCCAAGGCGTTTGGTTCAGCAGTCGACCAGAGCGTGTTGAGTACGGTACCACAAAATCGTCCCCTTGGGAAGCGAGGGTTGCGGGTGTCCATAAATAGAACGGGTAGCTGGAGAGGTCCCGCGGCAGTGTGAGGTTACAGGTAGGACAGGCTCCTTGCCATCATCTACTGTGCAAGTATGCGGGAAGCGTGCGACCCTATCGGTGAGTCGCGTCGAGGTGGTTTTGGTGAGTAAACCACCGTCCCATCCCGCGCCATCCAGTCCATCCCATCAGCATCAGCAGCGGTCATCTGCTGTCGACTGTGCCCGCGAGAACCAAGGTGAAGAGAAAGGCGGGGTGGTGGGTGGTGGCCTTCCGATTCGAGAAGCTGGAAAGAAGAAGGAAGAAGCCTTGCGCGCCGGCTTGCCGTGTCCTGCGCCGCATTTCCCTGGTTGCAGAAGTTTGTTCATGCCTGGCACCTGGCGCATTTTGTTGTTGGGGTTTGTCTTGTGCCATGATGCATCTGGCGAAGATGGCGCGGGGGGCATCAAGTCCAACCACGCCAAGGCACCTGCAAAATGCGGGGTAGACTCTGGGCATCTCGAGCCCGCAACGTCCACTGTGTACCTCGCCCGACATCGCAAACAATGCCTGACACCTTCATGTTGCCAGGAAATTGGACATGGTCAGCATAAACGAAGGAATCGCAGGCAGACTGCTTCACTGATGGCATTGTGTAAACTCACAGGCCTTTCCATTGGCAGAATGCAGTTGCCCCATTTGTCATCTCACCATCCCCCATTCTGTCGACTGATGCCATCCATGTTGCAGCGCAGACCTGCACCAGACAAGATGTGTGCCACCAGTACCGTATGCGGTAGCTGCTGCTGGCTGCTCCAGACCTCTCCAGTTGACCACATCGCCACCTGTGGGCCATCCCTTTTGGGACTGATACCTGCCGATGTGGTGAGATGGTGTACCTGTGACGGGAGGTCCGGGCTTTTCGTGATGAGCCTCGCAGGTGATAGACAGCGGGGTGCAGAGCTGAATCGGACAGGGCATGCGTGCAGAGAGCCTATCGACTTTTCAACGGGGGGCAACTCTAACCATGGCTGTGGTGGTGAAGAATGCCCACGCAGTCGCCGAGGTGGAAATGTGAGCATGTGGCCTCTGATGCCTCTGTTCGAAGCTGTGTGTGAAAAAGCCATGCGCTGCAGAGAAATTCGCCATCAATGCCATCGTTTCGAAACCGCCCAGGACGGCCAGTGTTCGCCCGGCCGGAAAGGTGGAGGCGGGCCGAAGGAACCGTCCCGGGCAGGTCTCCGAGACTGACAGGCCGTTCCGTCAGAAACGCCCATGGCAGCCCGGTTGGATAGTCCATGGCGGACGGTAGCGGCGTCAGCCTATGGCACACAGCCAGCCTCGGGGGAGCTCCTGAACTGAGGAGGGGACGGGATGGCCAAAGTCAGGGACGGCTGACGATCCAACCCGTAAGAGCGTCGTTGTATCGCATCGAGGCGCGGAATACGAAACCGCGTGTGGTGTGTGGGCCTGGCAGTCGAGTTGAGGAGAGAGCTGCGAGGCATAGGAGAGAAACATCTCTGCTGTCTGACCGCTACGACAGCAGCGGGGAGACACGGACGGCGCTCGCCACAGCCGTTCAAAGGTGAGCGGTGGGGCAGGTGACGGTCGGTCTGGCCATGAAGCGTTTGATTAGCCGTCGTCGATTTTGGGCCGGCGGTTGTTTGGCCTCGGGGTCTTGGTGGGAGTTGGCGAGATGGCGTGACGCCCGCCTGGCAGAGGTCTGCTCCTCCTCGATAAAGTTTGACCATCGATGGTATTGGTCCGCTGCTACCAGAGCAAGTTGACCTGGACTGAAAATAGTCTTCAAGTTTCTGTCGTTGGCGACGTTGGTAGTGGGAAGAGTGGACGGCACTGGTGTAGCCAAAAGCTTAGCATCAAGCCATGTCGTGGGGATGTTGTGCTTTGCACGCAGAGTGGCCCATTCGCCGTCGATCCGGCAGAGGGTAAGACAACCCCAGGGTGTTTTCACCCCTGGTCCAGCACCCAGGACCCAGTGAGCCGGAGGGAGACCTCAGCGCGTCTTCAGGTCCCTCCCTCTGGTGTTTAGCGACCCAAGTTGAAGCTTTGAATCCTTGAGTCGTTGATTCCCGGCGGGATGGGTCTTGAATCAAAGATACGGACACAGATCTACGAGATCTGTGAGTGGATCGTGATACAACTGCCCATCTCTATTTCAGGACGCGAGTCCATTTGCTGGCCGTGGTAGGTCGAGAGGAAGACTTGTGTGATGTGATCTGATCCGGGGAAGGGTGCGCGATGTTGTGAGGTGCGGTACCCCCGTTGTACCTTCACATTGGGCGAGACCCCACGCTCACTGCCATCCTTGTCACAGTGCCAGCCGAGTGCGAGCACCCGGTTCGCTCTTTTGCAAATCCCCGGTTGAGATCAACCAAGGCGACTCGAGAGTCGAGGCGCTGAACATCTTTTCTTTGCGACAATATTTTGACGCTTCGGTGAGTATTGAGCCTCAGGCCTCTGGATTCGCGGACGACTTCTCAAAACCAAGGCCGGGTCGATGTTGATGAAGGAATCGGCCGGCTTGGTGGTGCCCATTGGCCTTTCGAACCGGCTCCATCACCAACTGCGAGTCCGAAATTACAACGACGTCTACTGCATCCGGGCGGTTATCGTGGCCGGCCGAGGAGAAGAATGCCTCGAACACGGTCGGCGGCCGGATGGCAATCGTCGGGTTTGCGATGCTCGCTCTCTCCAGTCTTGCCCGCCCAGGCAAGGGCCCCGTGGACGGGCTGCGGATGCGGGATCAACGGAGAAACGGTTGTTGCGACAGCTCCCCTCCTCACGAGGCAGACGTGTCTCGAGTCTCGACTCCCGGCTCTCCCGGCTCCCGTCGGATCTCCCGTGTCCCTCCCTGATGGTGTTTTGTGCTGGGCACGGTGCGGTGTCGGTCTCCCGCGCCCTCGGGTGAGCACCGTGCTGATTCTGGGGGAGTCGCACGGACAATATCTTCAGCTCCTGCCCCAAGGTCCTCAGGTCCTGCACCTGCGTGGGCTGGCAGCGGCGGCAGGCCTGGGCACTGACCAGCTTCTGGCCAGGCGACGCAGACTCGCAGAATTCAGCGTCGCACTGGGCCGGGCTGCAGTCTGGCAGGGATGCGACTTGTCGGTTGCCCACTGTGCGGTGGTGCTGTGGCAGCTGTGCGAGCTGGCTCGCAGGTGCGGGTCTCGTCCAGACTCTGCCTCTGCCCTTGCTCGCCGCAGGGTGGGATTTCCACCACCCCAAGTGCACAGTGCACGCGAAAGTCACAGCTTCGAGGTAGCCCTGCCTGCTGCCGCCAGCTGTGAGCTGCCTCTCTGCCCGTCTTTTCCATCGCCGCTCGTGTCGCCGACGGAGCTCCCGCTCCCTTCCGTGGTCATGGTGCTTCAAGTTTTGGTCATCTCCAGCCTGCTGTCCAGAGCCTCCGGGCCCTTGGGGTTCAAGCTGGGCAGGCGCTCAAGAGTTACGCAGTAGGTTTGGCATTTGCTAACCACCTGGCGCACAATGTCAATTCGACGCGTCCCCGGAGACGAGAGAGGAGGGCTCCAAGGTACCGACCTCGAGGTACACAGTACATGTACCTTTCCAAGTACCCACCTAGCCCTGCCCTGGTCGGTCAAGGCCCTGGCCTGCCCACCCACCCCTGACCCTTGCCGGACCCTTGTCGAGGATCCGTCCCTCGCCGTTCGCCTCCCACACACCAACATCCTGGCTCGAGCCTGGAAAACACCACGGCCCCACACCCACCTACCGGACCGCACCACTCTCCACCACACCTGCACACCCACTGCTCCCAGGCGGGTGTGCCTGTGTGCTTTGCTCTCACCCGCCCGCCGCCGCCGTCCCAGCGCCTACGAGTTTACTTGACGACAGAGAGAGTCCCCCGTGCCTCGCCCCCATCCCGCTACACCTCGCCCTCGACTCTCGTCCTCTTCCTCACCCTCAAGCTTTTCTTGAGCTCCCGGTCCGGCCTCTCTGGGTTGTATCCTTTTCTTCTCTCGCTTCTCACTTCTCCCTGCTACCTAATCGTAATCTACGCTCGACAATCTTGCTCCCTTCCACAACCTCGACACACCGGACGGATCGGATCCGGGAGAGAGCCAAAAAACTGCCCGGGAGCGTGGAAGCCCTGCAAGCGTCGAAGCGCGTTGGCTCGGGACAAATTCGCCTGGCGGCGCCCCACAGCGCACCTCCCTCTGTCCTCTCACCACCCTGTCTTCCCCTTCCCGTCATTTGCTCGCCAGGGGTCGAACGCCTCCCACCTCCCACCTCCCAGCGCCAGTCTCCAGTCTCCCGATCCGCGAGCTGTGTCTCTGCTCTCTGGCCGTGTCTCGCCCGAGTCACCCTTCTGCTCCCCTCCCCGCGCCGCACGACACGACCGGCACGATACGCCCTGGACAAGTTCCTCTCGCCCTGCCCCTCCAGCACGCCCGCCCGCCCGTCACCCCCCTCCCGCCCCGGCGCCCCCCCAGGTCCCAGGCTCTCTCTCCCCCCCGGCACCCCCCTCACTCAGTCTTAAACCGGCCAAGCCCCCCGACGCCAGTTCCCACCCTTTCTCGCTTTGGCTCTGGTGGAATTCTAACCGACCCACAACGCTCTTTCATGTCACCCGTTTTTGACGCAGAGGTTCCCTTCCTCTCTTCTGCCTAACTTCCAGTCGCTCTTTTTGCAAAGCTTCATCGCCAGCCTTTGCTCGCCGCCGGTCACGGGAATCGCCTTGTCTGGCGTCGTCCCAGACAGAGGGCTCGGGTGTCGTCGTGATACAGACATATATATCTGGTTCGCGTCCGCTCCGCCTTACCGACCAGCCTACCACACGGGACCCTCTTGGTTGGGCGCCCACAACATTGGAGAGAATGGACAACACTATGGAGTATCTCGACTTATACCACCGGCCGTATGCCGGTTCCGATATCCAACAATACCACGGCCTGCCTCAGCAGCCACATGGGCAACCTTACGGCATGCCGGGGCAATACCCCCCTCACCCTCAATTCTGGAACCCGCACGCCATGGCCTACTTCCAGCAGCAGCACCAGCAGCAACAGCGTGCAGCGGCCGTCATGATGGGACATGCCGGCATGCATGGCTCCAAGCAGACGGAACCAAAACCCAGGCTGGCAAAGGACGAGGTGGAACTTTTGGAACGCGAGTTTACCAAAAACCAGAAGCCGAACAGCAGCACCAAGCGGGAACTCGCTGAGCAGATGGGCGTTGAAGTCCCACGGATTAACGTAGGCATCTCAACCACCCGCCAGAGACCTGGCACGCTAACATGTGGTAGAACTGGTTCCAAAATCGGCGCGCAAAGGAAAAGCAGCTCAAGAAGACAGCTGAGTTCGAAGCCCAACAGGCCCAACAGCGGGATTCGTCGGAACCCAAGTCGAGTGATGAGCAGGATCAAGAGGATGGCAGTGAATTCTACGGGCAGCCATTGGCCATTTCAACAGCCCCCTTTGGACGACATGGCAGCGTGGACGACAGCGACGGATCCGAATCCGATCGACAACAGAGCGCCGCGTGCGAGGAACTGGAGCACGCAACACCCGGGTCGACGCCTCCGAGTCGGAGCATCACCTCTCCTTCTGCGTCACCCAACGACAACTACGTTCCCGAGCGGGATGCATCCAACCCTCCTGTATCCGCCGTCCACGTCATGTCAGAGTTTGTCCCCGATGACATGCGCCACAGCTCTTTTGGGCATGTCCAGCAACAGGACCATTTCCAACAGCCTCCCCCGTATGTTCTGGCGATCTCGAACCAGCATTTGACAGCCGACAATATGTCGCAGGGCTTCAACGGCCTGCCCGAATGCATCGCGCTCCCGCCTTCGGCCACCGTGGATACGTTTGCCGAGAGGGACTTCTTCGAGGCTTCCGGACTCACGCAGTTCCCCTCGCAGCTCCTTGAGCCCCAAGCCCACCTCGAACCGATCGACGCTCACATCAAGACCGAGAGCGTCTCACCACATGCCATGTCTGAATCCTCTTCAGTACCACCCGAGGTCCGGTTCAAGTCTCCACCCCCACCCGCCGATATCGCCGGCCGCAGGAAGCTGCGCCGTCCAGCACCACTGGTTGCCACCGCCCTTCGAGGTGCGCCTCATATCGCCGGACCCAAGACGGGGATCGACCAGCCGAGACGGTCCGAGACGGCCAGCCCGATGCGACGGATTTCCTCGGCCAGCGGGCTTCCCGGGCGCGTTCAAAAGTCGTTCAGCAGCAGCATGGGACCTCGGTCTCCCTTTACGATGGACCGAAACAAGGAAGCCCTCCTCCAACGCCTGCAAACAACCCAGTCACCTACCATGGCGTCGCTGAACAGCGTTGCTTTTACGCCTCTGACACCCGAGGGCATGAGTGGCCAGCAGGTGCTGCAGGAGAGCCCCATGTCGACCAGCCCAGAGGACGACCAGGGCTTCACATTCGGACCAATGGGAGCCGTCGGACACTTCTCCATGTACAATGCAGAGGTGAACGTCAAGACGCCACCGGATACACCAGGCTTGCCCAACCACTTCCCGGACCACTTCTTCTCCAGCACGGAAAACCAGGCATGGAACTTTCTGCCTCAGGAGGAGCCCCTGCCGACACCAAGTCTCTGCAGCCACGACGGCTCCGAGCGGCAGTTTTCCATGACGCAGATTCCGGGATACATGGCCAGCCAGCCCGCGACGCCGTCGTTCCCGCCGTCGATCGGCCCGGCGTACACGGGAGGGGGCTTCTATGGCAACACCGAGTACAACTTCCCAGACTCGTACGGCGCCGACTCGTCGGCTCGATCGTCGCCCGCTGGGCCGCCCAAGTCCAAGCAGTTCCAGTTTGCGCAAAACGTGACACCTCAGGACTTTAACGAGAGGTGAACCCCCTCCACCCAAGTGTCCCATGATGGGCCTTTGTAACAACAACAACAACAACAACAACAAACCCTGGCAGACGTACACGAACGCCACGGGTGTCAACCACCACCACCACTATCCCCGAACGAGGTGCGAATCGCTCGCCTAATGTAATACGTCTTGGGCTGGCTTGAATCACCCGTTCGATCTTTTTTCCCTTTGTCTCTTTCGAAAACAAACACAACCGACAACCAATTTGGGTTGGGCTGGCTTTTGGATACCCCTATTTCGCAGAGGTGTCTGGAGTTATACGCGTACTGTTGGGGGGGACCGGCGTCAGGACGGGGGGTGGGGGGGGGTACACGAACACCCGTCGAGGAGGAAGAGGAATCGAAAAAAGACTGGCGGCGATCTATCTTTTTTTCGGTGTGTTCGATTTTCCTTTTTTTGGTTTGTTTCGATGAATTGTCTTATGAGAAATTTCGGGGTACGGGGGGTTTTGGGTCTGGGTTCTCCTTTTTCGGTTGGGTATGGATGGGTCGGTGGGACGGATGATGGGATCCCGCGAATACACGAACAGGATAACGAAAGGGGGCAGGGGAAACAACAAGGCGATGATGGGCCGTTTACGTTATACACAGGGGAAGGCGGGAGTCCCGGCGCGCGCGCGGGGTTGGAACGGGTGGGTGTTTCAGTCATCATGTCTTTTTTCTTTTTGAGAGAGCGAGAGTCACTCAAAACAGACGGTGTGAGAGGGGCGGGTATATGGTGTATACTCCTGCTGCTGCTGTTGTACGAGAGGGGATGGATGGGCGTGGGGGCAAGGGGGAGAGTACATGTGTGTGTGAGTGTGTGTGTGTGTTGATTGCGAGGTGGTGAGTGTTATACATATATGAATGAATATATATGCGAGAGATCCAAACAATCACTGTTCTGCTTGTTGTGTGGAGAAAGGAGGAAGGAGGAAGTGGAAATAAGGTTGGAATGTGTGTGTGGAGATGGTGGATGGGGTGGTGTCTCATCCTTCTTCCCCGCCGTCATGACGTTGCCGGGTCCCGGGAATCTGGGACCCGGGATCTGGGAGGTATGCTTGGAATGTTTCCTTTGGGAATTTGATCGGAGAGAAACCTACCTACGCGATACGCATACCAAGACCGGTAGCGATCCTGTTGGTGGTGGTGGTGGTGTGTCTGCTATTTGGGATGAGTTTCCGCCGGCTGAAGTCGTCGGTTGGGCTGGAGGGGGGGGGGGTGGTTGCCATCCGGGTAAATTGGGAGAGGGACTCGGAGGAGCGGTATCCCTTCCCATTGCACTACCCTTTGTGGAGCTGGGGGACGGTAAGGGTTGATAGGGAGGGAGGGGACTTTGGGAGTCGGATATAGGTAGCCGCGCGGATTTGGTTTACTCGGATGGAATGGATGTGCTGGTGACGTGCAGCATATCAGACTCCCATGTTTCAGGAGATCTCGACGAAAAACCACCAACGACAAACGACAAACGACAAACGACAAACGACAAACGACGTACGGCAACAACCCCGGAAGATATCCCCGCCAGCCAGCCAGCGGGCAACATCATGTCGGTCCTAGGTCAAAGTTCTGTCATCTCCAGGATCAGACGGGGGTCTCATCATGGGCAAGTTTGGGTATAGGATGGACAAGAGGTCCTCGGGTTGTCACGAAACGAGAGGATCGCAGATCTAGACACCTGTTCGCCATCTCCCCAACGACACCAGAGAGAAGCAACGGGATTTCCACGCCGCCCGTCCCTTCCAGAAGGTCCAACTCGACAAAGGTTCAGAGCTTAACCCGACGCCTCATTCCCTCCAGTCCCTCGAGACAGCTAAACCAGACGTTCTGGAGCCTTGGACAGCCGTCCGCTTCTCAGCACGACGGGTTGCCGCACCGAGGCCCTGCCGCTGGGTTGAGATGATGTCTTGGCCACTCGACGAGGACTGCGTTGGCGGCGGAGGAGCTGGTCAGCGTCGTCGGCCTTGTTGTCAAGCTTTGCGCCCCGAGACCCGGGGGTTTTCTTCAGAGCCGGGGCCGGGGCCGGTGCCGTCTTGATGACTCGGCGGCTGCGAGCCCAGACCGTCTGCGGCGGTGGTGATGACTGCGCCCGCGATGTCCACACGCCGTCGGGGCGCCTGTCTGCGTCGAAGCCGTACATCCGGGCTAGCTCAACCAGCTCCATATCGCTGAGAAGCAGATTCCAGAGAAACAGGAACCGGTCCATTACCCCCTCGTCTCTCGGCCGTGGCCTCTGGGGCATGAGCCTGACAAACCTCGGGTCAAAGACACGAACATAGGGCGTGCTCTTGGGCGGCTGCGGAAGAACCCGCGGCCGATCCGGAAAGCCGTGCAAGCAGCCCAGCTGCTCCTGCTCCTCGAGGCTGAAGCCCTGCAGAGTCCACTGGCGGAACTTCCTGTTCATGTCCTCCTGGTCCCTGGGCGCCCTCTTCCGGTGCTCCTCCAGCGCCCTGACGTACTCGTGCGTCTCCGTATGGTGCCGCCTCCCCCGCCAGTCGCTGCGGTCGTCGGCGTCGATCCTCTCCTGAGACCAGCCCGCCCATAGCCGGTCGAGGTGCCTCTTCCGACGATGGTACTCCTGGGATGCTTGGCCCGAGTCGGGCAGCCATCGTATCTTCTCGAGGTACCGCAGCTCCTCGTCGCGACGCCCGCGGCCTTCGGAGTCTTCGTAGTCTGAGCGGACCTCGAGCGGCTTTTCCTGCAGAATGGTTTCGTAGTGCATCCGCGACGTGACGCCGCGTCGACTGTCTCTTTCCGAAGCGCTCATCGCGCGCCACTCCTCCCGGTCCCACTCCCCGGACCGCTTGTCCGGTCCCTCCAGTGCACGGCAGACGTATGGCGGCGGGTGGGGGTCCTGCGGATGGAGTCCGCTGCTCGGAGACGGGGAGCGGTAGACGGGGCTGTCTCGTTCCGGCCGCGCAGGAGGGGGGAAGGCCATGATCTCGCCCCACGCCCACCCGGCGGCCAGAAGCTCGGCGTCCGTGGTGAGTTGGATATCGCACTGCAGCTGCTCGTGCTGGCGCATCCTTAGCTTGATCTTTTCCTGCCGGTCCGCGTCCGACGTCTCGACGAGTTCGGCCTTGAGTCGGTCGTACGTCTCCCCGTGCTGGTACCAAGCCGGTCCGTAGTGCGCGAGGCTCCAGATACGGAGCTCGTCCCACGTCTTTCCCTTTGGCCGGAGCTTCCCTGCTTGGAGCTGTTGCTCCATTTTCCGGAGCGCGAGCTGGCGGTCGAGGTAGACGGGGTCGGATTCGATGTAGATGTTGCGTTCGTTGAGCATTTTGCTCCGCTGTTGGTACCAGTCTTCGCCGAAGTGCTTGCGACCCCAGATGGTGTAGGCATCGGAGTCGTACGGGTCCGGCTCAGGCGTCCACTGTCTCTGTGTGTTGGGACCGCTGGCGTCGGGAGAGAACCGGTCGCTGGCTTCCGTGGACACACCGTTGGGACTGCTTTTATCGGCGGCGGCGGTAGGGCTGGCGTCATATTGGCTGCGTTGTGTTGGCATGTTTGGAGCCATCGAAAGGAGCGAGGTTTGCTGTCAAGGTTGTGTCGGGAGGGCCAAACGGGGAGAAGGAAAGGAGGTACTGGTCAGGAAGAACAGCTTCATGATGGGCGTCATGTTGGTGGTAGAAATAGGGCCGAGGTGGCCGGATGCCTCGATTCCGAGGGCTGGACGATACACTTGGAGGCCTAAAGATAAGTCCCTACCGAGGATGCAGAGCGAGATGTGCTTGGACTCAATCAACCACTCAAGAAGCACCTGCACTTCGCTGGAGTTTTCAGCTTTGGCAAGGAGCCGGGAGGGCTCCTTCTACGCGGCCTATCCGAGAAGAGGAAGCGCGACTCTTCTCAATTGAGACCAGTACACGTTCCACATGGCGGTGGCTTTTGAGAGGGGGAGGCAGAATGGTGGTTGTTTTTCCGAAGTTCTGGAGGGCTCACATTTATACTTCAGCCCTGCCCGGTTTGTTTTGGCAATCACTTCCTCGGCGAGAGATATCGCGCCAACAAACAAACCAGTTTTGAATTGTACAATTCCCACCCAAAGGCCCCTCTCTCCTGGCAAGGAGATTCCTGTAACAAGTTCCTCTATTTTATTGCGCCAAAGAAAAACCCACGGCTGGAGTGTATCCTACACCTCATCAGCCCGATGCCCCCGACTACCCGACAGTCCCCAGGATATTCCGTTTACTATCCTACATGGCCGTGTCGTCCTCCAGACAAAGCTCCCTCTTTTTCACCCTCCACCTCTATCCCATTCAGTCTTCACTTCCCCCCAGCCGTACAGAACCTCCTGCTCAATCCCCCTTCCACCGCCCCGTCCATGCCGGTGACGATCTTCTCCAACTCGTCCAGCCGCTGCCCAATCTGGACAAACATGCCCTCCTCGGCATGCCAGAGGATATGGCAATGCAGCGCCCAAATCCCCGGGTTCGTCCCGGGGATGCGCAGCACGACGTGGCTGTAGCCGCCGATAGTGATCGTGTCGCGGCGCAAGGGGTTGTCGAGGTTCCAGGTCGTCTCGACGTCTTCTTCGCCAAAGACGCCGCGGCCCCAGCCGACGATCTGGAAGCGTTGGCCTGGGTGTGTGTGTTAGTCTACTTTCATCACGAGGGAAGAGAGGGGGAGGGTGATATACCACTGCCACGAGTTAGCTCTGCTGTCGTTGACTTCCAGGGACGAAAGGAGTACTCACTGCAAATGAAACGGATGCATCATCATGGCGTCCGAGTTAATCACAATCTGCGCGCCCTTGTCCGGGTCCTGCGAGACCATGACCAGCTGCCCGGGCCCAAAGACCTCCTCGGCCGTCGCATTCGTCGTGTCCACGGCGCCGCCGCCCCTCAGCGCATCCATCACCCTCCAGAGCGTAGCATCGCCCTTGAGCGGCTCGTAGAGATTCGTCTGCCTCTCGTCAGTATTGACCCCCCTCCCACCCCCCTCCCACAGAAAGAAAGAACTCACCTGGTTGATAAAGCTCTGCACCACCCCCTCCCCCGTCTCCCTCCCAAACGTAAACACATGGCTATTCCCCACCCCGACCTCCCACGCCTTCATCTCCCTCACCGGCACCGCCCTCTCAAACGGCAAGTCCCTACACCTCCTCCCCCACGGCTCCGCCCCAAACAGCGGATTCTCCTTCGCCAACAAATCCCACGCCTTCCCGGCAAACCCCTCCCCCTCCGCCGCCCCCTCATAAACCATCACCCCCACCCCTTCATACCCCACCTCGTCGAGCCCGTCACTCCCCTTGCCCAGGTGAAAACACCCCCTCGCGGCCGTCGCCCGCATCCTATACGCCCCCGCCGTCTGATTCGCCACCACCACCACCGAGTACCGCTGCCCGGGGTTAATAAACACACGCGTCGTAGCGACAGGATGCACCTCCACCCCGTCAACCTCAACAATCTCAAGCGTGTGGCTATCAACGGAAAAGTAATACGGCAGTCCAGCGGCGTGGCTAATAACCCTTAGCCGGACCCTCGCGTCCTTCTTGACCGGCTCCGTCCGGAAGAGGGAGCCGGCCGTGCACGCGCCGTGCGACGTGCAATTGGACACGGCGCGGCCGTTGACGACGATGTTGTCGGGCATGGGCTCGGTGCCGGCGTCCTCGCCCGTCAGGTAGGTTTTGAGGAGGAGGTCCGGGTCGGTGTGGTAGAGGTCGCCGATGAGGAGGAGCTTGTCGTCGTCGACCGGGGGGATGAGCTCGTCGGGGGAGTGGATGACGAGGGGCCCGTATAGGCCGTGGGCGAGCTGGAGGGTGGAGTGGGAGTGGTACCAGAAGGTGCCGCGCTGGTTCGGGAGGGAGAAGGTGTAGGTGAAGGAGCCGCCGGCGGGGGGGATGGCGCACTGGGTGACGGCGAGGACGCCGTCCATGGGGTTGGTCAGGTGCTGGTCGATGCCGTGCCAGTGGATGGTGGTGGCGTTGGAGGGGAGGTTGTTGTGCACCGTGATGACTAGGGTGTCGCCGGTGTTGGCCTCGATGAGGGGGCCTGGGGATTGCGAGTTGATGAGGATCGAGGTGGAGGGGAAGCCGTCGGGGCTGGAGGGGCCGAGGGTGATGTTGAGGGTGAAGTGGCGGGTCTGCGGGGTGGCGGAGATGACGAAGTTGGTGTTGAGGTTGAGTTGGGCTTCGGGGGTCACCGGCGGGGGTGGGGGTGGGGGTGGGGGTGATAGTGATACCGCCGGGGATGGGGGTTGTTGTTGTTGTTCATTTTGGGGTGCGGGTTTGGGGGGCTCGGCGAAGAAGCCGGAGACCAGGATGCCGGTGAGGGCGACGAGGGAAATAAAGCAGCAGAGGCCGAAGCAGAGAAACCATGCGATGCCGCGGCGATATGGGGCCGGCCGGTGGTGGTTGTGGTGGTGGCGGGGGTGCTTTTGCTGCGGGTTCCCGTCGCCGTCCCGGTCCCGGTTCCCGTCCCCATTGAGCATGGGGGCATCTTCGGCGTCGTCCATGTCGTCGTGCACTGTCGGTGCGTGTGCATGTACCGGGCCAGCCATGGTAGTACTCGCAGTCTCACTGTTCACTCTGGGAATAGATGAGGGCAGGGGTGGTGTCGCAGCGGCATTGCGCCGTCCTTCAGAGTCAATTGAATCGTTTTTTGTTATGAAGATGAAGAGAAAAACATTTTTAACCGTGGCCTCAGCTGAGAAGGGAGAAGGATGATCAGTGAGATGGGAATTGACACCTGTACTCGGTACCGGGACCTGGAATGGAACTCCTTTACCCCTGCCCCACAGCCAAACGCGTCAGATCAGCTCAGGAGCAGTCAGGAACAGGCGCCACGTCCGAAGTCCGAACCAACTCAAGACGGCACGGAGGTGCCGCGCCGAGTCCGAAAAGAAAAGTGGATCCTCACCTTTCCTCACCTTCTCACCTTGACCTCCTCACCTCGAACTCCAACGGCTACCGGGGGTTTGTTCTGGTACAGTTCAAAAACTGTGCCAAACGGGATAAGCTGATGAAATTGCCCACTCTTCCATAACAGGGATAAGAACGCTTGCTAGAGACCGAGGGCTCGCGCACCACAACGCTTCACCATCATAACTCTGCGCCAGGGCGTGATTCTCTCGATTTGAGAGAAGGACGGTGGTTGCTGTAATGGTAAGTAAGTTCAAGGGGCAAAGACATTGTATCTTGAAAGGTCCAGTCAACTCCAAAACCATGGCACTCGAGTTCAGAAACCAGAACGAAATGTGTTGGATCTGGCTACGGGGTATCGCTGAAAGGGGAGTGGTGTGTCCACTGTCCGTCCGTCTTGACATATGAATGTTTCGAAACACTGTCGCTTATCCCATGTACACCAAGGAGAATATAACTTGCAACCCGGTCCCCCCTCCCACGTCCCGTGTTGTTGCTGCCCCGACGTGCCAACGCCCCCGAATTCCGAATCATCACTTCATCCCCCTCAATAAAACCCGCCCTCCGCACCCAGGCTCTTTGAGCTCCCCCCCGTCGGCATCCCGGTGCTCGGCGTGTTCTGCGTCGAGCTCGCGTCACCTGCGCCACCGTCAGTTCACGCTCACAACCAACCCCCCCCCCCCAAGAGTCACTTACTGTTCGGAGTCGAGGGCTCCACCACCCGGTTCCGGATCGTCATGATCCACTCATGCTGCAGCAGCTCCACGGCCGTCGCGCGCTTCTTGGAGTCGCGCACGAAGCACCGCTTCAGGAAGTCTATGCCCTGCGGACTGAGCTGGTCCGGCGTCGGGAGCTGCGGCGGGTTGCCCTGCGCAATGTTGTACATGATGGCCCACTCGTTGTCCAGGTTGGCCCACGGCCGCCGGCCCGTCGCCATCTCGAGGATGACGCACCCGAGCGACCACACGTCCACCGCCCCAAAGTGCCCCGGGTTCTCGCCCTTGATCACCTCGGGCGACATGTACATGGGCGTGCCCGTCATCGACTTGTTGGGCTTGGTGCTGGTGAGATCCTGCACGAGCGTGCGGCCCTGGCGCGCGATGAGCTTGGCCGCGCCAAAGTCGACGTACTTGATGATGCCGTTGTGGTCGAGGAGGATGTCTGCATTCATGTCAGCAACGCAGTCTCGTCAGCAGGGAGGCCAAGGGGTGAAGCTTACTCTCCGGTTTGATGTCTCGGTGGGCGATCCGGGTGTCGTGGAGATAGGCAAGACCCTCGAGAAGTTGGAGCGCATACACCATAATGACCTGCTCGTCCTCCACCCGGCCGTGCTCGAGGAGGCTAGCCAGCGACCCGCCCGAGCAGAACTCCATAAACATGTACACCCGGTCGCGATGGACCTCGATGCCGTAGTACGAAACCACGTTGGGATGGTCCACCGATTCCAGCACCCGCATCTCGTCCCGAATCTGCCCTGCCACGCTGGGAATGAGCTTGGGATCCTGGAGCCGAATCTCCTTGACGGCCATGAGCTGGCCGGTATCCAGATTCATGGCCGCATAGACGTTGCCAAACGTGCCGCCGCCGACAAAGTGCCCTTGCTGCCACCTCATCGTGAAGTTGGTGGCCGTCGACGACAGCCAGGCCAGGGACCGGTCCACCTCGTTAGACGCTTCCAGCACTCGTCCCATGGCCGACCGCTCGACGAGAATCTCCCTCCTATAATCGTCGACCCGTGAAAGCTCCTCGAGCCGGTGCGCCTGCACGTACTTGAGCGCTTCGTCGTCGTCCATGATTTGCCCCTTGTGGAGCTTCATGAGTGCCTCCATCCGCTGCTTCTCCGCCTGCGCCGCCATGTTGGATCGAGCGCCCATGATATCAAAGTGAGAGATAAGCAGTGACATGCAGCCCGAGACCTTGGCCCGCAGTGTCGCGTAGTCGGCGTCGGCGAGCCCCAGAATATGCCGCCCTCGCGTCATGGCCATGGCGAACTCCAGGGCCTGCACCGCCCAACGAAAGGTTTTGCGGTCCGACGGGTTGCAGTCGTCGCAGACGAAGCTGACCCAGTTAAGAGCGAGGTTCGTCAACTTGATGTTGTTCATCGATCTCCGGTTGTTGTCCATGTACAAGAGGGACCGCTGGCCAAACTCGGTAGCGAAGATGAAGCACGTCTGAATAAGGTCCTGGCAGTTGAGACCCTTGGTCTGCCGCCGGATGGTTTCCACACTGTCCATGAAGGCGTTCGAGAGCTTGAAGGCGATTTTGCGAATGTCCATGAGCCTGTTGTTGACTTTGTGCAAATTGGACCTCTGCTCTACCACGAGATCGACCTTCATATCGATGTTGTCCAAGAAGGACTTCCTCGCATTGATGAGCCGGACTTGGGAGCCGCCCGCGATGAGTCTCATGTGGCCCAGCTTCAAGTCGACCGGCTCCTCCCGAATGTTTAGGCTGAGCCTAGGCCCAAACCAGGGGGGCGGGTCCTCGGCCTTGATCAGCAAGAGGTAGTGTTCTGTAAAGTTCTCGGCGCCGGCATCATACGAGAAGGTGTTCATCAATGTCTGAATGTCCTCCACCCGGTCGTGGAGAGAGGGCGAGGCGATGATCAGGAGGCCGCGGTGTGCCGGCTTCGAAGAGAGGACCTGGAAGTGACCGCTGTCGATCATGCGATCAAAGAGCTCCTGTAGCTTGTCGGGAGAAATAGCGACGGTGAAGTCGCACGCATTCTCGTAGTTCTCGCTAAGCATCCTCGAGAAGCGCTGCAGCATTCGTTGGCGCACTCGTACCGAGTCCAGGAGCTGCTTATACCGCTTTGTCATTTCTGACACACTCTCTTTAGGCCGCTTCTGGAGGTCCTTTTCGAAAGTCTGGCTCAGCCGCGTCCACGCCTTGAAGGTCAGCGCCGTGAATTGCTCCGCAACCTCGACATCGCCATGCGTCAGATGATTTCCCACTTCGTTTCCGAAGCCCCATTCCTGAAACAGGAGCTCGGCCTCCTTGAATGTGTTTTTGTTCCCGCTGAGCTTCCAGTTCAGCAGCTTGAAGTAGTACTTGAGCGCATCCAGAACGACTTGATCAAAGTCTTCGCCGATGCAGGGGGGCAAGTCCCAGCGCTCCTCGGACTGGGCGATCATGGTGTACTCGGCCTTGATCTTGATGGCGAGCTTCAGCAGGACCTGGAACTGCGATATCATCTGGTCTTGCATCAAGGGGTTCTGCTGCGCCGATTCCTTCATCTTCTTGGCATACGCCAGCCGGACCTTGATGATCTCCTCGATGAGGCGGGAGGGAAAGCTGATGAGGGTGAGAAGATCCTCGACGTACGGCGGGAGGTGGCGCTTCTGGAACCCGTCGGCGTTGAGGATGAAGGTCTCTTTGGCTTTGCGAATCACCATCGAGATGCCATCGAGCATGCTCTTCTTGCGAAGACTCGTCTTGTCCTGGCCCAGGTCCTCGTGCAGCGACTTGAGACCCTCCTCCTTCATGAGCCGATCCAGGAAAGATGATTCATCACTAAGACCATTTCCGCTGGGCGACTTGTCTTTGGAGCGATGAAAGTCAAGCGCGTCGTTGCCGACCCAGCTCCGGAGGATGGAGAGCTCCGTGTTGATCAGCTCGTTGACGTTGTACCACGATATCACGGCGTCGCAGGTTTCTTGGTAGGCCTCGTACGTGGTGGGTTTGAGGGCGGCGACGAGGGCCGTACTCGAGGGGTAGATGCTCTCAATCTTTTCTATCTTGGCGACCACATCCCGAACCTGGTCGATGGGCGGCTTCCCGGCCTCGCTCTCGCCCGCAATCGAAAAGTTGATGACCTCTGTCACCGCCTGTTCGACGGAAGCGCGAGCATCTTCGATCATCCTCCGCTGGACGGGAAGGTGCCGGCCGCATGTGCGAGAGCGCACGCCCAGCCACAGCTCGGCCTTGTGCGCGGACTTGCCCAGATCTTCCTCGTTAGATCCGATAAGGCGTTTCTTCTCCTGCCGGACCACGTCGCCCGTGAGGACAGCTTCGAGCATGCCGTGCCATTCTAACCGTTCGAGATTCTGGTTGTCCTTGAGATCGTCCTCGGTGATCTGGCTATCCTCGGCATTAACAAACATGATGTGGGCATCCTCGTAGCTGTCGAACGGGCCTTCGGAAGAGGGCGTCTCGCCCTCCGAGTCCGAGTCGTACTGCTCCCCATAGGATTCAAAGTAATCCTCATTGTAGTCCTGCTGGCGAAGCCGGCGCACATATTCCCGCTCCTGGGCCCTAAAGGTCGCCGTCCCGACCGCCCCAGTCCCAACAGTGGGCCGCTGCCGGGACGTCTCCCTAGGGTGTGCGGTTGAGCCGCCCGCATATGATGCTGACGGGGCCTGAGTCGGTCTCCTCTGGACATACGGCTGGTATGTGTTTGACGGTGTCCTTGCGGGCGCCGTGGGTCGCTGCGGCCGTGGTGTTCCGTTAGAGTACGGTGACGGTTCGGCAACCACGCGTGGGCGAGCACTGCCCCCATTAGAGAGAGAGGGTGGCCCCAGGGATGCGAGGGAGGCGGCATGTACCGGCTCCGCGTATCTCGTTATCGGACTGAGTTCCACCACTTCATCGTCGCGCTCGTGGCTATCGAGATCAGCCGAGTCGGCAGACCCTCCCGAGTCGGTCGTTATCGCCAGGGGACGGGCCCCGTTAGGGATCTGGTCTGCCGAGGGGGGGAGGCCGTTGTCTCCGAAGCGGACGTTGCGAGGGGACGATTCGGTCGACATGGCGAGGGTTGGGGTCGGGTGTTGCGGTTGATTGCTGGCCTTGGGAACAAGGGGTCAGAAGACACCCAGTGGGTGGGCGCAAAGCTGTCGTCAACGATCAAGACGAGCCGTGTCCATCGGGCGACCCGCAAAGGCAGATGTCGTGGAAGCTGGGGCTTGCCCCCAATGCGCTCTCGTGCCCCGGTCCCCTCTCCAATTCGGGTTGCTGCTGTTGAGATGGAGATGCTGGAGAGCTGCTCGAGTCTGAGTGTCGTCGTGATCGGACGAGACGGGAGCGTCAAGTCGGAGAGTCGGAGTCGATGGGATCGAGGCTCGAGGTCCAAAGCTGGTGGTGAGGGAGACGGCGATTGGCTACAGCAGCTCTTTGAAGATGTCTCCGCACGGCCGTTGAGGTGTTGGGGGTGGAGAGCGATGGTCGGGCTGGTGCAGCAGCGAGTCCCTCCCGGGTCTGGACTGCTGCAATGCAAGAATTACTATTATCGACGACGAGTGAAATCGGTATTGTTGACAACTTGACATGACTCGACTCGCGACGGGCCGCGAGCTTGTTTGCCAAAAACAAAACTTAAAAGTGGAAGAGAGGCAAAGTTTAGGTGCCGTTCAATGTACACGCACACGTAAAAGACATGGGGGAGGGGTTCCATGCTCAAATGGGCGTTGGGGTCTTTGGAGATCGGATTGTTGGCCCTTCATCGAAAACAGCGGATCCCGCATAAAGTGCCCCGTCCGACACATGCCACCGGCCATTGAGACTTGTCTGTTGCAACTTGCAAGACTCACAACTCCCGTCGCCATCAACATGGAATTGAGGTATAAAAGAAGGATCCCGTGTAACCATTTCATGATCGAAGAGAACCCGGACAAGACAGGAGGTCAAGCTTGTCTCTGCCTCTCGGCCGCTGCGCTTCACATGTCCTCTGGTCCTGCCCATGGAGGATCGGCAAGTCAATGGAAGTCGCATTGCAGGATTGGTGCTTGACAAGAGACAGCCGTCAACGTTGCTGTTGCAGTGGGTGTTTGACTGCAGGCGACCAAGTTGACGGGGCGAGATAGACCTCTAGGTTGGTCCAAACTTTGAAGAACTTCAAGATGGGTTTGGGATGAAAGAGTCTCTCCAGGTCCCAAGGAATGGAGGAGCTTCGAGGTGCCAAGCAACGCGTTTGTAGTGGGGGTGGCGCCTGGAATTGGGGAATTTTCCATTACGGAACGCGTCAAAGATTCTCGACGCGTGACGCCAACGCGGGACATTGACCGCCGACCATTGGCGGCCCGAACAGCACCCACAACGCCTGTACCCTGGCCCTTGACTGGACTCTCTATCCAGACACCACACTGCACGGCATCCAAGATACATTTTCCAGCATGGTTTTTGACAACTCGAGGGGATGATGTATGGTCGAATTCTCGTCCATCGACATGTCCTCCATACCTTTCCCGAGGCCGGGTTCCAGCGCGTCGCGTCCAACTACGGCGACGAGCACCGGCACCGGCACCGGCACTACCACCTCGACCAAGCTCAATGGCGCCGGCATCCTCACTCCCGCCGGCGCTGCCACCCTCAACCGCACGTCGACAGACCCGGGCCTGGCCGGGGACAGAAAACGAAAGCGAGCCGCATCCATACACCCGCCCTCCCCCACCGGCAATGTCCTCCATGATCCCATCGTCCTCAAGGTATGCCTAGTGCCTCCTCCGCGTAGAACTGCGCCGAGAACGCTCCTAATCCATGCCTGTAGCCACACCCTGCGACACTGACGTCCAAACCACACATCTTGCACCCCCTGATGCTCCTCCCACGAGACCAACTCCCACTGTCCGCCCTCGACCTCCGTCAACCCCACGGCGACTTGCCCACCGCTCGCTCCTTCGAGTCCAAGATTAAGATTCTCGACCTCGAAGGCCGCCTGGGCTCCAACGTCCTCCTCGCCCGCTCCGAGACGACCCGCGTGGCATATGCCGTCGAACGAGAAGCAGCTGGGCTATATATTGTGTGCAAGCTGGGCGCATGGGTGGACTTGAACAGGCTTGGGCAGGGTGCGACGGTTATTTGCAGTGAGCGCATGAGAGCCCCCACTCGGCCTGCCGCTCCGAGCTCCTCGACGGTTCAGGGGGCCTTGACGACTCCATTTTTGCACAAGGAGGCCAAGAAGCGGCGGCTGGTCATTGATGAGATCCGGTCTATGGTTCGGAGCCGCTCCTTCGCGAGTAAGGAACCTCTGAGCCGCCCCTCCACCCCTGGCACCGCTGAAGAGCCTGTCGTTGGGAGCAATGGGGCTACTGCACCCAGCGAAACCGGCATTCAACCCTCTGCCAACCACGCGTTTCCGGGTGAGGAAACCCCGGGAAGCCAGGCCTTGCCCTCTCTCGGGGACCCCCCGGCGCAGCCGACAGCCGACGACATCTTTCAAAACATCCGGTCACACTACTTTGAGGCCCTGTATCATTCCATGGTAGGTTGCTTTCCCGGCGTCGTCGTATCCCTTGCTTATATTTCTAGGGGTCATTGGCGTATTTTGCAAAGGGCCCTCTGTCCAGAGCCCGTGCTGCCTTTCACTTGGACTGTGACGCCAATCTTGAGATGGGCGATTTGATCGACTTCCTCAAGACCCTGGTCATGACCACAATTGTCATTGACAAAAAATACCGAGAGACACTTCCCGCTATCATTGGGAAACTCAGCACTGCCGATGACGAGTCCGACCATGCCGACGCAAAGTCCAAAAAGAGAAAGCCAAAGAAGATGAAGCTCGGAAAGGATGGCCTATACCCCACAGAAGCTGAGCATGTCAGACGGTGGTGGGCAACAAACAAGCCGGCGGCTGTGGGAGACGACAACACGACGATTACCCCGACCGAGACAAAATACCACATATCCTGCCTTCGGCGGAGGGAGACTCAGCTGCAGATGATCTTGATCCTCGAGATCCTGGCTCTGGAGCCTCTCAGGGCGGCTCCTGAGTCCATTGAAGAAAGTCAGCTCCCTGGTCTGGGAGCTCTATCTGTGTCTTGCGAGGCTACCCAGGAGCCAGTCGCGAAAAAGAAGAGCCGGACGAATCTCCCGGTGCTTCTCGACGTCCACGCCGATCGACTTTGCATCTGGCAGACGACCATGTCAGATGAAACAAAGGCTCTGGCAGAGTCCCAGGTTCTACCTAACGGCCAGCATGCGCAAAAGGCAGACAGGACGTCTGACCCGCTGAGGGACTTTTGCGTTGACATCATCTTACCATTGTAAGTCCAGTCCCAAACATCGTCTTGTATGAAGCTGACAACCCGTTAGCTTCTCCGCCAGGCTGCCCGAGCTGTGTGAAACCATCAACCGAAAGCTGGGAGGACCCGTTGCTCAACCACAGGCCAAAGAGAGGCTGCCGAGACCTGCTTTGCCCTCCAAACCCAAACCGGGAGCTCCCGCGAAGCGCCCCCCCGCCTCGGCGAGGTCCAAGGAGAAGACGTTGGAGCGTGTGCTCACCAAGGAGCGGATGAGACGTAGCATGACCCGGGGTCCCTCGGGTACCTCGGGGACAATCGCTCTCTTGCGCTCAGCAAGTGTCACCACCATCATGCCGGGGTTGAAGCGGGAGGCCAGTGAGCCGTTGCTTTCGACGATCCCCAAGGGGGAGCCAGGCGACCCGAAGTGCAGGCCGCCGCTCTTCAGCTCAGGTACCAACCTGAAGCCCGCAGACGACCCCAAAGCAATCAAGAAGGCCCAAGTCGAGGCTGAACTGAAAGACGCCATTTCGGCGCTTAAGAAGCCAAACCGAGTGCTCGCCGTCAAAGAATTCGTTGATGCCGCCGAGAAGCGCACACTCCCTGCCCACTCTCAGCCCAAGAGCAGTACGTGCCCCCCACCCCTTCCTCCATCCAAGAATACCCCCCATGACTAACCCCTTCCCGCAGAACTCAAGAAACAATCCCGCCTTCCCTCCTCTGTCACGGTCAAAGCCACACCCGTCAACAACCGTTTCAAAGACGTCCTCGCCACCACCGCCACCACGACCCTCGACTCCCTCGACGAAAACATACCCTCCAGCTCCTGCATCCCCGCCTCCACCGCCCCCCGCAAGTTCGCCAACCTCCTCAACCGAAACACGGCCGCCCCAGTTGACAGCATCCAAGCCACCCCGGCCCGCGGCTCCCGAACAACCACTTCCATGTTCCCCCCGTCCCGCGAACCCGCCAGGGGTGACCCCCCTTCGTCGCCTATCATGACCCGCAAGGCCGCTCCCACCTCGGCATTCCTTTCTGTTCCGAAGAGGCAGTCTCCGAACCTGATGACCTCGCCCGGCGGAATCTTGGAGACACCCGTCGCTACGCGGTCGACAGCGGCAGGTGTGGTGATGGCTACGCCCATCAAGGCGAGGCTTTTCGCTCCTGCTCCTGCTCCTGCTCCTGTGCAGGAGAGGCGGGTGGCGGAGACGCCGGAGAAGAAGGCGAAGAAGGAGGTGGATATTTATCAGCAGCTGGGGTGGGATATGGGAGATTTTGATGACATTTGAGTGGCAAGCCTCTTGGGCTTTTGCATGATGACATGATGTATGTTTTCTTTTGGCTTTTGGGGTCTGGTGGGGGTAGAGTCTCTGCATAGCGGATGGGACATGGTTTGATGAATGTATGGGATGGGATACTACTGGGATTAGCCTGACGTTACACACAAGGGCGGGCGGGCCTGGAATAGAGTTGGACTTTTCACGGTTTTGTGGTTGAGGTGATGCTGTGGGTTCTTGATGTCGGGTGTGTTTTTAATGACGGAAGGTTGTATCATTGGACAGGTTTGACTCTTTGTCATATGGCCTGTAAACAACCTTCCTGGCTCCTTCCTGTGAGGCTTGGCGATGGGGAGTCGGTCCCCCGATGGAAGGTACACGTCGGAGTTTGACACCTAGACATGGCAGTATCATAGCTGCCCCTTGTATTTCATCTTCATTCCATCATCCAAGTTCAAAATCCACCCACACTCCCAAGACTTTGTGTTCTACAAAAGGGCCCCGTCAACCCTCCCGGACATCTACCCGCCCGATTGTGTCACTTAATCGGCGTGGGTGGTCACCCAAGCCTCGCCAGGGCAGTACAGATCGTGACGGAAAAGAAAAGTTCAGCATCTACCGTTCGCCTCTCAGCACATATTCCAAAGTCTGGTTAGTTCCAACCCCTCTCTAGCTTTGTTGACCGCTCAAAAAGGGGGTTTCTTGGCTCGTACCCTAACCCCGGCGCCAAGTTCACCCCCATGATGACTTCATTTTTTCCAGCGTGGACCTCTGCAGCCGTCGCGAGAGTTGTCCGGCTCGGAAGAAGACGCCATAGGACATCCCACACCTCCATGCCCCCCCATCAAGCTTTAATCCACAGGGCTGTGCTCGTGTAGCGTCAACGCCCAGATCGCCAGATGGAGGTGATCGAGGCACGTTGGGGGTCAGCAGCCAATCAGCATGCGCAACGGCACCTCGTGCCTCCGTTCGAGAAGGGGAGCACGCGACTGTACGCCCTCATCGTTTCGCAACCCTCCCTTTTTTCCATGGACCATTGCATCCATCTTATCCGTGCCCGTGCCCGGCACGCAGCCTGGCACGCAGCCTGGATGCTGCTACCGCCCCGTGGGCGAGTATAATGTCCTTCCAATGCATTCGGCTGCCAGGCTCCCTCTCCCCCCTGGCGTGCTCATCCCCATCCTTGACGGTAGTCTTCCGCCGTAGACAAGGCCTCGTGGGTTTTCCCATCTGGCGCCTCCTTTCGTCCAGACAAGATGTCTCCGCCCATGCCCACCTTTGCCAGTCTGTAGAGACAACGCCGTTACCCAGTGATATCCAGATTCCTACACAGCAAAGGGCACACCTTGACTCTAACCAACGAGAACGCGGGCCTTACCTCTACCCAACACCACACAGCTCACCACTACCATGCCTCGACTTACGCACCTCCCGACTCCCGGAAACTCCACCGACATCAAGGGCACCGATGGCTCCAGGCTGGCCCCTCTCCAGATGGCCTTTGAGCTCCCCCCACCAGCTGTAGCCTCCCACGACAGCGGCGCGCCGTACTCTCCCACCAATTCGCCCAGCTCCTCCCGACGAGCGTCCAAATCAGCCGTGGCCACTGCGCCCTACCCGCTGCAAGCCAGCGAGAGGGTCAAGGCCCGGCGACGGTCATCGGCCGGCGCCCAGCCGCCCAAGGAGCAGTTTGTCCTCCCGCCGCCGCCGACACGGTCTCGAAAGATTATTCAGATGAAGCCGAAGGAGGAAGTAGCTCCCGCACCCGCGGCGTCGACGGGGACCAAGGCCGTATTGGCGGCCGCAGGCTCCAAGAGCGCTGGACCCGCAACAACACCAACAGCCGGGGCGAAGAAGAAGCCACCGTCGGCGACGAGCGCGGCAGGAAGGAAGATTGCGAGGAAGACGGCGCACAGCCTGATTGAGCGGCGGCGGCGGTCCAAGATGAACGAGGAGTTTGCCGTGCTCAAGGATATGATTCCGGCCTGCAGCGGGGAGATGCACAAGCTGGCCATCTTGCAGGTTGGTGTCCCCCTTTTGCTCTTGGAGGGTTGTGTTGCTGACCTGCATGTGCTGCCAGGCGTCGATCGAGTATGTCAGGTATCTGGAAGACTGCGTGACAAAGCTGAAGGAGGAGAATGCCCGCTCGACAGTCTCTGATCCGCCGCCCCCGTTTAGGGCGTCGGCCGCGGATGCGCATTCGTCTGATGTCGACATGACGGATTCGTCGCAGGGCCCATCGCCGGTGTTGACGCCCAATCCTATTACCTTTCAGCAGCCCATCGTATCACCGGCCCTTCTTCCCGGCAGCTACCGGGACCACAGGGGCTCGCTCTCTTCGGCGCCCGGCGGGAGCTCGGCGACGACGTCCCCGGCCCTGGACCCCCAGGGCTACGGGTACGCACACAGTTTGGCATCGATTGCGGGATCGGCTTTGACGAGCCCTGCGCTCCCGCCGCAGCGGGATCTAGATCAGGAGGCGACGGCGGCGTTGTTGATGCTCAACCAGATGGATAGGCGGTTGTCGGCTGTGAGGGGGATGAGTGTGAAGGACTTGCTGAGCTCATGAATTTCTGGTGTCTGACAGGGTGTTGAGCGTTGCTAATCGAGGAATGTACTTGCGCTGCGCCTTGGGGTCGAGATGCGAGGCTGAGACAGGATGGCTTCAGCCTTTGGCGGGTTACTGGGATAAGGGGGGAATGAACAGACCAAAAATGACAGTTACCGTCAAAGATCTGTCCCGGCATCTCGATCTCGATCTCAATCTGGCTCCATGATCTCTGGCCATGGGCCGATGGGAATCGTCGTGCGGCAGTCGATGCGCGGCCCGAACCCAGCGTCAGATCGTTATGCGACAGAGACGCGAACGACGGAGAAGCTCGCGGGAGACATCTTGTCTGAAGAGGCACACGATTCTGGCCAGCAATGGCTTCATGGAAGAGTCTCTGACTTGGCCGACACTGTCTGATTCGTCGAGCCAGCAAAACATCCCGGTGGCGATTGGCAGCGAACGTGTTTCGGCTTGATGGCTCGTCGTACGAGGGGGTTGCCTCGTCTTGGCCATGTTTTGGCGTCGCAACGTCTGTGCAGTGGACCCCTTTTACCCCATGGGCACGTGACACCCCCGAGACCACACGCCGTCGACCACCCCAAGGGGGAGGCGGCAACTTGGCCTGTCGGGAAAAACATACGATGGACGCCGTCAGGGGCAGGATGGCCAGAGCATCGCGGTAGAGATCCGGGCCCAACACGGCGGATACCACACCAGAACAATCATGTATAAGACGACTTGCTCTCCGATGCCAACATCTCCTCCTCTTTTTCTCACCCAGCAAGCATCACCAGCTTCTTCAACACTCCCATCTTCCATTCTCGGCACTTCGACTCTGGTAGTCCTCTGCCCCTTTTATTCTGGATAATCCCAAGCGGACCACCTACCTCTGCGTCTTTCCTCGCCTTCCTGTCAACAACAACAACAACAACAGCAGCCGGTCTCGGGAAAGCGTCCACCAACCACCACCACCAACCTACAGCAAGCGGGACTCCTTCCGTCCGCGCATCCTCCCGGTCAAGCCCCAACCCCGTCACCTCCTCAACCTCGACTTCACCTTCCCTCCCGCCGACAACTACACCGTCTCCAACAAACCGCGGTACTCCCCGGACCCCCCGTCCCCCCCTGAAAAAAAGACCGCCGCCACCCCGCGCGTCTTCTCCTCCTCCAACAACCACCCGCGGCCCCTCCGCCTCGTCCAAGAACACCGCCCGAAGCGCCTCCCCCCCGTCTTCGTCGCCAAGTCCACCCACACCGTCATCCAATCCCTCACCTGCATCACCATCCGCCACCACCAACCGCCGCCCTCCCCCGAAATGGCCTCGTCCCAGATGAACCCCCTCAACCTCCCCAAGGTCGCGCCCCCGTCCCCTCCCCGCCCGATGCCCGGCCCGGGCGGCGCCAACAAAGAGCAAGTCCTCGCTGACCTCCGACGACAGGTAACCCACCCCGCCCCCTTCGCCAGACCCGGCGCGTCATCATCAGCTCTAACCGGCAAGCAGCTCGACGATTCCAACTCGGACGGCGCCTCGTCCGTCGGCTCGCGCGGCTCGCGCCGCCGTCGCAACAGGAACAACAACAAGGCTCTCGCCCCGGCCTCCAACGCCGGCGGGCTCACCAACCCCGCCGTGCTCCCGCGCCTGGCGGATACCAAGCCGGTGCGGCTGCAGCTGGGGCTGAACTTGGATGTGGAGCTGGAGCTCAAGGCGAGGTTGCAGGGTGACGTGTCGTTGACGCTGCTGTGAGTTACCTTTTTCCTTCCCAGTTGGTTTCGGGCGGGGCTGACGGTTGTAGCCAATAAATAATCATCTCCGGGACATGTTTTGTTGATTTGACCTGGTTTTGGGTGCATTGTAGGGTAGAAAAGAAAACCCCCGCCCCGCGCCCGTCGTCGTCGACCGAGCTGAAGCCGGACCTGCTGGGGCGCGTTGAGTGCGCCGAGATCTTCTTTTTGCGGCTCGGGGTGCTCCGGCTGAGGCAGCGGTGGATCGGGCGGGAGGTGAGCACCTCGCTGACGGCGGCGGCGGCGGCGGCGCTGGTGGGCGGCGGGTTCGTGGCGGGTGTTTTGGTTAGGGATTTGTGTGCTGGGTCGTTTTGGTGTTTTTGATATGCAAGTTTTTGGTCGTTGCTCTGGGTTAGATCCAATACAGGTTGTTTGCTTGTGTTTTATGGTGGTTTGTTGATTTTGTGCCGAAGTTGGTGATTGGTGATGGTGGAGGATGGGAAGTCGACGGCTATGCTTCCTCGAGCACGAGCAACTACGTATCTCTGTTCAACATCAGTATGAAATATTGCACCAACTGCTTCAGCAGTGACACGAGGCTCCCCGTCCCGTCCGATCCGAAATAGCCCATCATACAAGTCAGAAGATAGAATAGGTAGACATCCCAATCCCCGACCCTCCCTTCTCGCATGGCCCAACCTCGGCACCGAAGCCTCCAAACCCCTGGCCCTGACATCATCCCCCAAGCACGTACATGCGCCTGGCTGGGCCTTCTTCGTGGCACATGCCACCTTGAACCCATATATAAACCCCGCCCCCCGTCCCATCCCGTTCTTCCCTCCCCTCTTCGAGAACACCGAGGAGGTTCACGCTCCAAGAGCCAAGGACCCGCGAAACAGATTAGTGACGAGTCCACCACACACGCAAAGAACTCATTTCACAACCCCAGAAAGAGCAGAGCCATGGCACCTGGTTTCAAGCACACCACACACGCACAAATCCAATCACTTCCTGGATGAGGACATTCCCGAGGGAAACAAAGGAGGAACTGTGGCGGCGCAGGTTAGCACCCTGCCGGGTTGGCGAGTGTGGCGGTTCCGCGCTCGGGTCCACGTTTTTGCTTCTTTTCCGCACTCTTGACATGCATTATGTCCCGGGGCGTGAGGAAAAGTCACTCAGGTCTGGCATCCTGGGTTACGGTGTTTCGTCCCCTCTCGACTTGCCTTGCATAGCTAGCTACTGGTGGGATTGTGATTCCACAGGTTGCTTGCTTGCTCGTTGGGGCAAAGTCGTGGCTAAGCTGCTACCGCTTAGCCCGCCGGGATCGTGTTCGTTGCTGTCGTCCGGACCGACCAAAACCTGAAGTACATCTCGTTAGCTCGGCTCGACAACATCCTGCTGAGTAAACGAGGCAAAGGCGCAATGATGTTTCAGAGAGAAGATTATGACTCGACATGTTCCGACACGCAGCGCCGCCAGCCCCTGGTGAGAGAGAGCCTTAAGCACCACGCGCCATCTGGATTTCCGACTAAGGATGACGATACAAATGGTTTCTCATCATGGTGTGCGCCGTGGGAAAAAGGAGAGGGAGTGTGACAACTTACTTCAATCTGTTCCATGTCAAGCGTCTTCCTCGCTGCCACCACCCGACATACCATGATGGTGGGAGGCATTCAGCCCTTGTGTAGAAAGTGCGTATTCCCTCGTCGACGACCCTCAGTCATCGTACGCCACGGTCCTCCTCTGCATCGGGTTCACCGGAATGCCCCCCATGTCTTCGTCCCCCTCGTAGTCGAGTGTCGCCAGGCCCGTCTCGACGACATCCCAGGTCCGCTTGCGCAGGTCAATCACCACGCCATCGGCCCTGGTTCTCGCCTTCTTGCGACGGTTCTTCTTTCTCTTCTTGGGAGCCGGACCCTCGACCTCGCCTTCCTCGGAGAGGTTTCCCTCCTCGGGGATCTCGCCATCCTCGGCAGCGGCGGCTGCAGCGGCGGTGACAGTCTCGAGGGGGACGGCGTCAGCAGCGGGAGACAGGGCCTCGGCAGCGCTCCTCTTCCTGCTCGTCTTGGCGTCCTCAGCCTCTTTCTCGCGGCGCAGCTTCTCGAGCTCCGAGTGCCGAAAGATGGCGATCTGCTCGTCGGTCAAGGTGCGCTTAACGCCGTCCGAGTAATAGCCGAGGTCATCGTCATCTTCGTCGCCTTCATCGTACTCCTCATCGTACTCTTCAAGGTAGGCGTCTTCGTTGTAGAGATAATCCTCGACTGTGTTGAGGTTGTCGAACTCATCCCCGTCGCCCCAACCACCCCCAATCTCGCGCATCCACTCCGGGCAGGATTCTTGGGCTGCAGCGATGCTGTCTTCGAGATCTTCGACCCATGCGGCGCGCAAAAACTCTTCGTCGAAATGATCGATTGCGGGCTCCGAGAAATGGACTTGTTGGAAGCTGACCATTTCGTCCTGCGAGAGAGGGGAATTGTTAGCTTTCGGGTACCTGAATTTTGAAGAAGGAAATGGAATGTTGAAGCATACATGGCTGATTTCGGGGACCTGGAACGCCATGATGGGCGCCCAGGCAGCTGAGTCGCGTTGCCTGCCTGTCGCGTTTTGGAGATGGTTTTGGGGAAAGTTTGGAGTGGAGGAAGTTCGGGTCTCAAAATAATGCCCAGGCTGCAGGCACCAGGTCGCCAAGGCCTGTTGCGGGTGGGCCAAAGAATGGGACGAGTGGGAGAAAGGTGGTTGTTTTTTCTAGGTTCGGGCGGCCCACTGGCCGCCCCGAAATGCTTAAGTACAGATGCCCGAAAGTCTATCGTTCCTGCCCAGGAACGCAACAGGCCCTGGCTTAAGTCACGTGCATCCAACAACGTCACCACTCAGTGCTCACCAGCAGAGGCACAAGCATAGTCACCAGCATCGTCACGTCACATCAAGGCAATGTTTGTTTGTTCATGATTCATTTCAATTCTTTGACTCTATTTCCCGAGTCCTCCTTCTCCAAATCCCCCATTCTCCAGACCCTTCCTTGCCCATTGACCCTCGGGTCTTCAACCTTTCCTGCATTTTATGCCCTCGGATTCTTCTTTCCGAGCATTCCAGTCCTGCATTTTATGCTCTCGATTCTTCTTTCGAGTTCCCCTTCTTTACTCCCAAACCCCCCATTCTCCGGGCCCTTGCCCATTGACCCTCAGGTCTTCAACCTTTCCTGCATTTTATGCGCTCGATTCTTCCTTCGAGTTCCCCTTCATCACCCCCAGTCCTGCATTTTATGCGCTCGATTCATCTTTCGAGTTCCCCTTCATTCCCCCCAGTCCTGCATTTTATGCGCTCGGATTCTTCTTTCCGAGTTTCCATTCTCCATGTCCCTTGGGACTTCTCCTCGTGCATTAGCACCTGGCCATGTGGCCCTCACTCTCCAAATCGCCCATCATCCCCCGGGCCACCCACTCCCCTGTTCTCCTCATTTCCACGATGCAATTTTATGCATCTCCGGGCCTTTTTGGCCTTTTTCCTTTTGTTCATTGCTGCAGCATGACATTTCACCGAGATGCCAGTGTGAGGGAGGCAGATTGATGAGAAAGGTGTGTCATTGCTGTCTTGATATTGGTTTTGAGAGTGTTGACTTCTGCCAACCTGCGTGCCTCTGATGACGGTTGTAGAGGTCTTTGGGTGCCTTTCAGCGCGTCCAAGAAGAGAGATGTTTTGGGGTATTGGATGCTTGGCTGGGCTGGGGCTGTCTGTGGTTGCGTCCTCGATGTTCTTTGGGGTTATGTTTGAAGAGTGGGAACATCCACCTGATGATGAGAGGGATCAGATGGTGTTGGACGACGGGATGTTTGTTTGCGTCGAGAGAACAGAGGGAGGCGCAACCACGAGTGAGAAGACAGTTTGCCCGGGGCAGGTTGGCAAAAGAGTTGTCGAAGAAGGACTGGAGTGGATGTTGCCAGGAAATCTTGACGGGGTGGCTGGCGCGGATGCGGTCTACCAGTAACCTTATCCCATCGTGAGACGACAAAAACCGGGGTGGCCAGTCCCAATTCTCGCGTACACACAACAAGACAAAGACCGGCAGACCTTGGGTTGTTGCCATGCGAGTCGTCAGACTTGTAGATCAGGATTGGCTAAGGAGGGCCAGGGCACTTTGGAAAGCGCGCACCACTTCAGTGACTGTGATGGTTGTTAGCTGGTGTGGTCAGACAGGCATGGATGGAACTCACGATGCTTCTTCTTCTGAGACAAGCTTTGCTCAGCGATCTTGACGTATCGCTCGCGGGTCTGGAGCCGCTTGATGCCGCGCTCCGTGTCGTGCACAGAGGCGGCGGCAGCCCAGACGTTGAAGTACTTGATGAGCTCCTCGAACTCGTCGAGGAGCTTCTGCTCCTCACCATTAGCTTTGGTGAGGGCTTCCTCGTAGCGGGCCTCGAACTCGTCCCAGTCAAAGGGCGCCAGGTGGCCGGGTGTGCTGGGCGATCGCTCCATGTCTTTTTGGGAGTTGATGCGCTCCTTGGACGGCTCTGGGGTTTTGACGAGCTGGCCGCGATTGCCCTGGGGACGGATGGTGGGGTTCTTGTCATCCTCCATGGCGTCGAGGTTCTTTGTGTGGATTGGGAGAGGGAGCCCGAGTCCGGATTGAGCTTGTTGTTCGGGCCGCTGGGGAGGGAGGGTTGGCGATTCAGCTTTGTTGTCGAATCGACCGAGGTCTTGTTTTTTGGGAGAGGGTTGGCCAGAGACGCTTGCCATTGGGAGGGTGGCTGCAGGGCGGGCAGGTGAGTCCGTTTTTTTTTTTTGGTATTGAGTGGACGAGACCGAGCCGAATGTTGCCGCGCGAGATGCGTCGCCGTTGCCAAGATTGCGTGAAAGTGAGGTTGTCACGGTGACAGAGGGCGACAATGTGTTTTTTTTTTTGAGGGTGAAGGGCGAAGGAGATGGGTCTTTTCTCAGCCCCGCAGATGGGATTTGATCTCGATGCCCAATGTTAGATGCCAGTTTTTTTTTGGCTCGAGATGGATTGGTTGGGTTGCAGTTCGCGCGCTGCAGAGGGTTGATGTGTTGTCTTTCAGCGACAACCAGTCGCGGGCGGCGGGAGTGGTGTGAGTGAGTGTTCCTCCCGTTTGAAGACCGCCTGGAATTGGGGGCGGTTGCACCCTGCTGTGGGGGGGCAGGGGGGCAGAATGGTGCGTTCTGGTTGGCTGGGATCTGCGGGTGGGGTGGGGTGTCGGTCGATGGTGCCAGGACCTTGGGTGACGAGGGCCCGGAGGTGAGCTCGCACTTTCTCCAAGGTCACTGTTTGTTCACCTCGACCGACTACGACTGACAGGTGACCAGTTGACTTGCTCCTGGTCATTTGAATTGCCAGGAAGCCGTCACCTGCCGTCTCTTCTTCCGATCAATCTGTTTAGTCGTCGAATCGAAATAGAAGACCCACCACTGTCCCAGGCAGTCCCAGACTCCCAGGCAGCCGCTGAATTTGGGTGCAGCATGCCCTGAACTTCCTCAAAAAGGTCGCCATCTGCCTGCTTCTTGACTTGACCTTCATCTTTTCACCACCGAACCAGATCTGCCGACCGACTCGAAAAGATGAACTGCCATCTCTGCCGCCGCTCACACCACCCGACCAAGGTGCCGTTCCTCTGCGCAGTAGATGCGAGGAACGTTGTGTACGAGCGCCGCGTCAAGATCGCCAAGGTCCTGATTGAGAGCGAGCAAGCCGAGAAGCAGATTGAGAGGATCGCCACTGGTGAAGCTGGGCCGAGCAACAATGAGCGGTTTCGTGTGGAGCTCATGAGGTCGCAAGAGGAGGAGGCCCTGGACAGAACGAGCCAGATCATTGCCCAGGCCGACCGTCTGAGACTCGAGGTCGAGGCCGCGCGAAAGGAGCTTGCGGAAAAGAAGGAACTCATCGCCCGCCGAAAGGTTGACTTGGACTCGGCGTCAACCGGCACCGCGGCCAGGCAGGCGAGGCAGCTCGAGGATGTGAAGAATGACATCCAGCGCAAGAAGGCAAAGTGGACGCGCAACGCCGAAATGCTGGCCAAGACGAGAGCCTTTCTCTGCGAGAGAGCCGCCAGGCTCTATGGTCTCCGCCAGGTGAAGAAGGGCAGCACAAAGCGCTATGAGATTGGAGGCGTCGAGATTGTTGAGCTCCATGCCATGAGCAGTGAGTCGTCCCTGGTCCGTCAAGCGCAGGGCCGTCTCTTGATATTGACTGTTCTCGCAGACATCTCCCCGGAGCAGGTGTCGACCTCGTTGTGTCATATGGCGCACATTCTGGTTCTGGCATGCCACTACCTCGCGATCCGACTGCCGGCCGAGATCACACTTCCCCATCGTGATTACCCGCGTCCGACCATCTTCTCGCTGGCGTCCTCGTATCGGCATGGAGACGTCGGCTTCCCGGGATCGCTGTCCTCTGATGCGGGTGCTGGTCCGACTGGTCATTCGCCGCGTCCCAGGCCGCTGTTCATCGACAAGCCCCTCTCGACGCTGGCAAAGGAAGACGCATCGGCGTACTCTCTCTTCCTTGAAGGTGTTGCGCTCCTGGCATATGACATTGCCTGGGCGTGCTGTGCGCAAGGGGTCTCGTTCGGCGACAAGGAGTCGTATGATGACATCTCCAACATGGGCCAGAACTTGTGGCGCCTGCTCATAGGAGATCAAGTCCACCGCCGATCTGTTGAGCCGACCTTTTTCCGCTCGTCAAGTCCTCTGAGCGGCAGTCCTCGCGAAGAAGAGAGCATGGATATGGCGAAGCTCAAGACGCTGATGGGTCGCTGGTCGCATGGCACGACATACCTCAACTTGGGTAGTGCTGAAGGCGTGGAGTTTGTTCGAACCTTCAAGATCCTCTCACCGATCAAGCTGGTCGACAGACTCAAGAAACGCCTATCCACTGATGCCCCGATGCTGGAATGGGAGACGATCGAGGGTCATGAGGCGGATGGAATCCATGATGGGATGGAGAGTGAGGTACTGGTTCGGGATCCCCGCATGGACAGCTCGATGGCCGCGACGAATGCTGGAGGAACCGATGGAAATCCGACAAAGGCGACTGGAAGCAGTGGCTGGACCAAGGTCAAGAGCCGATAGGAACTGCGACGAGTGCTGGCTGCATCGAGGTAATCCAACAGGAGGAAAATGCAAAGCCGGAAGGACGAAATGGTCGATAAAAACTGGGTCGAGTGCTGGCGGCATCGAGGTAATCCGACAAGAGGAAAAGACGGAGGCGCGGATGGACCAAATGGTCAAGATCCGGTGAAAAAACTCGTGATAATCCGACAGGCATCTCCGACAGCGAAACAAACAGGTAGACAGAACGACTTGATAGCGCCATGCGTTCTCTCCTGTCCGGTCGACCATACACCCACTTCACTCGAGACTGTGACCTCACCTGATCATGCTCGTCGTGATGTGACCGCAATGCGGATTTCATTCTCTGGCCCTCCCATACCCGCCCACACATCCGCCGCCGCAGAACATGTTGCCAGAGAATCTTGAACAGAGGAAGAGACCACACCCACCACCAGGTTAAAACAGGTTCTTCATGTTCGAAAGGTTAAAAGTGCATGCTGACCACCACATCAGACATAACACAAAGGACCCCGAGACACGGTTGAGCTCGCCAGCCTACTTCGAATCCATATCCCCCCCAGACCAGCTGGGCGAGACGACTCATCAAAGCAGAACCGACCTCTCAGAATTCGGCAGAAAGGGGCTCTCACCACCCTCTCCACCTCTCCGTGCCCCGGTGCAGTAACAGGACCATCATCGTCGCGAGACTCCGGCCAACAACATCCACGGGTCGATGCATCCTCCTCTGGCTCCTCCGCAGATGCGGACTCGCCCATCAGGTGAACACTTGCGGGCCATCCCCTTCGTCCAAAGACTCAGGGAGCCCCCCGGAATGGGTCACTGCACCGACATCACCACCTCACAGGCCCATGACGTTCATGGATCCATCGAGGGAGTCCATGACGCCGGCCTGCTCGGCCGTGAGCGGGGGGACGACGACATCCTCCAGCTCCTCGTCGTCGCTGGGATCGGACGACGAGTCGGAGTCGGTGGAGTCGTCATCATCGGCGTCGGCCTGCTGCTGCTGGTGGTACGCCGCCATCGAGGCCGCCATGGCCGCCTGGTCCGCGGCGATCCTCGCATCCACGTCGTCAGCAAACTGCGGCACGTCGTCGCCGTCGGGCGCCTCGCCGCTCACCATGACGGTGCCGTCAAGGAGTGCGGTGCCGTTGAGAATGGCGGGGTGGTTGGTCATCGTGGTGTTGGGCTGCCCCTCCGCAGCACCCTCGACCTCGTTGCCCGCCACCTCGCCGTCCTCTTTGAGCTCGTCCTCGAGATTGTCCCATGCGACGTCGAGGTCCGCATGCAGCATGTCGTTCACCGTCTCGGCCTGGTCCGCCTTCATCTTGTCGAGGGCGAAGAGCTGCTCCGGCTCGAGGTCCTGCTCGGCCTCCTCGTCGGCACCGGTCTCGACAGTCACGCCGTCGATGACGGCGGTCGTGCGCGCGGCCGGGGGGAAGTCCGAGTCGGAGGCCGTGTCGGAGTCGTCCATGAACCCATGGCTGGTGCGAGGACGGGGCTGCGGCTTCCTCCTGCGGGCCGGGCCGCGAGGCCGGGGGACAGGGAACGGCATCGCCGGGAGAGACATTGTCGGGAACGACATTGTCGGGAACGACGCCGTTGGGAAAGACGGCGTCGGGAGGGGAGGGTTCGCGGGGGCTGCTGTGGGCTGCGGCGGCGGAGGTGGCGGGGCCACGACCACCGGGGCGACTTCCATCTGAACCACGGGCGCGGGGGGAGAAGGAGGGGGCGGCGAGGGACTCGGAGGCAGCGGCGACGAAGGAGGAGGCGGCGGAGGTGGCGAGGCCACAACAACCGGAAGCACTTCCATCGGGACCACGGGCGCGGGGGGAGCAACCGACGCCACAGGAGTGAGCGGCGCAACCGAGAGGGACGCGAGGGAGACAGCCAAGTCGACGACGGGGGAGAGAGGAGCCACAGACGCGGCCGGAGCAACTGACACCACAGGAGTGGGCGGCCCGATGGAAAGAGACGAGAGGGAGACAGCCAATTCGTCGACGATGATGGAGGGGAGAGGGACCATGGGCGCGGGCGGAGCAACCGACACCACAGGAGTGGGCGGCGCGATGGAAAGAGACGAGAGGGAGACAGCCAATTCGTCGACGGAGGAGAGATGGGCCACATCAACCGAGACCACAGGCATGATCGTGACCTCAGCAGGAGGAGGTGCCGCGACGGTAAAAGCCGCCGGGGCTGGGAACTCCGCTGCTGAGGCCAGAGCCAATTGAAACCTGGTGGCCTCGAGACGCTCGGCAGCGATGCTGGCGTCATCGCGGGCGAGTTGTCGCGCCAAAGCCTCCCGAATGGTTCCGATAAGCTTAGCAAGCTGGGCTTGCTTTGCCTCTCGAATGCGGCGGTGGCGAAAGCGGGCGACGGCGGCAGCTTCGGCCATGCACACCCGGTTGTCGCGGCGGCGCACACGCTTGACCTGAATCATGCGAGTGCGGCGGGCGACACGACGGGCGACACGGGCGATGGCGGCCTTCAGGCGGGCGTGGAGGTTGGTGGCAGAGAGCCGAAACTCCGAGTCCATCACCGGCACCGCACCTACCTCCTCCACCTCTCCCGTCCCTACCAAGACAACCTCCCACCGAGCTTCCTGGCATGTCAACACGTCGGGAGGCGACACAAGCGACTCCTCGACGGCAACGGCCTCTGGCTCCTGGGTGGGGGGAAGCGAGGTGACTTCGGGGAGAGGCAGAGGCACGAAGGCCATCTCCTTCTCCGACATCACAGCTGTTTCCTCCACCTCTCCCGTCCTTACCAAGGTCACCTCCTGAGCTTCCTGGCATGCTGACACGTCGGGAGGCGACACAAGCGACTCCTCGACGGCAACGGCCTCTGGCTCGGGGGAGGGGGTGACCACGGTGACTTCGGGGAGAGGCACCGCATCCTCTTCCTGCGCACCCGTCCCTGCCATCACATCCTCCCGAGCTTCCTGGCATGACACCGCATCCGGAACCGCAAACGGAACCGGGATGGGGACTACCTCTGGCTCATGGGGGAGGGGTGGGGCGACTTCGGGGCGTGCAGGTGATGGTGATGCGGCGACGAAAGTCCGGTTGCGGATCCTGGACCAGGAATCGCGCGCGCGGGTTCGATGGGGGAAGATGGGAACAGGCTCATCGTCGTCGGTGTCCTCGGCATCCGGGAGGATGTCGCGGATGGAACGACAGGTGAGGCGGGCGAAGTAGCGGTGCGGTGACCGCTGGTACTCGCTCTTCTTCCAGCATGTGATGTCGTGTTTGAAACCCTTCAGCATCTCCGCGAGGTTGTGCTTCCTGGTCTCGAGAGCATTGATGGTCTTCGTGTTGGCCTGGTACGCGTCCTCGCGGACGTCGATGGCCAACTTCGCGTGCATCAACATGAAGTCCCTCTGGTCGTTGGTGAAGAGACGACGGAGAGCGGAGATCTTGGGAAGGGGTGTCGGCTTCGGTACGGCTGCCTTCGCAGCGGTCGTCCAGTGCGAGCTGGGCCGCGGCGTAATGGCCTGAAGGAACTGATGATTGTTAGTGGTGTGAAAAAAAGTGAAAAATGAACGGAAGCGCGAAGGCAAGAGGGTGAAGAAGGAAAGGGAAGAAGAGGGGGGAAAGAGTCTTACCGAGGGCAAGCTCTCATAGGTCTCGGCGAGTTCCCTTGTGAGCTTTGCGATCGCGTCGTTCAGAGTACCGATGTACCGGTTATCCTTCTCAAAACCCTTGTCGTATCGGAGACGGAAGGCCTCATACTCCGACGGGACCGGGCCATCCTTCTCGAAGAACTTTTCGACCTCGGTACTTGGCGAAAAAAGGCGAGGTACCGCGCCGATGATGACAGGACCGAAGTCGACAAGCCGGGAGGCGAGAGAGCTGGCGATCGAGACGCCGGTGGTGCCCAACTGGAGGACTACTGGGATCAACTAGATCCAGAGCCACACGCAGTAGGGCGGGAGAACCACCAGCGCCCAAAAGAACACCATGAACCGGTCGCAGGTGACGCCCAGTTCAGCAATGATCTCCCAGGAGACGCGAGTCTCCCAGGCGCCAGCGAGGTTGCCAATGGCCAGCAGAATACCGACCAAGAGCAGGAAAATCAAGCCCACAGTGACGGGGGCGAGAGGTGCGGCAGCGGTCGCGAGACCGGCCAGGGGGAGGAGGGAAAACGAAGGGGAATCCATCGTGACAGCAGAGGAGAGTGCAGTTGTGGTGGTGGTGAGAGTGCAGTTCTGGTGTCGTTGTGAGATTCGCGATCGTTGAAGAAAAAAAGAGGAAAGGAAAGGAAGGCCGAGATCTCGAAGGGTGAGAATAAATACTCCCCAGTCTCGGAGCAGGTGGGGTGGGGCCGAGCTTGGACCCGGGTGCTATTGTGCCCGTCTTGACTATTGTGGCCGGCAATTGTGGGGCCGAGCCGGCGGCGACGAGGTGAATGTGGTCTGCCGAGGAAGGTGCCTCGCCGCAGGCCCACTCTGGGGAAAGGCAACAAACAAACGGGCAGTCTGCCTGCGCACAACTTGGACTTGGACTTGGATTCTGGCTTTGTGTTTTGGTGGAAGGAGATATATGGATTCAGAACCTGCGAACCGAAGTATCTTGTGACCCCAGACGCCTGGCCTGTCTGTAAATTATGATAATCACCATCCTGCGAGATGGTATCCATCCTCAGACCAATATGCTGCAGACTTGACGAGGCATTCGCGTGTCCATCATGGTGCCATAACTCACTGTCCACCCCGTGTCTCTTGCTCAGAGATGTAAAATCAACACAGCCCCTGCCTGAGGAAATACAGTTATGATTCCATGATGAAGAGAGTCTTTCACTCTTCCCAAAAGCACTTGTCACGCTCATGTCTCTTTCAACGATTGTCTACTCGTGTCCTCGGTTCTCCCATCATCTCAAAATTACCTAGGTGCTCGAGAGAAAACACACAACCCGAGGCCAGTCGAGGGTGTGTTCAAACAGGAAAACGGCATTGCCCCCCCCGCCCCCCAAAGATTCCAAACAATCGGCAAAATGCGCGAGCACTGGGTCTGCAAAACCATCACCTATCCAATGTGCGAAAGGTGGGCCTGCTGAGCTGCTGAGCACGGATGAGGCAGCATACTTCCGTCGGCTTCAAGAGATGCCTCGTCGCATCGAAATGGCACCTTTCACGCTGCGGTACTATAACGGCCCGCTTCCCAACACTCCCCGAGCGAGAGCGAAGCGAGCAGTACGCCCAAAGCCAGAGCCCGAAGCGGAGGAACGAATCCACCGTCTCCCGCATCCTGTCGCTTTTCACCGCCGGCTTGGGACCGAAATCACCGTGCGCTCTGCCCTGGGCGGATCCCGGCCCTCCGCAGCATCATCTTTCCGGAGCAGGTAACGCTGCCCGGTGACCTTGGCCAAGTCCTCCGCGCCAGGTGTCCGAAGTTCAAACAAGTGTATGCGCATGTGCAGTAGGCGAGAGAGGAAGGATGTTTATGTCCTCCTCAATTCATATCCAGGGCTGCAAGCTTCTCAAGCGGCCAGAACATTCGGAGTATCCTCCAAACGTCTAATGGCTTCGTCTGCTTCTGTGCCGCTACATCGATGATATGTGCCCCTTGGAGCTGGCCTCCGCAAAGAACGCAGGTATTGTTGTACCATTCTTTGACCTCAGTTTGGGCTTTTATGCCCCTGGCATTCGAGGGTTGGTCGCCTACCCAAGACCACCCCTCCCATACAAGGGGGATTGCCCGCTGGGTGGCCGCACGCCCTTCCTATGCTCAGAACCCTTGGTGTCGTCAAGCGCGTAGGCGCTTCGTCCCTCATCGCCGATATACTCGCCGGCCCCCCCCCCTGCAGCTGACGGACCTGAGCGTCTGCGGTTTCCTTGGCGGCGATGACGGCAACAACATAGCCCGTATGTTCAAACATGTCAATCTCTCGGCAGGCAAATCTTCAAGTCCTTGGAGTCGAGGGGTGGAACGGTCCCGACGGTGTCCCCCCGTCAACCCGAACACTCGCCGACATTGGAGAAGCCCTTGTCAATTGACGCCGTCGTTTCTCTTCCCAGCCTTGTTCAACTCGATACCACGTCAGGGAACCCCTACGCCGCACTCGTTGGGGATATACTTCGCCATTGCGGATGTCCATGTCGGGGCCATTCGCGGCACCGATCCCGCGAGCCTCGGCCGCAAAAACGGCGGCAGCATGGCTGTGGCTTTCCCGGAGGAAGTGAGGGCACATGATTGTCCCAGGGGCAGCTTGTCTTGGTCTCAACTGATGATATGGTGACAAAATTGGCCATCTCCATCGACTCTGCCGCGTATCCTGCAGATAATGAAACTGCCCGCCCTTTTGCGATTCGGATACCTCCGTCGGCGGACGGAGTTGGGTTGTGCCGGCTGGCCGAAGAGAAGGCGGAAAAGGGGTTTATTTACTTTTGTCTTGGCGCTGTGTCGTCATTTCTTGGCTGATGCTGTGGCACCTGCCACACCACGCCTCCGTCACACAATGTCGTCCCCTGTCGTCTTTTAATTGTCCGTGAAAAGTCCGGGGGGGCATTGGATGCTCCTCCTCGAATTATAGAAATGGATTGAACTGTCAGTGACCTGCCGCTCTGCAGCCCAACAATGCCGTCATCAACCAGTCCCCAGCGGCGAGGGGCGATGGAGTATGCCAACATTACATAAAATACTGTGGGTTTCCTCTCGTTCTCTCTCGAGAGAGACCGGCAAAATGCTCCCAAGCGCCCCCGATGTCATCGCCCTCTTCACATGTCTTGTATGGCAAGTCGTCACGTCCGAACGCCAAGGGGTCGCGTGGATCTGTTACCAAAATCCTTTGGTACGCAGTACATCCCAAGATGTCGTCGGAAACAGAGCCCCAGGGGCCAGCACCCATGCTAAAAATGAAACTGGAACACCCCGTGGAATCCGCTGCCGACCATGGTCGCCGCGTCCGTCAGCCCCAAATTGCGCCGAAAAGCGACATGGCGGAAAGGTACCACAAGGCGGGAAGGGCATTCTGGGACAAGGCCATCAACCTCCCTACCCCACCTGGACATGGGGTGGTCAGCGAGGCCGAATTCGAAGCCATGATCGAGCCACAGGCGCCGAAGTCTGCCGGGGGGCATATGCACAGTGACGGCAAATATACGCCTGCGTCTGCTACGGAGAAGCAGAGTCCCATTTTTACCAGGGGGAGGAGAGACCCAAGGTGTCAGAGCGACGACGAATATCTCCACATCACGCCCCCCGATAGCCCCCGATGCATTTGTTTCGATCCCAGCACATGTGTTTATCTCGAGAGACACTGCTGTGGGTATATATTGGCCCGTCAGAGTATTGAGGGGGGTATTGCCCCGGCATGCCAGGTCGCAAGGTTGCCCGTGTGCCGTTGAGGCAGGCCGTGATATTGTTGGATATCGGAACCGGCATACGGCCGGTGGTACAGGTCGAGATACTCCATAGTGTTGTCCATCTTTCTCCAATGTTGTGGGCGCCCAACCAAGAGGGTCCCGTGTGGTAGGCTGGTCGGTAAGGCGTGCGGTGTCGGAGAAATCGATTGTGCGGCAGGGGGCATGAAGTTAAGTCTGCCTTTGAGTCGGAACACATCGCGGTGGTGTGGCTGACGTGCAATTTAACGAGTTTTTGGTCTCTCACTCATTCTTAGATCTGCGCATCTTATTCTCCTTCCCGTCCCTTCCCGTATGCCCTTCTCTTTCCCCCCTCTGATGAAGAATTCATCGTCTCTTCACTTCTCCTCGCTATCGTCGTTGATGACAATGGCCTCGTTATCGTCGTTGATGACAATGGCCCGCTCCGGGACGTTGGCCGCCCCACCACTCGCCAGGTCCCGGATTTCGTTGTGGGCGAGGATGACCTGGGCTTCCCTCGCCTTGACGTGCTGATTGGCCTCCTTGTGTTTGACATAGTCGTGAAGGGCTTGCTGCGATTTGCGAGAGATCTTATCAAGCTTTTGGGCGACCTGTTGATGGTGGAGAGTCAGTGTTTGTCCAGGATACTTTTGATGTTCTTTACATACGTCTTGGGTGGCGGTGCCTTGCTTCACCAGAGTAGTGCTCATGGCTGGTCCCTTGGATAAACCCTTGCCCGACGAGGACGACGCGCCATTGCCGGATGAGGACGTGTTGGAAGGCATGTTGGATATTGGTAGCTGAGATAGGAACATAGTGTCGGGTTCCCCAACAGCCCATCGTTCAACACATTCTGGACAACACCACGGTTCTTGCAAGCAGAGCGCAGAAAGTCGTCGGCCATCTCCTTGCAAAGAGCCTTCAACTCTACACGTGCTCTGTAAACGGTGCGGCGATGAGGGCCGCAGGTGGGATGAAGGTTGAAGGGTACCTAAATATTGGGAGTTGGGCGGTACCTGTGAGGATATATAATGCGATGTAGTTTCTTGTTGATGGTCCAGGGAATTATCTGTCAAGTGGCTGTTCAATGGTCGACACTCCCTGGCATGATATTACATTATTTATACCCCTTGGGCGCTGGTGACATGTGTTTGCTGGGGAGGTGGCAGTTTGCAAGTGATGCCTCTTTGCCCCTGGCAAAGCATTCAGGCCAGACCTGGTGAGGAGAGAACATCGGCTGGTTCGAGCCAGTTGGTCACGTCGTGTGTACGTGAAAGTTTGGAGGAGACATCCACAGGAAACATGCCGGCAACATATTTCGCAGCCGAGAGTCATTGGCAGGAGTGGCAGATAAAGAGTCAATCAGCAAAGTACCATTCATCCAAATCATTACAGGGTATAAAAACCAATACCGCGCGCCAAACCACCAGCCTAACCACCCGCCCAATCCGAATGCCTAACCACCATAACCAGGGATTAGTAACCCAAACACAAGACACACAGACCCATCAACACCCAAACCAGAGCAATCACTCCTTCTGCGCGGCCGCCGCCTTCAGCCCCTTCGCCAACAGCTTCCCATGCAACTCCACCAGCGCGTCACTCCACAACTTCTCGCCCCCATTCCCAACCTTCTCGCCAACCTTGCCCCCCAAGAAGTCCACCATCCTCTTCACATTAAACCCCTCTCCATAAACCACCCTCGCCTCCGGCGTCACCGTCACCTCGACTCCTTCTCCCTCCACACTCTCCAGCACCAGCCCAACCTCGATCCTCGTCTTGATCGGCACCAGCATCAGTGACGACTTGACCCTAATCGACCCATCCGACACCCTGGTAACCGTCGTGGGAAACGTGAGGTTGACGAACCGCACCTGGGCGGCGACCGTGTTGGCCTTGTCCCACGCCGTGCTGACGATTTCGAGCAGGCGATTGACAGACGTGGAGGACTGCGGGAGGGTTCGGATGTGGGTGAGGGCGCGCTCGAGGAAGAATTCCTTCTCGGGGGTCGAGGGGATGGCTTTGAATTCGCGGTTGTTGGCGATGTATCGGAGTTCGATGGGTGAGTTCTTGGCAGACGAAGTTTGGGGGGCGTTGGCTTGTTGGAAGGTGGAAATGTCAAAGACGAGCTCGATTTCCCGCTTGTAGGTCATGGTCAGGGTGGTGCCCGAGATGCCGGTGATGGCCCAGCCGTGTTGCTTCTCGAGAAGATCGGTGCGAGCTGTGATTTGTTAGCCGAGAACCGAGACGGAATGAACATGTGTAGACTCACCCTTGATCGCGCTGACTTCCGTCGACGTCCACCCGCGACATTCCTCGCGCGTCTTGTCCGCCTCTTGTATCTCCTCGAGATACTGCTGTTTCTGCTTGGTCAAGGACTCCGCGCTCGTCTGGGACACCTCAATCTGGCCACGGAGTTCCTCCATCTTGCGCTTCCGCTCGGCAATTGCCTTATCCATCGCCACGAGCTCCTTCCGCGCGTTCTGCAGTTCTTCAGGGTCACAGTCCTCCAACTCTCTCGCGACCTCCTCGAGATCCTCGTGTTCGCGCTCTAGGGACTCAAAGTGCTTAACCATGTCCGGGAGGACCGACGCTAAGAGATCCTGCTGCTTCTTGAGCACCTTGTCGTCGGCATCCATGCCTTCGGCAATCCGGACTAGGCCCTCCCGGAGACCCTCTTGGAGCTTCATGCGCCACTCGTACCACATGGCCTTGCTGAGAAGACGCGCATGGCTCTTGACGTTCTTGAACTGGTTGTCCATCAGGACCTTGAACTCGGGAGACGCCTCCATGTACTCGCGGAAGAGGGGCGGGTTCTCCTCAAAGGTCTCGGTCTCGATTTCTTTGACGATTCGGCGACCCTCGGAGATGTATTTCTTGAGTTCGCGGCAAGACTGAAACTGGTTAGCAATCTTCCATACCGAATACGGTCAAGTTTTGACTTACGTGCTGATACAACTCCAGCATGGGCACCGTGCAGGCGCCAGCAACAACACACCTCTCCAGGGAGATATCCTCCTTCCCATCCGATGCGGAGCTGCCCCTCGGCGCACTCGGAGCCACCGTATGCCTCCGTTTGGTCGTGGTCAGCTCCATGAAGCGAATGCTCGTCATGTTGAGGAAATCCTGGAGGTGAATGCGTTCGCCGTCATCGTCCTCCCGCATATCCAGGTCGTTGACGGTAGCGGTGTGATTAAAGTCCATAGTATTCGTGGGCTGGTCATAGACATATTTGAAGCGGCCTTGACTCTTGGGCGTCGTAGTCTTTTCTGGGGATGCTGCGGTGGTAGGGGTAATAATGTCTGTAGTGTTCTCACCATTGCGCAGTCCAGCGCGGGTCTTGCGACCAGTCGTCGTCTCCTCCTTGGACGGCGGCGACTGGAGCTTCACGTTCTTGACTGGGCTACCTTGATGGCCCTTGAGTCGCTTCACACCGCCCATATCCTCGGCTTCGTCGTCGTCGAGCTCGGCTGGTCGCTTGCCCAGGACGCCCCTGGCACTGCCGACGTGCAGGCTCTTGCGTCCTCGGAGGACTGGCTTCTTGGGACTCAGCCCCTGGATCATCTCCCTCAGACTGAGCGTCGGCTCGGTGTCATCCTGCGGGCCATCGGCCTCGCGTTGGAGGATGCGCAGGCGATTTTCCCTCTCCTCCTCGTCCTGGCGTTCTCTGTCAATCTCAGCCTCCATGACCCGTGGATTGGAGAACGCCACGGTCCGGCGGGTTGGGTTGGGCACGAAGCTGGTAGCCGCATCTCCAATCGACTCTCGTCTGTCAAATATTTGAGCCACCTTGGGTGAGCCCAATCCAGCCCGGTCGGCACCCAGACCTGAAAGTCGGCGGCCTTGAGGCGTGAGCACAACGCGTGGTGTACTGGCGCCAGTGCTAGGATCTTGGTGAAAGAGCTTCTTTGCCATCTTCAACGGGGAGCGGGGCGTTGCCTTGACAGGTGACGCAGAGCGAACCGGTGAACTAGACCGGCTGCCCATCATGGCCGGCGCAGGCTTTGTCTGCGTTGGGGTTTGCGTCTTGGGAGGGCTAGCTGACCGGACCGGCGTTCGTGTTTTGGGCGGGCTTGCTGACCTGCTTGGGGTCCTAGTTGGCGAGGAAGCGCTGGGTGTCCCTCTGACTGATTTGGTCTCCGGAGAGGCAGCTGCTGGCATGCTGTTGCGGAGGCCTTTGCCCCGGAATGCAGCAAGCTCAGGGTGTGCAGATTCATCCGGGGCTGAGGATGGTTGACTCCTCTGCGGGGACCTCTTTGGGGACCTCGTTGGGGACTTCGTTGGGGATCTCACTGGGGAAGATCGAATGTCGGCCGGAGCGGTGAGCGACGGATCGGGCTCATCAACCTCCATCTCCATGACCTTTTTGGCCATGGACCGCGTTTCTTGGGCAGTGGCAGACTTGATGATGCCACCGACAGCCATGGTCATATCCATCCCCATTGTCTCGTCCATGATATCTTCGTCGGCATCGCCCGGCAAGATGCGGCCAACGGCAACCGTCATGTCCATGAGGGATGCCCCGTCGTCATCTGCGGCAATTGTTTGCCGACGGGTACCCCGGTTGTTATTCTGGGCGAGGGTCGGCGGCAAAAGGCTTCCAACTGCAGTAGTGAGCTCCATCGACATGTCTTCGTTGCTGTCGACAGTGAAATGGCTGATATCCGAGACTCGGCCACGCTTAATGGCGCCCACTGCAGTTGTAAACTCCATGGTCTGGTCGCCAAAAGAAGTCGTGTCCTCTCGGGCTGAGGAGGTGGGCTTGACGGATTTGCGGCGGTTCTGTGGCTTGGGATTTGATGAGATTATCCCACCGATTGCCTTGGTCACATCCATTGACATATCCATGGTCATGTCCATCTCCATCTCTTCCCCTTCCCCTTCATCGTCATCTTGATCCTGTTGAAGGGAAGCATGTTTCGAAAGGATGGCGCCAACGGCGCTGGTCATCTCCATGTCCATCTCCATGTCGTCCCCATCCGACTCCTCGCCAGTTGCGGCAGGCGCCGGAGGAGCAGTTGCAGGAGCCGCAGAGACAGAAGGTTTTCTGCCCCAGCCCGCAAAACCAGCAATGACTTCCTCCTCGTCGTCGTCATCGCCACGCTGACGGGCTGCAAGTTGAGACGCCAGTCGTAGATTCTCGTCCAAGTCGCCGGTAGACTCAATACTAAAGGCGGAACGCATGGATGCGACGGAAGCCGAGGTCATCTCCTCCGCCTCAACAGTCATCATGGTGCCATCATCCGAGTCGGAGTCGCTCTCGCCCGTCATCTCCTCACCGTCAATCTCGGTGACACCATCCGCGTGCTCCAGGTCAGAATCATAGACGGTCGAGGCAAGGGTGACGTCGCCGCCGTCATCATAGGCCAGCGACGCCGCACCCGAGCTCCGCCGTCGCTTCTTCTGGTGAAGGTCTCGTTGGTTTGCGGGCGACTCGGCTTCGGCATCCTGGACATGCTCGGGCGGCGTAGATGGCGGCTCGGATGGGTCTGACGGGGGCTGAGCGGGTTCTGGCGGGGGTGGAGCAGAAGACCCTCTTCGAGTGGAATTTGTAGATGTCGTAGAGTCTGGCCCGTCTTCCACCTCGTGAAAGGTGTGCAGCGTGGCCTCGGCGGCGAAAGACACGCGGCGGTTCGCGAGTGACTTTCTCCGGGCCTCCCGTCGATCCTTGATCTCCTTCTCCATCTCGACGCGCTCCCGCTCCTCGCGCTCGCGAGCCGCCGCCTGTTGCTCCTCCTCGGTCCGCAGGGCGATCTTGGTGCCGCCGGTGCTGTCGGTGCTGTCGTCGGTGCCGCTCATGGTGAGGCCTGAGATGGACTTTTGGGGGTTGTGTGGAGGAATTTCGGGGAGGAGGGGGATTGTTGGCTTGAGGATGGACCGTGGTGGTGGTCGAGAGGGGATCGCGAGAGACTGCAATTTGAATTAGCATCAAACAGTCGCAGCACACAAGTTGGCGGGGGTACGAACCGCTCTCCTGTTCCCAGCGCCAGACTTGAGAATATCCAGACTGCCCGGCCCCATGCTCTTGCTCCTGGACTTCTTGCGACTGGCGCCCATAGTGCTGCCGAGGTCGACGGTAGCATTCTCCTGTTCGCCGAGTTTTTGAGATGGCAGTCGACCGCTGATTGACTTTCGCGATCGACGCGTCGCCGGGAGGGTGGCATCACCGTTTGACGACATTGTTGCCGCGATTATGGTGCTCTGCAAAGATGGTGGTGTTTTCTGTCGGCGGGATCGCGAAGAGGGACAATCACTTCACTGTTCAGGGTTGGACGCGACGGACGTGACCAGGGCAGGGGTGGGCGAGGGGCACCTGTTTACTCAATCCAATGAGATCATTGGTTGCCGGGCGATTGTCAATATCCGAGCACCAGCCACGGGCAACGGGCTGAAGAAGTCCAGGAAGTGGGGCTGGTGCACCGCTCAGCCACACCTGCCAGCTGACCCACAGCGCCCACCAATCCAGCACGGACCGGGATCTGTGGCGCGCACCCTCACACTTTTTGATTCCAGCCCCAAAAAATCATTCCCCAACTAGCAAAATTCCGGCCCGCGAACTTTGACCCTTCGACAACCACACCCACGCACGACAAGCACATCTTCGGCACCACATCACCGACAAGATGGCCACCGAACTTACCGTGCAGAGCGAGCGCGCTTTCCAGAAGCAGCCGCACAGTAAGTTGGCCCTCTCGAACGAATTGCCGGCCGACCGCATTCGACAGAACCTCGACAGCTAACAATCGCCAGTCTTCACCAACAGCAAGACCAAGGTCAAGTCCGCTCGCCCCGGTAAGGGTGGCCGGAGATGGTACAAGGACGTCGGTCTGGGTTTCCGCACCCCCACCGCCGCCATTGAGGGCCAGTACATCGGTACGTGCAATCCTCGAGAATAGCGCCCCTGCAGCAGCGACGCCCACCAGACCCCCCGAACGATCTTCACCGAGCGATACGAGCGACAAGAGGGAAACCGACAGCTGCGGGGGCGCGGAGCCAGGAAGCCAGGACTGCTCTCTAACACTCACTCGCAGACAAGAAGTGCCCCTTCACCGGCCAGGTCTCGATCCGCGGCCGTATCCTCACCGGCACCGTCATGTCGACCAAGATGCACAGGACGATCATCATCCGCCGTGAATACCTCCACTTCATCCCCAAGTACTCCCGTTACGAGAAGCGCCACAAGAACCTCGCCGCCCACGTCTCCCCCGCCTTCCGCGTCCAGGATGGCGACCAGGTCACCGTTGGCCAGTGCCGGCCTCTGAGCAAGACTGTATGTGGAGGACCCCCATCTCACAGGAGAAGGAAATGCTGACATTTTTTGCCCCCCAGGTCCGGTTCAACGTCCTCCGCGTTCTTCCCCGCACCGGCAAGACCGTCAAGTCGTTCAGCAAGTTCTAAAAAGGGAATTTGGGTTGGGACTTTTCATTGGGCATTTCTGGCGTGGGTTGCTTTGAGGGCTTGAGCTTATCAGAAACGGGACGGCCGGCAGGCAGGGAAAAGCTGCACGAGCACACACGAGACATGTGCCATAGAGGCAGTTCTGAATGACAATCCGCCAAGTGAACAATTCGGGGGGCACCGAGCGGATGCGGCTGTCGAGGGCTCCGGTCCAGATGTGCTTGTCCAGGGTCTGGTCTGATGAATCAAGAAGGGGTTCTGGTGATCAATGGAGTTTGCTACTTGTGATATGCATTGACCTTCCTCTCGTTGCTCCAAGTCCATCTGGTTGTCATTCTGCCCGCCTTGCTGTCTCATGTCTTTTCTTGGCCATTTGCTATACCAAGGGGTGACACAGTCAACAAGCATTGATTGGTGAGCCATGTCCGTAAACTTTCAAGGAGTCCAGCAATGGTTGGCTTGGACGTCATGAAAATGGCCCGTGATACTGGAGAGTAGACCCGATCTAAGGAATTGCCATCCACTTTCCAAGTCCCAAATTGACTGAATCTCTCACCACTGCTCCCTTAACTGGGACCAACGATGCTCAAGAGTCATCCAGTTCAAGATCCAAACGCCTCCGGTGAAACCACCTCCATCATTCTCAACCCCCAGGACCCAAAGACGACAGACGCCAGACACATCACAAGAAATAGGTAAAATCTGCTCTTCTGAGCAACAGCAACAGCACACCTAAAATCCTTTCTAGCCCGAATACAAGTACACAAAACTCCCCATCCCCGTCCCCCCCACCAAAAAAAACCAATATCATGCGTCGAGGCCACCATTGTGAGTAAAAAAAGGAGCCGTCTTCCCCTCCCGTCTCGTCAGCCTGCACTTCCTAGGTATTAGCCGGCGTACCCCCCTCCCCGCCCCCGACCCCGTGTAGCGCGTCCCCAAACGCCGAGTCCTCCATCTCCATGCTCAGATCCCCCTCCACGCTCGGGGGATCGTACCCCGCCAGCGCGTCGCCCGCCGTGTCGAGGTCGCCGAGCGAGCTAAAGTCGTTGCTGTCGAACCCCATGGCGGCCTCGCCACCGGGTGTGCTGGATGGTGCAGTCGTGGCGGGCGGTGCTGCTGGTGCTGTGGTGGTGTTGGGTGATACGTCCGTCGTCTTGGGGACGACGACCCAGTCGCCCGTGGCGCCGGGTTCTTGGTCGGCGGCAGCCGTGGCGGCGGCGAGAGGGTGGGAGGTCGGGGCGGCCGTAGTGACATGCGCCTGGGTGGTGGTGGGGAGGGGGGAGGGGACGTTTGGTGTGGCGACGGCGGAGGACTGCGGCTGGGGGGTGGTGGTGGAGGAGAAGCCGGCGTGCATCTGGTCGAGGAGGCCGGCCGCGGTGCCGCCCATGTCGATGTCCGAGTCGCCGACCATGACGCCGCTGTTTTGCGAGCCGGCGTGCGATGGCTGGCGGGACATGGGGGCCGACTGGCCGACGCCGAGGGCGTCGGGCTTGGGCGGCGCCTGTTGCTGGACGGGTGGCGGCGCGGGCGCGGCGGGTTCCTCCCAACCGCCGGCTTGGACGCGGTGGACGTTGTGGACGACTGATGCCTTCTTTCCGACGATTGACTCGACATGCGCGAGGATCTCGTCCACGGTCTTTGTTTGGGAGGTCCACCGGTGGGCGTCCTCGTCCTCGTCATCGATTCTGCCTTCGAGGCGCCAAACCTCGGACCCGGTTTCCATGGCCATGGTGCGGAGCTCCAACTCGGCTTTCTTGATGGCTGTGCCCTGACGGAAGTCTTGGAGCATCTTTTCGTGGTCCTGCTTCATCTTCGCCACCTCCGCCTCGACCGCGGCGGTCCTTGCCTCTATGCGCTTCCTGAATTCATCAGCCATGGTAGGGTTTAGGTGGCCAGTGTAGCGGTTCTTGGGCCCCTTTTGCCAGTTTCCAGTTCCCTGGGACTCAAAGACGCCGTCTGTGAGAGAGGCGAGTTCACCTCTGCGTCCAAGACCCAGATCCGCAACTTCAATCTGGCCAATGCGGTACGGCGACGAGAGAATCTCCTCCATCCACTCGTGGTTTTGTTGGTAGCGTTGCAGGCTCAGCTCCTGCGGGGTAAGATGATCAAACATGTCGCCTCGTGAGACGTCCTCGTCGTCGTCGAGTACGCCCTCCATCCCAGGGTAAGGCGGGGCGCCCGCCATCTGGGCAGGGTGGGCCGCTCCCTGGGCACCGCCCCGGCGTCTTGGGGTTGGTCCGACAGCCGGAGCGGGGTGGGGAGGGTAGGCCATGGCCTGGGGGACATTTCGGGTGGGCATCGGGGGCGCGTAGATGGACTGGCCACGTGCAGGAAGGGGGATCTCAGGCCAGTTTCTACGGTCAGAGAGAATGAACTCCTTGCGCATGATCTGGCCCATCTGGAAGAGCTGCGAGCGGACTTGCAGCATGTGCTGTTGCTGGGGACTGATCCGAATCGTGTTGACCGGAGTCCAATGCGCCTTCTCTGCCGGGCCATAGTGGACAATCCAGAGATTCGGGTCGATCGAGAGGTTTTCTGCAGCTTGATGCTGGCCGGGAATCAGGCGGAAGCGTCTTCGGGAGTGGGTTGAGAACTGATCGTTGGGGCGGAAGCCGCTGCTTTGGTAGTATATCTCGATTATCTGCAGCAATGGTCAGCTTCCAGCTCCGCAGCGAGGCAGTCGACGGGTACATGTCCGTACCAAGCCATTCCCGGCATCCTGTTGGACTCGAATCTCGGGACCGTCCCAAATGTACCCGTCACTTGCGAACTCGAGGCCCCTCGTGGCTGTGGGCTGCCAGCACAGGAAGATGGTCCCGTGTTGTGGGCCATCGAGGAAGGTCCAGAAAAAGGGCGCCGTCTGGCGCGAAACGCCTTTTGCCTTGGTGAGCCAGTTTGCGACCTCTGACAGGTCAACCTTTTGCATCAAGGGGTATCGGTGTGTCGAGACAAGATGGACATGCGGAAGCTATCGGATCGGTCTGATTAGCATCCCTTTCGTGGGTTCCAAGAGCGACAGCATAGATGCCCCAGGGCCTGGGGCGCATCGACACATACCAAGTCCGGATGGACCTTTTGGCTCGGGTCTCCGTCCATTGTTTCGATTGCCGTCTTCAATCCGGGATCGCGGTTTCTTCTCGATCAATTGCGGGGTTGGGCGAGTTGGGTTTAATGCTTCAAGGGTTGAAATTGCCAGGACTTTATGGTTGCGGATGTTGGGTGGACGAGCTGCGCTCAAAGCTCAAAGGTAAAGCTGGGATTGATGCGGGTCGCGCTTTTCGCGTTTCAGCGTGTCTGCCTGGTGCTGTGGAGGTGTTGGAGAGGACCTGGGACGGCAGCTCACGTGACCTCCTACTTCCTCTCAAACATTTTCGTTCCACCATGACAACAGTCTGACTGTGTGAGTCTCACAAGACACTCCGGGTCTTTTTCTCATGCACACCTCATCGTCTCTTCGTCGTACATTTCCTCATACATTTCTCATCACTGCAGCAAGATGGAAAATCACGGTGGGTACTGAACAGTTGAATGCAGAGATAATTAACTTTTCAGTTTGCCAATGATCTACCGCCGTAGATCTATTTGTTTATTCTACGACGATGCCGCCGAGATTCGCCAGCCACGCATCAACTTCATCCTGATTCCCCATCACCACCAGCCCCTTAGGCCTGGTACGTCGACGCCGAAATATTACCACCGCGGCCGGTCCAGTTGACGTGGATGTCCTTGCCAACCGGGTACTTGTCTGTCGCCGCCTCGGGCTTGATGTGGAAGGTATGGGCACCAAAGTAGTCACGCTGCGCCTGGAGGAGGTTTGCGGGCAGATCCTTGGTACGGTACCCGTCGAACCACGAAAGGGCAGTCGAGAACGCAGGAGCCGGGATACCAAGGAGAGCAGTCTTGGCAATAACGTCACGCCAGCCGGGCTGGGCCTTGTGGATGGCCTTGTTGAAGAAGTCGTCAAAGAGCAGGTTCTCAAGGTCGGGGTTGCTGCGGTACGCCGCCGTGATGTCCTTGAGGAACACGGAGCGGATGATGCAGCCACCGCGCCACATGAGCGCGATGGAAGGCTTGTTCAGCTTCCAGCCGTACTCCTTGGCCGCCTATTCGTCCCTTGTTAGCAAAAGGATGCCCCATTCGTCCGGTCCGGTACGTACCTCCTGCATGAGCATGAAGCCCTGGGCATACGAGATGATCTTGGAGGCATAGAGGGCCTGCTCGAGATCCTCCAGGAACTGCTCCTTGTTGCCGTCAAAGGTGCTAGCGCGTCCGACAAACTCGAGCTTGGTGGAGGCCTTGGCACGCTCCTCCTTGATGCCCGACAAGCAGCGGGCAAGCACAGCCTCGGCGATGAGGGTGACGGGCATGCCAAGGTCGAGGGCGTTGACAGCGGTCCACTTGCCAGTTCCCTTCTGGCCGGCCTTGTCGAGGATCTTCTCGACGAGCGGCTTGCCATCATCGTCGTTGAAGTACATGATGTCGCGGGTAATCTCGATGAGGAACGAGTCGAGAACACCAGTGTTCCACTTGGCGAAGATGTCACCCATCTCCTTGTTGCTGAGGCCGAGGCCGCGCTTCATGATGTCGTACGCCTACACACTCCATTGTCAGCCGCCGGCCAAGCCAGAACTTGGTGTCAGGCAAACCGCTTCATACCTCGCAGATGAGCTGCATGTCACCGTACTCGATGCCGTTGTGCACCATCTTGACGTAGTGGCCAGCACCCTCGTCGCCAACCCACTCACAGCAGGCCTCACCGTCGCTCTTGGCCGAGATGGACTGGAAGATGTCCTTGATGTAGGGCCACGCCGACTCGTCACCACCGGGCATGATCGAGGGGCCGTAGCGGGCACCCTCCTCACCTCCGGAGACTCCGGAGCCGACGAAGCGAAGGCCCTTGGAGGCGAGGTACTTTGTCCTCCGGTTGGAGTCGGGGAAGTGGGAGTTGCCGCCATCGATGATGATGTCGCCGCGCTCGAGGAGGGGAAGGAGGGTCTCGATCCAGTCATCGACAGCCTTGCCGGCCTGCACCAGGAGCATGATGCGGCGGGGCGACTTGAGCTTGGAGACGAACTCCTCGGTGGAGTGGGCACCGACGATCGACTTGCCCTTGGCCTCGTTGGCAAGGAAGGTGTCGACCTTGGAAACCGTGCGGTTGAACGCGCAGACGGTGAAGCCGTTGTCCGCCATGTTCAGGATGATGTTCTGGCCCCTTTGCGGTCGTTAGCGGCATTGCTCGATTCGAGGATGGGTCGGCGGGCTGTGACTTACATGACGGCCAGGCCGATGAGGCCGAGGTCAGCGCTTTTGGCATCGTTAGCATTGCTCTTGATCTGGGAGTTCACGAGGGCGCCGGCATTCCCAGCTCCGCCCAGGTTGAGACTCGCCAGGCGGGCGCTGAAGGGGGATTCAGTAGCTGTACAAGGGCAAGCACGTCGATACGGTATAGTCTACAGCATCCCCGCAAGTTTGGTCGGGGATGCTGAGGAGTATCCGAGATCGAGGTGCCTCGCTCCCCGCGACATCGCGAGAGTGGAAGAGCTCCCTCGATGTGGCGGTGGACGGGCAGGGCAGAGCAGAGCAGACCAGCTACATCCATCGGGCGGGGGCGGGGTAGATGGGTGATGGACTTACACTGCGCTAGACATTGTGGCAGAGAGAGGGTTGCTTGTCCACGGCTTGTGGGTGGTGTAGAGGAACTGGTGTTCGGGGGAGGATATGCGGAGGTTGCGTCTTTCCAAGTGGGAGGAGCTGGGTCAACCAGGAGTGTTAAGTGTTGGGATGAGGTGGTGAAATGGAAAAACTCGACGCGGGATTTCGATGGGGAAGAGGAGGGGCAGGCCGCACTCGCAGGTGGGATGGGGGAGGGCGTCCTCCTAATGACGAAACTTTAAAGACCCCGGGAACCACCAGCTCCCTCCCTACCTACCGCGCTGGGCATCGCATCCACTGGGCAATGACAGACAGGCATCTTTCCATGCGGATAATTGAGCGTGGGGCTTACTCAGAGCTGAGGGGATGGGTCCTGATCAGCGATGCCCCGTACACAGAGCATCGACCCCGTTTCTGTCCTGCCGCAGCCCGCACCTAGCCCGCAGACACCGCAGACCCCCAACGTGCCCCCGATCCTCCTCCAAAAGATGGGATGGAGGGGTTGCACAGCTGCTGCTCGTCCCAAAAGCTCGTGGCTCAATTGGTGAGGAGCTCCCGGAGGGCAGCCTCTCAACTCCGGGAGGGAACGAACGTGTCGAACCCAGGAATCGAGGATCTCCGTCCCGGTTTCTGCTCCCATCCCAACCGAGCTTCTGCCCGCCCCTGAAACCGTCCTGGTAACCCAAGTCGGCACCAAGGTGAACGGACAATTGTGCCTGGTGGTCCTCGACATGCCATCTCGGACGTTCCCAGACGGGATATGTTTCCCTGTCGTCCCACTCCAAACCGTGTCTGTCGGACCAGGCTTGATGGTTGTTTCGCAAGACGGAGAAGGCTGGTTCGCAACCCCACGACATCCATACACACCGCGCCGAAGACGGCTGCTCAAGTTGATGATGAGCAGCTTCCACAGCCCGGTGGAGTTCCGGCTCCGGAAGGCCAGGGTGAGGAGTACTAAGGCAGCACCACATGGCTTGTCTTGGCTTCATCCCCACCTGCTGAGTGCTCAACATCGCCTTGACCGAGACCTCACATCCAGTCCACGCCTTTTTGCACTCTAGGTTAGATCAATAGTGCCGGGTCACGACTGGATTTCGTCAGCCTCTCGGTTGCCGTCCCAGGCTCGCTCCACGGCTGGGACATCGGTTGCCGGATACACCGGGATCATCAACAACCAAACGAGCGTGTGGCAGGATGGTGCCGATGGCCAACCTGCACTTTTCTGAGGGTGGCAGGCGGGATGCTTCTTTCGCTATCTCGTCTGGACGCGGGATATAGAGGGCGAGATTCAGATTCGAGATATCAGATGTGATGAGCATCTCAGGAAATCAACCTCTCTGTCTGCCCAGGGCAACCCCCATTCAGCCTGCTGCATGTACAAACCGCCATTGGCAGTGAGGTTTGACGCGGTTATCCCGCCACTCATCCCAGCAACGCATGGATCCCTGTTTCATAGGTCGTTGAGCCCGACATGTTGAAGCCGGCTCAATGTGTGGTGGGACGGTGGGGGTTGGTGAGTTTGGGAGAGGGCGGGGTAAATCCCAAAAGTTAGGTAAGTTTTTGCATGTTTCGTGCCCCTCTCTCGGCCCCTCCTGTCAGGGGCCAAGCTGCCAAGGCTTGACGAAGTGTGGCGTCGGCTTTGGTGCTGAGCCACAGATGAACACCGACACCGCCACAGCAAGCACATGCCAAGCTTCGACAGACATATCTGCCAAGGCAGATTTGAATCCACCGCCTTCCCAACTTTGAATCTTGGTCGCGACATCGACTTCAACCATCACTCACACTTGACCGCCAAAACAACACCCCCAACCACCCGAAAAAACACATCTTCGTGAGCCGAGCTTGACGACCACTCTAGGAGAAACTACTTCTGCCGTCGGACTGGCTCACAGGTACGTGAACAAAACGCACACACCACACAGCCCACTGTCGGCGCCAGAAGTTCATCATGTCGTATTCCGGTCCTCCAGGTGCCCAGAACCCGTCGCATCACTCGCTGCCTCCTCGCCCCCCGCCATCATCGAAGCCCTCTGGGTTCAAGCCTGCCTTCTCCCAAGGCCCGCCAAAGTCAAGCTACGCGACAACCTCGGCAGCACCCCTCTCGTACTCGAGTGCGCCTAGCTACGGCGCGCCACCCAGCTATGGCGCTCCTCCCTCCACGGCCGTTTACGGCGCCGGCCCCCAGCCGCCCACCATGAGCGCCGCTGCCAGGCCATATGGCCAGCCAGCTCCATACAGCAACTACAACTACCCACAACAACCCGCCTACACGCAGCCCGTCGCGCCCGTTGCGCCCGTGCCGGCTGCCCCTTACTACGGCGCCCCGGCTGCCGCCACCTACGCCGCGGCCCCTCAGATCCAGAACCCCTTCCCCCTCCCCGGGCAGCAGCAGAATGGTGCCGAGTTTGACCCCGAGATGGCCGCCCAGATCGCCCAGTGGCAGAGCGCCTACATGCCCAAGGACCCGTCCGACCCGTCGACCAAGACCGCCCGCGCCGGCCCCAGCGCCGCCGCCGCCCCCGACGCCTCCGACAGCCACGCCGCCGGCACCGCCGAAGACAAGAAGAAGACGGTCTACCGCGAAGGCGGCGGCAAGAAGTGGCAAGACGACAGCCTGCTCGAGTGGGACCCGGCGCACCTGCGGCTGTTCGTCGGCAACCTGGCGGGCGAGACGACGGACGAGTCGCTGCTCAAGGCGTTTGCGCGGTGGAAGAGCGTGCAAAAGGCCAAGGTGGTGCGCGACAAGCGCACGACCAAGAGCAAGGGGTTCGGGTTCGTCAGCTTCAGCGACCCCGACGACTTCTTCCAGGCCGCCAAGGAGATGAACGGCAAGTACATCCAGAGCCACCCTGTAGTGGTGCACAAGGCCAAGACCGAGGTCAAGCCGGTGGTGCTCAAGGATGATCGGAGGAACCACAAGAATAAGAAGAAGGACAGGAATGACAAGAAGAAGAGCGGGAGTGGCGGGGGTGCGCAGGAGGGGGCGGGTTACGAGCCGCATTTGGGGCCGATGAGCGGCGGGGGGGTCACCAAGCCCGGACAGAAGACGAGGGGTGGGCTGAAGCTGCTTGGTTAGAGTGTTTTCGTTCTTTGCAAGAGATACCAGGAGGGGGGGCAGTATATATTTGGGAAGAGTGAAGCCGGTAATTGGTGCCGTGGCATTCGAGGCCGAATGTTGGTGACCGAGACAGGTCAGACAACAGGCACAGCAAGGGGCAGTGTTTTCATGGATAGATATATAAAACAAGACATGTCTGTATTCGATGATTGCGCCAGCTAGTACGTGACAAATACCCAGACCCTCAACACCGGTCCCTCTGTGCATGCTCCCTGTTGATATGCTCGAAAATAGACAAAAAGAAACCATGAGGCAGTTCCAAAGAACACCCGACAAGTATAGATCACACCGAGCGAGTAGGTAGACCCAGATATCACAGATATCACTGCCTCCCCCTCTGCCCATCCGCAACCCCCTCCCCAACCGCAACCTCGTCCCCATCCCGATTCAACAACCCAGCCTCCTCCCCTTCCTCATCCTCCTCATCCTCACCCAGCACAATGGCCTCCTCCTCCTCCTCTTCTTCAAGATGTACATGCGCCCGATGCACCACCGCCACCGCCTCCTCCCGCATCTTTGACACCTTGATATAATTGTACGCCGCAATCGCCACAATCGTCACCGCCAGCCCCGCCAAGTTGACCGGCGTCATCGTGTCCCCAAACACCGCCGCCGCCGCCGAGATGGTCATGGCCTCCTTGAAGATGCCCGCGATGCTCAGCGTCACCACCGACGTCCTCTTGAGCAGCGCGAACTCGGACGCCGTCATGAAGAAGGCGATGCACCCCGGGAACAAGATCAGCAGCGGCGTGACCCAGACGCCGCGCTCCTCGGCGATGGCGCCGAGGCCGGCGAGGAGCGCCCACGGGCCTTCGACGGGGATGGCGATGAGGATCAGCGAGGCGAACATGACGGGGGCGAGGAAGAAGATGGACGAGAAGGGGTTCGAGGTGGCGGGGTTGCGGAGGAGGAGGATCTGGGTGAGGGCCCAGCGGAAGCCCGAGAAGAAGGCGGCCGAGATGACGAGCAGGAAGCCCGGGAGGGAGAAGGACACCTCGCCGGCGACCATCATGACGACGCCGGCCGTCATGGTGGCGATGATGGCGATGAGGCGGAGGGTGGGGGATTCGAGGCGGAAGAGGAAGGCGAAGAGGAGGACGAAGGCGAGGGAGGAGGATTTGCACATTGCTGGGGGGTTGTTAATGGGGGGGTTCTGGAAGGTAGATGGGGAGAGAGAACGTACTATAAAAGGTGAGGGTGATGAATTTGAGAGAGGTGTTGCCCAGCCCAATGTCGAGGCCGGTGGCGAGACCGCAGGGTCCGAGGCGCGTGAGGTAGAACATTTTGGTCATGAGCGGCTTCTCGGGGTCGTGGCGCTGGGTTGGGTCCGATTTGGAGGCGTTCTGAGGGCGGAGGGAGGGGAAGAGGAAGAGCACGATCGAGGCGAGGGAGAATTGTACGAGCATGTGGACCGAGGTCGTGAATAGGGGGAAGGCGAAGTTGAGCTTCTCTGGGTCAAACATCCACTTGTTGTACTGCAGAGGGTCAGTTTGGGATCCTTGACGTTCGAGAGATACGGGACATGGCTTACGAGTGAAATGGACAGAGAGAAAAAGTACCACAGTGCAATCAGAGCACCGTTGATCAACAGGTCCTTCAGAACAGTCCGGTCGGCCTCCTTGCGCTCATCCTCTGTGACGACGTCCGGGGCTACCCGGTGGTCCAGCTGCGTGTTCCGGTGTCTCTTGTGCTGTTTTCTCCGCCGGTCTCCCCCCGTCAACCCAGCCTCCTCGTCGTCGTGGAGGTCTTCGTCCGAGATGTCGCTCCTGTCGTCTTCTGTGCTGAGGGCGACCATCTCCCGCTCGTCCTCGGACCGTCGCTGGCTCCGACTCGTGGGCGACCGTCGTCTGCTGCCGGAAGCCGTTGCCGGTCCAAGACTGTTCTGACGCTGACCGCCACCACCGCTGGGCGCTATTGGCTCCATCTCGATCTCGTCGCCTTCTGTGTCGGAGTGTTGGTCGCTCGTTTCGCGTGGGACATTGAGCCCTCGAGGGGTTCCCGTCGCGTGTCCTCGTGCCAAAGATGATGACACGGCTGCTGACGGGGTTCCCGTGACCAGATGCGAAGAGGTGTCGGCGGTGGTTGCGGGGAGGTGGTCTTGCGGGTCTTGTCGTCGTTGTGTCGTCGGTGTGGTATCAGCGAGGAGAGGACTCGACATTGTTCAAGGGGAGACGCATGATTGTTCAATTGTGTATCCGTAGCTCGAGGTCCAGGCCGGGTCCATTGGAAGGATCTCGGCAAGCTCCCGGCATCACCAACTGTGGAGGTGGTCGACGTTGCGAAACAGCCCTGATTGGATTCCATCCCGGCAATGTCTGGGCACGGCTTGGCGGTCGCCCTGGCCTGGAAGCATACGTAATTTTCAGGGTTGGCATCCGCTGGAGCTGCTTTCTGTTGGAGCTTTTTCAGAGGGTTGCCATTCCGTGACAGCATCGGAGCAGCGATTACGTTTCGACACCAGCTGTCCTTTTGGTCCCGAATATAGGGGTTTGATGATTCTGGAAAATACGCGTCTGTTTTGATTTCAGGGGTAGAAACATCGCTGGATCCCGAGGATACGAATGCCCTGAAATGATCTCGGTCCTGTATTTCAACATCCGGCTCAGCCTCTTCTTCCAACAGCGTGCTTGACAGGGCTTGATGCTATTTCCATTCTGAGCCTCAAGTGTTAATCCCAAATACCCGGGGTCCTTGGACGAGGCGTCTGTTGTAATTCGTGTGGTCTGGTGGGACACTGTGCTTCTCATTTAGCCCGCAAAGGAATCAGGATGGACATCTCACAATCGCATCGCGAAAAAAGTGGGATTCTCCGCCTTGCACCACCGACATCAAGGTTCTTGAATCCGCCGCTGCCACCAGTACACTCGCCCGACAAGCCCAGCATATCTCTTACTCATCACCAGAGAACGCTTTATAAATATTCCATTCCTGATCTCGTTTTCTGCACGAGGCGGACTCAAATTTACACCGCTCGTCTCCAGTCGGCCAGGCAGGCGGGACGTCGTCGCCGCCACTCACCCGCGATGGAGTCATTTGCTGGGTGCTGACTCAGAAGGTCCCAGTGCCCAGATGCCCAGGGCCAGATGCTCACTTCCGTTCGGGGAGCGGCACATCGCCGAGTCCCAGCCTCCAATGCCTTGGGCTGTCCCCCTCCGAGACCCTTTCTGCAGACGAGGATGGAGGGGACGGAAGAGCTGTGATAGGATCCTGTGAGCTCCCGAAACTCCGCGCGGGGGTGAACGAAGGCGGCCATGGGAGAGGGGGCGACGCGGGGTTTTTGGCTTTATTTACATTGGGCGATGGCCCCAGATCGAGTGTTTTCGGTGCTCTCTTTGTCGGCGTCACCACTCTTGCCTCTCCGAGTCTCCATAGCTGCCGTGCTCCGACTCGATGCCTTCAAAGGGCCCGCTCCAGTGACGATCCGACAACATAACATCAGCAACCTGCTTCAATCCCACCCATCGATGCACCGGGACAATTGAAGAAGTACGGGACACGATATATCCGCCAGCCAACCATTTACAAAAGTCGTCACGACTACCTGCCTTATCTGCTTCCCGGTTTCTTTGTGCTGGGTGCGGCCTTCTTCTTCTCAGCTCAGCTCAGCTCGGAAGCCCGCCCCACTTCCCACTTACAACACCAAGTCCCTGACATCACCGTCACAACAACCACCCTCAACACACAGACCACGTCGACAATTTCACAAACGGGACAAACTCAAAAACAATGGCCATGCCTTCCGGCCAGGCCTACACCTCCCGTCTGCGGAATCAGGGGAATGGCTATCTCCCCATCGAGAACTATGGCCTCATTGGCAACATGAGGACCGCCGCCATGGTGGGCATGGACGGGAGCATCGACTTCATGTGCTGGTGAGTCCCCCCTATTTGTTCAATCTTTGAGAGCATCTCCTCACAAAAACACAGGCCCGAGTTCGACTCTCCCTCGGTCTTCTGCAGACTCCTGGACAAGGACAAGGGAGGCTACTTCAGCATCCAGCCCGCCGACGATACCGGATGCACCACCAAACAACAGTATCTCCCCTCCTCCAACATCCTGCAGACCCGCTACATTCACGAGGATGGGGTCGTCGACCTTGTCGACTTCTTTCCCCGTCCTAAGAGCGCCAAGGTCATCTTCAAGGGCCCCAAGCAGAGCGCTTACCGTGAGATGACGAGTGTCCAGGAGGAGCTCAAGAAGTGGCTCGTCCGCCGCGTCGAGTGCATCCGCGGCAAGATGACGCTCGAGGTCGAGGTGTTCCCGGCCTTTGACTACGCCCGCGCCGCTCATACGACAACCATTCTCAACGACAACCACGGGCCGCACTGCAGCGAGAGCAAGACGGTGGCTTTCCGGTCCGCCGACGTAAGCCTGCAGCTCGACGTCAGTATCGAAGGCGGCGAGGAGGACTCGCAAAAGTCGCCGCCGGCCGTCAGCTTCAAGAAGGTGTCACGGCCCGGTATGCTCGGCGAGGGCGTCGTGGCCAGCATCGAAGTCTCCGAGGGCCAGGCCGTGTCGTTTGTGCTGCGCAACGAGCTGCCCAACCACGTCACTCCCGTCATTAGCACTGCGGTTCTTGACACACAGCAGCACGATACCCAGACGTACTGGTACAACTGGATCTCCAAGAGCAAGTACAAGGGCCGATGGCGCGAGGTCGTGGCTCGCAGTCTCTTGATTCTCAAGTTGATGACGTATGAGCCGACCGGAGCCGTGATTGCTTCGCCCACCTTCTCGATTCCCGAGGATATCGGCGGCGTTCGGTGAGTCTCCGGTCCAGATGTACCCTCAAGATAACGCTAACATGGTTCCAGCAACTGGGACTACCGTTTCTCGTGGGTCCGCGACTCGAGCTTCACCATCTACATCCTGCTCCGTCTCGGGTTCACCGAGGAGGCCGATGCGTACATGTCCTTCATCAGCGAGCGCTTCATCCAGTCTCGTTCCGAGGACGGCGGACTGCCCATCATGTTTACCATCCGCGGCGAGACCGACATTCCCGAGTTTGAGCTCGACCATCTCGACGGCTACAAGGGCAGCAGACCAGTGCGGATTGGCAACGGCGCCGCCTTTCACCAACAGTTTGACATTTATGTAAGACTCCTTTCCTTCGGACATGACCAAAACAATGATGCTGACAGACCAGGGCGAACTGATGGATGCCATCTACCTCTACAACAAGTACGGCAAGCCGATCCACTGGGATCTCTGGTGCTCGGTCCGCCAAATGCTCGACTACGTCCTGACCATCAAGGACGACCCCGACATGTAAGCTCCCTCTACCCACCAAAAAAGCCCAGACCAACCGCTAACACTCCCCCAGGTCCATCTGGGAAGTCCGCAACAAGAAGCAGCATTTCGTCTACTCCAAGATCATGCTCTGGGTCGCCTTCGACCGCGGCCTCCGCCTCTCGGAGAAGCGGAATTTCCCCTGCCCGAACCGCGCCGCCTGGCTCGCCGCGCGCGACCAGCTCTACGAGGAGATCATGGAGCGCGGCTACAACGCCGACATGCAGTGCTTCGTGCAGAGCTACGAGAACCGGACCATGCTGGACTCGAGCATCCTGATTGCACCACTCGTCTTCTTCATCGCGCCCAACGACCCGCGCTTCCTCAACACCATGGACCGCATCATGCTGCCGCCCGACAAGGGCGGGCTGACGAGCACGGGGCTCGTGTACCGCTACGACACGGAGCTGTCCGAGGATGGCGTGGGCGGCAGGGAGGGTGCGTTTAGCATGTGCACCTTCTGGTTGGTGGAGGCGATGACTAGGGCGAGTGTGTACGAGCCAAAGTATCTCGTGCGGGCCGTGAATCTGTTTGAGAACATGCTGAGCTTTTCGAATCATTTGATGATGTTTAGCGAGGAGATCTCGAGGAGCGGCGAGCAGTTGGGGAACACGCCTCAGGCGTTTTCGCATCTGGCGTTGATAAGCGCAGCGTTCAACTTGGACAGGGTGTCGGAGTTTAAGAAGTAGGCCGGAGGTAGACAGCAGGAGAATGGACATGCCACTTGGTAACATGAAATACAAATCAAATGTTGTCTTGAGACTTGACTGCCGTATAATGATTCCCGGGTGTAACCAACTTGTATGAACGAGCAAGGGCCCCAGTCTCCGTTCTGCCACCCTCTTTACTCGAGTCCAGCTTGCTCTGTCACACGACAAAGCATTTCCCTCAACCCCCAGAAGACACCAGTAAACAACTCCCCAAACGCCCAACGCTATGCTTGCAATCTTTTCTGATCACTCTCAACCAGTCTTGTCCCTCCTCCCTAAGTCCAGGCCACCAACCCCCCTACATCTCCATCTCATCACCCAGCATACTCCCCCCACTCAACGAACTCAATCCACTACTCATCGGCCTCTCTTCCTCCTCCTCCACCAGCACCTCCTCCTCCTTCCTCTCCGCCAACGCCATCAACCTCTCCTCCCACCCATCAATACTCGGCACCTCTCCCCCCTCGACCTGCACCTCCCCATGCTCATTCCCCCTCCCCAGCAACGTCCCCGTAAACTTGCTCCCGTCATCGTCATTCTTGCTATGCTTCTTCTTGAGCGCTGTTTGCCCCACGTTAGCCAAACCCCACACCCCAAGGACCAAAAAACTCACCATCCAAATAATCCCTCCCCTCATCCTCCCCGCCCAGCGCAACCCTCTTGATCTCCCGGTTCACCGGCCCCGTCGCCCACGCCAGGAAATCCTCCACCCCGCGCATGTCCTCGACGCCAAAGAAGATCTGCTCCTCCTCGACGCGCTCGGGGAGCAGGGCGCCCGCGCGCTGCAGCGCCATGCGCACGTCGGTTATGCTCGGGGACAGGGGGAGCGGGGACCCGTCTTGGTTGTGCGAGGCGTACAGGGCGGTGAGCTGGCAGAGGTGGTAGAAGTAGCGTGCTGCGAGGTCGGTGACGGCGTCGAGGACGGACGTCCGGGCTGAGTGGTAGCCGGCGGCGCGGAGGATTTGGAGGATGGCAGGGCGGAGGAGGGCGTGGAAGAGGGAGTGGGGGGGGATGGAGGAGGACATTTTGGGGTTGGGGGTGGTGTTTAATGGTTGTGGTGGTTTGGTGGGTTGTTTGGGATGATGGAGGGTGGTGGGTGGTTGTGAGAGAGGAGATGGTAGGCGGTGGTGTTTGGTATCGAGTCGTGGATATCTTGTGTGCTTGCGTGACCTCGGTGAAGCTGGGATGAAGAGGCGAGGCAGTGAGATGGGGATGAAGTGCCCGCTGGTTTATGGCCTGGTTGTTGAATATCCGAGGTCTATTGAAAACCTGGTCTCATCCATGCATGAGCCCGTCGAGGCACAGGTGAGGTTATGCTTGCGTTAGTGGAAGAATACCAAAATCCGGATTTAACAATCCATATTAAATCTCGAGTCCTCTCATTCAGAGACAATATGTGGATGGGAGCTTGTCGTCGTTGACACTTCACAACCTTGGCCTCAGTTTTCAGGTCGAGCTCCAGCACTGAATGGAACTGAAGGTCCTGAACAAGGCCTGGGCCCCGGGGAGCTCAACCCCTGTCCCTCGACCCTGCAACCAATGGGCCCACTGAAATGATTGAGGACCCACTATTCTTACCATTGATGACTTGCATCATTCAGCAGCTGCAACTCCCGCCGTGCGCGCGACGCGACGTCTTCCATTTTGATTTTGGCCTCTCCTATTCCTGTTTCCTTCGTCATGAGTGAGCCATCTACGCCTAACCCTCCCCAGCATCCGATGAGGGCCATACGCTTACGAGACGCATATACGTGACCAGTCCGTCTGCTGTCGACGCCGTTCTGCGTCTGTCGATAATTCTCCGCATCCACGAAAGTCGCCTCGATCGAACCTCTTCACATCCGAATTGCGTCAATCTCTCTCGACAGCGACCACCACGGCGAGCCAACACAACGCCAGTCTGACGCCCAAACTCCACGATCAGACTGATCCTCGCCGGCAGATTCTCCCCAACCAACCCTCGGCAACCGATTCTCGCCGGCCGACTCTCGCCGACCGACTTCAAAATGGAGCAACAGCAGCGAAAACCTCTCCCCTCTCTCCCGCCACAAAAGCGGCTCACCCTCAAAATCACCGGACTTGGCTCCCCATCCTGCTCCGCGTCGCTCCCTTCCGCCTCAGCACAAACTCCCGGCGGGAGCTTCTCCTCAGCCATGTCCCCACCACCAGCAACCCCGTCTGGAGGCGGGACAAAGATCAAGATCGTGCGAAAGTCGCTCCCACCCACCCCCGCCGACGGCGTCCCTCCATACCAGCGGCCTCTCGGCCCGCCGACCTACATCCCGAACCTCGCGACGCCAGGCCTCAAAGACGGCCCCGCCAAGATCAGGATTAAGAAGCCATTACCGGCCGACAGCGACGATGACGAACCCCTCGCGAACGGCACCGGGGAGCCTCGACACAAGAAGCCCAAGCTCCACAACATCCCCATCAACAAAATCAAAGTCAAGACGCCCAGCCTCACTATCACGGGCAGGACCCCAACCCTCAAAGTCAAGACGACGGGCAGGATCCCGCACAGACCAAGCGCGGACGGATGGGACTCAGAGGCAGAGGACCGCGAAGTCGACCCCGTCACAGAAGAGCAGCTTCTCTTCCGCATGATGCCCGGCGAGCACTGCGAATACCTGCGTACCATGATCGCCGAGAAGAAGATCGGCATCCCCAAAGCCCAAGGCGGCGCCGACATCTCGTTCAAGTTCCTCGACAACGAGGGCCGTCGGGTCGTGTTTATCATCCAGGGGCAGCCCTACGCCGGCATCGTCCTCGATCTGCCGACCATCACCGAGGGCATGAAGAGCTGGGACAAGAAGGCGCTGGTCAAGTCGGCCGACATCTGTCAGATGGTCCTCATCTTCGCCAAGGTCAAGGACGAGGAGGAGGCCAAGGCGGTGCCGCTCCCCAAGGCCGTCGAGCACGGCCACCGGTGGCCGCACGGCATCACACCGCCCATGCACGACGCGCGGAATCGCCGCTTCCGGAAACGCCTTAGCAAGCTTGAGATCCAGAACAAGGACGCCGAGGTCGAGCGGTTGCTTGCGGCAGATAAGGAGGCCACAAGCACCAAGTTCGAGTTCGTCGACGACAGGCAGACGGCAGCGCCCGAGCAAGGTTCCGAGGATGAGTATGACGAGGAGGACGCCGAGGGCGAGGCGGAGGATTACTTTGGCGAGAGTGCCATGGCCGGGGCGGGGGCGGAGGACCTCGACTTCGACGAGGCGTTGCTCGAGGCCGAGTTCATGAACACCGCCGAGACGCCGGCCGATGGTATGGATCTTGCGACACCCGCCGTGGCCAACGATGCCATCACGCCTGCTACGGCCAACACGACCACGCCGGCCGGACAGACGGAGGAGAGCGATGGTGACGGAGAGGACGAGTCGGGTGATGAGGACGATGACGAGGACGGCGATGAGGAGGGAGAGGATGGGAGTGATGGTGGTGACGAGGAGCGGCACGACGAGGTGGCGGGCGTGCGGGCGGAGATTGCGACTCTGAAGAAGAAGCTGGCTGAATATGAGGCCGGTCTCGAGGGAGCCAAGAGTTTCATCATCAAGAAGCGCATCGAGGGCTCGATCAAGAACATCAAGGCTGAGATTCTTCTCAAGCAGTCTGCGATCGGCGAAGTCCAGGACGATGAGTAGTAGCATCTTCCACGGATGGCCGTGCGGCGTGCAAATACCGGGGTCAAGCACAGGATTGATCGGTTGAATAGCGACTACATGGTTAAGGGACACAAAATGAATAATATCCCACCCAGATCCTTGACATGTAGCATGAATTCTTCGTACATCTCTGTCAACCTCGGATTGTAGCCCCGTCTAATGGTGTTTGTACAACCCCGAGCACGCCCTGCTCTGTATTTATACATGACATACAGCCTCCGCCCCCTGCTCCGCCAACCCCCTATGTCCTCCCAACCAGACCTCACCCCATCTACATAGTCTTGAGGTAATTGCTCTCCTTGATGCCCTTCTTCCTCTCCTTCCTCAACGCCCGCCTCAGGTCCTCCCGCGCCTCCGCCGCCTGCACCGCCCCCTCCAGCCCCTCGCCCTCACCCCCGGGCAGGTTGATGCTCTGCTTCCCCAGCGGAATCTTGGGCACCAGCGCCTGGAGGTCGCCCGTCGCGAGCAGCGTGGCCTCGGCCGCCAGCCGGCGCTTCTTGGCGAGCCGGCGGGTCTTTTTGGATTTGGCTGGGGGACGCAAGAGTTAGCGCGGATTCATTCAGGGAAAGGTAAAGGGGAGGGGGGCTCACAGAATTCGTCGTCCGCCCCCGCGTTAGCGTCCTCCGCCTTCTTCATCACCGTCAGGCAGTCCCACAGCCATGCTGGGTACGCGTCGTCGGCGAGCGCGACCGGGTCCTCGCGCCCTTTGATGTAGTTGAGGCCGTTGAGCTTGGTTCCGGGGAGGCAGGAGGAGAGGGCGGGGGGGGCGTCGGCGGATTCGGCGTCGGTGGGGGACGGGGTGAGGGGGGTGAGGTCTGGTGCGGCGGCGGCGGCGGCGGCGTTGAGGGTTTGGGGGGTTGTGGAGAGCGCGCGGCGGGATAATGGTAATGGGAGGGCGAGGCGGGCGGTCGCCCGTGGGAGGAGGCGGCAGGTTCGGCAGATCATTGTTGTTGTTGTGGTGGTTGTTGTGGACGGGGTGGTGTTTTGGGGGTGGTTATGCGCGGATGCAGAGTTGGGGTCGGGCCTGGCGAGAAATTTCTACGGCGGGTGGGAGGGGTCGGAAGCGCAGTTTGATATTGGGGGAGTGGATGGGCGGGTTGGACTGGGAGTGCAATTGGGACGGTTTATGCCAGGGAAATGTATTCAAAATGGCAAATAGGAGTTGATCATGGTTTGTAAAAGAGGTTTTATTGTATTCATGGTCGCATCGCCCGGTTTCGTGGGGTTGGAACGACATGGGCACACCTTCAAGTTGCTTCCATGCCCCTGGTTCTCGATGTCAATGACCCAGCATCAGAACCACATTCCCAGTCCACCGAGACCCCAGCAAAGCGTCTATCCGTCAATTGATTGCTCTGACCGGCTGTCTACTATTTGGGGGCGTCCTTGGAGAAGTAGTTCTGCTGCTCAAACAGATAGCCCTTGACACGGTTCTCCTTGAGCAATTGAAGGTAGCGCTCTGTTTGCAAGGTCAGCATTCAGCACCACATCTGCGCAGGCCATTGACGGGCGCCTGGGTTCATTTAAAGCTCATGGCATCCCCTTGCACCCCTCAAAGCGCCTCCCAGATGATCCGGCCACTGACCTCGCAAATGTCCGCACTTCTCCAGGTGGTTGACGCCCTCCCGGTAGTAGCACTTCCCCAGCTCCTCGCGCACCAGCCGCCCCATCATGACCTTGACCCATTGCTCCCGGACAATGGCGTCCTGGGCCTGCTTGAGGCGCGTGGTGTCTTCGTAGTCGACTCCGTCAAAGGTGGGAGGGACCGTGGGCTTCTTGGCCAGGAAGGCCGCCGACTCGGGGGTGGGCATCGTAACGTGTGGACGGCCGGCAGTCGTGGGGTGGCGAGTGCTGCTGTGGGTGTGCCCTGTTGCTTGGCCGGGCGTCGGATCTCGCGGTCGTCGTCGTCGTTGGAAGTTGGCAGCAGTGGTTCACGACCGACGTCAAGCTCCGGGCATGCAACAACCAGCGACAACCACCTGCCCCGAGCTTCAAAGTGTTGGTGCCTCGGGGCTCAGGCAGCGAACGAGGGTCCACGAGTCCACATCGAGGCTGCAGGGACGCTGTCCCGAACTGGCTAGCGGTACCCCGCTTCAGTTTCACCGCCCACATTCGCCCCGCTGAAAAAGATTTCTGCACGGCGATAAGAAATTTTATGCCAGGCCGGCCACTTTTTTTTCAGCGACGGCAATCCCACCCCCCATATAAAGTTCGCCAGCCTCTTGACCTTCCCCCAGAACTTTTGCATCTTGCATCCTCCATCCATCTCTCTCTTCCCCCTATACCACCCACCACCCTCATACCACCCCCCCCTCACCGCAAAAATGGGCAAGTCAAAGGACGTCAAGACCAGCAGCAGCAAGAAGGCCAAGGCCGCGCCCGTCGTCGAGAAGGTCGAGAAGGTCGCCGTCAAGGTCACCAAGGTCGCCGCTAAGCCCACCAAGGAGTCCAAGAAGGCCGCCGCGCCTTCCAAGAAGTCCAAGAAGGTCGAGTCCTCTTCCGAGAGCGACTCCAGCGAGGAGGAGTCCGATGACTCGGCTTCCGACTCCGGCTCCGACTCCGACTCGGATGAGGAGATGACCGACGCCAAGCCCATCACCAACGGCAAGGCCGCTAAGCCCGTCGCCAACGGCAAGGCTGCCAAGGCCGCCGCTTCCTCCGACTCTGAGGAGGACTCTTCCGATGCCGACTCTGACTCCAGCGAGGAGGAGAAGCCTGCCGCCAAGGTTGCCAAGGTTGCCAATGGCAAGAAGGTTGCTACCAAATCCGACTCTGACTCTGACTCTGACTCCGTATGGAACCCGTCGTGTGTCACTTGACTTCCAGCGCTAACCGTTCTCTAGGAGGATGATGATGAGGACAGCTCCGACTCCGGCTCGTCCGACTCCGAGTCCGAGGAGGCCACCACCAGCGAGGAGGAGGTGAAGACCGAGGCCCCGTCCAAGAAGAGGAAGGCCGATGATGAGGAGACCGAGTCTGCCACCAAGAAGTCCAAGACCGTCGAGGAGGACGGTGATGACAAGCCCAAGACCCTCTGGGTTGGCAACCTCGGCTGGGACGTCACCGACGATGTTCTCATGCAGGAGTTCCAGTCCGTTGGCGATGTCGTCAGCGCCCGTGTTGTCTACGACCAGGAGCAGCAGCGCTCGCGTGGCTTCGGCTACGTCGACTTCAGCAGCGCCGAGGAGTGCCAGAAGGCCTACGATGCCAAGAGCGGCACCGAGCTCATGGGCCGCGAGCTCCGCCTCGACTTTGCCTCCAAGGCTCCCCCCAAGCGTGACAACAACGCCCGCGCCAACGACCGCGCCCAGAGGCACGGCGACACCGTCAGCCCCGAGAGCGACACCCTCTTCGTCGGCAACCTTGCCTTCAACTGCGGCGAGGAGACTGTCTCCGGCTTCTTCAACGAGATTGCCAAGGTCACCAGCCTCCGTCTCCCTACCGACATGTATGTTGTCCCTCCATTGTCTCATCACACCCTCAGCTGCTAACAACTTCACAGGGAGACTGGTCGTCCCAAGGGCTTCGGCTACGTTTCGTTCGGCTCCATCGAGGATGCCAAGAAGGCTTTCGATGCTCTCAACGGTGCTGACCTTGAGGGTCGCTCCATCCGCCTCGACTACGCCAAGCCCCGTGACCCCAACGGCGGCGGTGGTGGTGGTGGTTTCCGTGGCGGCCGTGGTGGCTTTGGCGACCGCGGTGGACGTGGCGGTGGCCGCGGCCGTGGTGGCTTCGGTGACCGTGGCGGTGGTCGCGGTGGTGGCCGTGGCGGCGGCCGTGGTGGTTTCGGTGGTGGTAGCCGCGGTGGCTTCCAGGGCAAGAAGACTACCTTCTAAGCCTGTCCGCACAAGTTTGGTACGCATTGAGGGCTCTGTCCGATCGCGCTAGAGGGCTTCGTGGGTTGTCGGCTTTGATATCTTACACTCCTCCGTGGAGTCGTGGGCATTGAGAGGGCGCTTCTGTCATCAGAAGCAACGATACCTGAGGGCTTGACCTTGACCGAACGAGCTGCTTGCTCTTTGACAGCTCTTGGAACACCATCGTGGCGGGACGATGGACGCGGGCTTGATGGCTGGATTGCCGGGTGGCGATCTCTTTACGTATCATGATGGGTTTCTGCACTATCCGTTGGCTCTGTCGGCTCTGTGGGCTCTACTTGGCTTGACTCCGAGGCGTTGTCCATTTTCACATGGCCGGCAAACCGGACGTCACTCGTCACTGCGGCTTCCCGAGGGTTATGAGGGTTCATCTGAGGGTTCAGAGGGTTAATAAAAAGTTCCGGTCCGTTTTGGCGCTCATGCATTTTTGGGATGGGAGGCATCGGTGCCTGGGGTGTAATTTTAGAGGATGGCGCGGATGTGCGCGGTAGCGAAGAGATGTTTTCAACACTGCTTCGGTAAGTAGCCCTTTGAGTACAGGTACTTACTCACTCTAGGAGTGTCTTATACCCCCGGTTGCGGATTGTACGACGACGAGAGATAGCTCAGCATGAGAATCAACTACATACAACAACAACAAGCGTGCCACTGAACTCGTGATGCTGTGACTTGGGTGTTTTGCGTCTCGCTGCGAGCATCTGCTTGTCACGACATCCGACACCAGCTTGGTTGATGAACCATGTGAATTCAGTGCTGCCTCCATGCGAAGATAAGTGTAATGACCCCTTGAAAAGCAACGATATATGCTGGACACGCCCAGGTATTAAACACACCAAGCCAGGAAAATCTTCAACGCCGTAAATGAGGGCTCATGTTTACGCCCCTCGATCGAGATGCGCTACCACCCATCCAATCATCACTCCGTCATCTCGTCACAACATGCCATCCTCTCGCCCCTACCCTCAGGCAACAACACTCTTCCCTCCCACCCCCCACCTCAACCGCCTCAGTGCCCCTCCCGAGCTCGCCAGCTCCCGCCCGCACGACGGCGACGTCGACGCCGAGATGTTAATCCCCGCCCCTCCGCCGGCGCCGGACGAGGACAGCAGCGCCCCGCCCTCCTGCCGCCCGACCTCGCGGCCGATGACATAGCCGGCCCCGAACCCGACCACCGAAAAGATGACCACCACGCCCGCGCTGACGACCCACGTCAGCAGCGTCGGGCTTATCAGCTGCTGGGCGTGTGGCGCCGTCGCTTCGGTGGCCGTCCGCTTCTTCCTGACCGCTCGCACCGGCGCCTTTTGCTTCTCCGGAGAAGCAGAAGACGTCGGACCGCTGGGGGCACTGGAGTTGGACGCCGTGCGCGTCGGGACCTTGGGCACCCCCACGCCGCGCGACGACGGACCGGGCGATGGCTCGGCCATGAGCTCCGACTCGGGGACAAGCCGGAGGTTCATGGGCTGCGAGCTGGGGAGGACGCCGGCCCCGCGAGGGGCGGCGGCGGCGACGGGGATGTCGTCCTTGCGCGGGAGGCCGCGGGCGGCGGCGGCGCACGAGAGGAGCGTGGTCAGCGACGCGCGCAGGGCGGCGTCGTTGTCGGCTTGGAAGTCGCGCGGGAGGCGGGAGGAGTGGCGGTTGGAGAGGGCGGGCCGGGGGCGCGAGGGGGGGTGGGAGAAGGCGTTGGGTTGGGGGCGGAAGGAGCTGCTGACGCCGCCGCCGGTGGGACGGCCGAGGGCCGTGGCGTTCTCCGAGTCGGTGTCGGAGATGGAGTCGGCCGCGAGCGGGATGGGGGGTTGGCGGTGGGGGGCGACTTGCTCGGTTGAACTGGTCAGGAGGCGGTCTTCTTCGCTCTCGGTCTCGTCGTATTCTTCTTGGCTGCTGGTGCCGGCTTGGGCGGCGGCATGGCCGAGGACGTGGGTCGGGGGCATGGAGATTGGCTGGGTCTGGGGTTGGATCTGGGGGGGTTGGTGGAGGCGGCGGCGGCGAGGGGGATAGGTGTTGCCGATGCGGAGGCCGGTGGTGACGATTTCATCGCCGCCGAGGGAGGACAGGGAGGAGGAGGAGGGTTGGGAAGAGACTTCGACCCATGATTCTGAAAGGGGTGTTAGCGGGCGCTGAGGGTTGGTGGATGTGGAGGTTGGCTGACCCTCGTTTCTTCGGCTTCCGTCTGGAGCGGTTGCCCCGGTGTTGGGGGCCGGCCGGCCTTGTGGGACCGGGCGCGGCGCGCCGTGCCGGGACGTGTCAACGGGAGCCATATTGCGGGGAGAATGGGTCGAGCTGTGGGCCGGTCGGGATGGCGAGTAATGGACGTCGTTGGGTTGATGTTGTTTCTCCGTGATTGGTGGTGTCGTCGTCGACGGGTCCTACGATCAGGCCCCGCCCTCGCCAGCCGGGTCCGGAGTCGACGTCGCCGGGATTGGTCTGGCGACAGGGAGATGGGGTATCGTCCGGGGAGATGGCGCGTTTTGAGAAAGAGTTGGGCCGCGAGCGGGATGCGGGAACGGAAGAGACCCTTGGTTTCTGAAGCCGGTAAAGTCAGCCCGAAGTGCCCAGGAGAGGTTGTCGTGTTCTGTTGTGGCTTTGTTGCACTGCGCCTGGACCTCTTGGTGGTTGTTGGGGGCTTGGCAGGCTGGCTCCCTGGTTGGAGGCGTGATCACTGTGAGTGGTCACTGGTCAGCCTGTCTCACTCCCCCTCTCTGCTCCGTGCCCAATGACGTGAGCTGCCCATGTTCCTGGAGCTGATTGGCGGGAGGCGTATTTGTTAGAAGGCACCCATTCAAGGCAAGCGCAATTCAAGGCAAGCGCAACAGGGCAGGCAGCGATAAGCCGATAAACTCGGGTTACACCAAGTGACTCCCAAAGTAGTTTGGCCGGTTTCCCCGTTTGAGTCCTCTGCTCACCAGACCACCTCCAACTTCCAAGACTTGGAGAACATCATGAAATCAAGAGGTATGCCGATCAAGAGGAGGCCTGGACTGCATGCTGACAGCTTCCCCTTACAGTAGCACTCTTATGCCCCCCTTGACCCCCACCTTGGAGATGGCTGGCACTCAATTCGAGACATTCCGTCTCGCCCACGTGAGGTGACGGGAGGGTCACTGAGTGGTCACGGCGACACTCTCTCAACCCAATCTTGCTGCCAGACATATCTGCCGGCCTTCTACTGATAGTCGCTGCATCTAGAAGCGATGCATCTTGACTACCTACACGGCACCCCGACAAGGAAAGTCGGTACCGCCTGCATGAGCGCCGGCGGCACGGTCGCTTGAGCTTTCGCTCCCCCCCGACGGCCCGGCATACATCATCATCGTCCATCCAGTGGCGACATATGCTGCATGGGCCCGTTTACCAACAGAAACTCAACATGATTGCCAACCACCCCACGGACATATTCATATCCGCAGCTCGGACCAATCTGGGGTCGCTGCTACTGACACCACGACGGCTCGTCGACGTGGCATCGAACCTGCCGTGTTGGTATGGTTGACGCGGGGGAGTCCTGCATCCCGCCTCCGATGGTGTCCCAATCGCACCCTCCCGTAAATACTCCCGTCGCCATGCTTGCAACAAAGCCAAGCGATCGGAACATGATCGCAGTTGGTATCCAAGATCCTCCTGGCAGCGGCTAGGGGCTGGTAGCACCGGGACAGAGGGGAAGCTCTGAGCGACGGCATCTCCCATTGCTGTCTCATCGACACACCCGCCTTCCACTCCCACTCGCGACCGAGAGGGCAAATTGTGGTGGTGCACAGAAGAAGTACTCGTTGGGCGGTTCGGGTCTCATCGACAACCTCTCTCGATCCTGGGCGTGTTGGGCCGCATCACCATGGATCCGCTGAACTTCGACTGTTTTTGGACCATCCCTCACCCAAATGACGGATGTCGTTGTTCCCTTTTTTAAGCCTCATGTCTGAAGAGGTAATTGTAATTTGGACGAACTCGTTGCCCGGCAGCAGGGCGATCACACGCATGGTTCTAGCATGCGTGGCCCTAGCCAGCTTGCTTTGCTGGACGTTCGTATAAGAGTCTGGGTACCTCTCGGGTGATTCACCGTTCCCGGGTCTCTACCTGCACATTGGAAGTGCGGGGGTCCCAGAACTTCGGGGAAAAAGCGATCTATCACCATCGTCCAAAGCATCCGGGGAACATGTTTAGCTCGTGGAACTCAGTAAGCATATCTTTCCTTCGATAGGCCTGATGAACAGAGAGTAGAAACGCCTGAACCCGATGGTTCCTTGGAAGGGGTAGCCGGTTCGTGGGCCCGACTTCCCCCGTCTGCCGCAGCGGCCCAACCCTCCAAAGGAGAATGGCCACTTCGCCGGCCGTCTAGTCGAGGGAGGAGGGAGGAGGAAGGATCGGCACTTCGTGGGCCCCCATTTCACCCTGAAATCCAGGGCCTGCGGCTCTGCGATACCCCCCGTTCAGAAGACAGCTGCAGCCAGACACCATCTCGAGACCATCGCATTGAAAAGAAGAAGGTTTCGCCAATGGGGGTTGTCATCATATGCAACCCGGGTCACCCACCCATGCGAGCCATGACCCCGCTGCCGCTACATATCGCGATACTCCAAGGTTCGGGCTGCCATACCGTAAAGTGCGAATATAAGTATGTTGCGACTCCTGTTGCAGAACCCAGATTGCCTGTTGATACTAGGTGGATATCACGACAGCTCCCCATCGCACCATGGCGGATGGCCTTTACGACCCCGAGGAACGAGGAAATAACCCTTTCTATGCAGCGCTGCCCGTGGGTAATCTCCAACACGCTTTGTGGGGGATCATTCGCTGACATGACTCTAGCCTCCTCGCATGGTATACGTCGGCAGAAGCATGGCGGATGATCCCGACATAGCAACCGAACCCGCTAGGACGACTATGAGACTTCGGCAAGATATTGCAGTCCCCGTCATCTGCCAGTCCGTCGTCGATTTGATCGAATTCACCTTGGGGCAGCAGCTCGAGGTCGAGAGGTTCGACGCGGCATACTATGTGTTTGGAGAAGAATACCCAGGAGTCTACGCGATGGAGTCCGTCGTGCTCAGATACACTGAGGTAAATCTGGAAGGCGTGGCAGGTCCTTGGGGCGACCGGAAGTTCTGCATTGCCGCCAACATCAACGCGGACTTCCACTGCGGTATTATCATGCCGATGCCATTGCCTGGGGTTGCTGGAGCCTCGAAACACGAAAAAACGGGTGGGAAAGGGCGAGGGAAAAAAGAGGGAGGGAGGGAAAGACAGAGGACATAAAACAAGTGATGGGTGTGCAGCAAACGACAGATCCGTCACGTCGTCCATCACACCAACAATTCCAACCACCGACCATCACCGCATCTCGTCCCACAGACCTCGCCCACTTCTTCACGATCATTTCAGCAACTTTCGCAATTTACACGAAACTTATTCGCAGATACGGATGCATCTTCGCGCAGATCCATCATCTTCTGCATTCCCACATCCACCATCGCGCCAAGCAATCGACCGACGGTCACGACATGACTGAACGGCCTTGTCATCTTGCATCTCAGATTTTCATTTTTTTGCTTCCCCCAGCGAGCGAGCGGATCATTGATTTGAATACCAGATTGATTGCTGCTGTTTGGATTCAGACTTGGTCGTTGTTGCTGTTGCTTATCAAGGCCGTTGGCGGGGTGATATTCAGGGGCCAGGGAAGGAGACTGCTCACATGGAGGAGGACTCACGTCCATCGAGATTGTTAGTCATGCTCTCTACTCTTTTTGCTGGCGATCAGAAATCACACACCTCACGGTGATTGCTTCAGACGACGAGGACGAGACGAGTTTATACCCCCAGATACGTTTTAGCTTAGCATTTCGGCATATGCCCGCGAGATCGGGTCGTTGCGAGGCGCAGCTCATCAAAATAGCACTTTGCCCCACTCGTTGCTCTCACCAACGTAACGACCTCCCGAATATTCTCTCGCCCTCTCCGTCCCATGATCAACTCTCCATATTCGGCGAAACAACGGACCGCGCCACCTCCGCTGGTTGTTCGTCTCCTCGGCTCCCGCGACACTCAACCGCCACGCCAAGAGCTCCAGCAGATTGTTGCAACTCCGTCATGAGCAAAACACGCGACTGAACACCGCCGGGCCCAACACTCATTATACCCAAATGGCAGCACTGTTTCGCCGCAAGGAGCACAGTATCAGAAGCCAGTCAGTGAATGCGAGAGGCAGATCCTTGCCGCCCTCCCGCCACGACCGGCACAGAAACCAACACTACTGCAAAAGGGGAAAAACACCAAAAGCTCTCCCCCGGCCTAGCAGGCCGGGGGATACGAAAAGCCCCAGTGCGGGCAGTTGGGTAAATCATCGAGGTAGGGGTACTGGTGGGTCGAAGGGTTGGTATTGGCAGGTATATAGTGAGGAAGGGGGGACACGGCAAACAGGGTTTGGGAGGGGGGGGGGCGGGTGTTGGGAGAGACGACGGCGGAAGGTAGCGGTTTACGGTCCTCCCGTCCTCCGGGATGGTGTTCGGCATTGTGGAGGAGTGGTCTCAATAGCATATACCTATCTAGGGGTTAAAGACGACTTCCCTCTATGGGAGATGGGCTGACGCATGCCGACAAGCTCGTGCTGCCTTTGAGAGGACCAAATTGACATTCACCAACTGAAATAGTAGCCAGGGTTTAGCGACATGGAGTCTTGACAATCTTGCTATCCCAAACAGCGTCAACGTTGACTCTCCTCCCAACACCACATACGCTGACCCCTTTTCATGTTACGATGCATCTACCGGTAGCCAGGTTTTGAACAACCACGCGATCGAGTTGCTGCTGATGCGTGCAGAATCCAGGCACTATCATGCTCCCAGCATGTTCAACCGCCAGGAAGGTTGAATATGTCCGCCCGGACGCAACCACGTCGATCAATCACACCTCCCAGCCCGCACTGATACTCAAATTTCCATTCTCAAAAAAACAAAACAATTGCTCTGAAAAGCCATGCTTCAAAATCCTTATATACACTTTGCAACCAAAACCAACCGCATACTCCATACCCCACCCAAGCCATCCTACCCCTGAAGCGCGTTCAAATCCAACGGCACACTGCTCCCCCTCCCGGCGCGGTACTTCTTCGGCCCGCCGACAAACTCCCTCGGCTTGGGGAACTTATCCTCGCTGACAAACTTCCACCGGCTGTCCTGCACCACGTAGCGGTTTCCTCCCGCCGTGGACGAGTTCCGCGTCGGGCTGGGCGTCTTGACGCCGCCCCCGCCTGCCCCATTGGGAGCAAGCGTGAAGCTGCTCGGGTCGAGCATCGATCGATTGGCGGCGGACGGCGCACGGGGACGTGCAACCGAGGGCGGGGGAAGGGTCGGGGCCGCGGAGGGCGGAGGCGGTGGGGGAGGGGCGGGCGCCGAGTGGGGAGGGCTTGGCGCCGTCGATCTTGGGGGTTGGACGGGGGGAGGGGGTGGAGGCGCCGGCGGTGCTGCTGAAGGGGCGATGGCGCTGGCGGCTGCCCTGATGGCCGCCTGGACGGAGATGCTCTGGGCAAAGTTGTTTCCGCTTGGAGCGGAGGGGGGTGGGGGCGGGGGTGGTTGAGTCCGTGATGGGGCCGGAGGCGGTCGCGGGGCGGCGGAGGATGGAGGCGGAGGAGGCGCTGACGGCACTGAGGGGGCTGACGAGGTAGGAAGAGGTGGTGGCGCCGCTCCCGGGAGCGGGGGTGGTGCGTGAGAGGGTATTGTGGAGGATGGCTTCCGGGAGCCTGGGGGCGGGGGTGGCTTCTTTCCGATGGGGGGTGGGGGGCCTTTTGTCGATGCCGAAGACATGGGTCTCGGAGCATCAGCATTGGCTGTTTTCCTCAGGTTGGCCAATGATGGGTGGAAAGAAGTCGGGCCTGGTCGGCCGGGGATGGCCGGGGCGGCGGCGACCGGGGGCCGGGGGGCAGACACCGTGGGCGGTTTGGGGACGCTCCTCGAGGACACCTCTGGGTCCGACAGATATGACGAGTCTCGGTTTGCTATAATGTGCTTTGTTAGCAGCGATTCTGCATGGGAGGTCGAGTGCGTGACTTACCTCCAGTATCAACACCACCACCTGTCTTCCGCAACTTTGGCATCCCGCCGGCGAAGAGGCCTCCCAACTGGGGCGCGCTGTCCATGCCCGACGATGCCGGGTGCTGTCGGTCGCTCTGGTCGCTGTTGCTTCTAGCACGGAGGCCAGGGGCCGGAGGCGCGAGGCTGCTGGGGGCTTTGGGAGCTCCGGGGACCGGAGGCGCACCGCCAAGCGGAGATGGTCCCGGACCCCCCGCGACCTTGCCGACGATTGGCGCCGAACGATCATTTGTCACGGCCTTCTTGAGTGCCTTTCCCTTTCCGATATCCGAGAGCAATGCGCCCTACAAGCGGTGTTAGAAGAAGTCTTGGACGGCTTTAGCGGGGTGTACGAACTCGACTTGGGAGCCCCCCGGGCGGCCGAGCCGGAAGCGCGCCGCCGGGCGGAGGCGGAGGCGGGGGCGGAGGAGGTCCACCGAAGCCGGGCGGCGGCGGCGGAGGGGGCGGGGGTGGAGGAGGCATGATCAATCCGTATCACAGAGTTGACGCTCTCGGCCGTCGACGGTGTGGTAGTCGGAGTCGGGGTCGGGGCGGTTGGGTCGGGTTCGGCGACTCGGCGGGATTGTCGGCGAAGTAGCCGCAGCTGACCAAGGTGCTAGAAGCTGTCGTTGATCCCGATCAGATCTTGGTTTGTTACTGGAGATGGTGCGAGTCGCTTTCGGGGAGGGTGTCGAAACAAGAGAGTCTGTGTTGTGGGACGCTAAAGATAGGTCGACGTTGAACAAAGTGGTGCCTGTTCAATGTTGCGAGTTCAGAGGCCGCGCGCATCACTGCGTCACTGGGCAGCGCTGTGGGCACTGGCCAGCGGCTCGGTCAGCCATCAGCGCAAAGGGGCCAGTGGAGGTGTCAGCCACACAGTCCGGCCGTTCTCACAAGCCACAGTACGAGGATGTCATCTCATCACAGCCATAGCCCCCAATTTTGAAGCACTGCATCTCCTGTGCAAAATTGAATTGGTCATATGTAAGCAGCAGTATCTCGGAAACCAGCCAGACTTTTCTTGAAAATTCCAGCTCAATGTAAGATGGAATTTGCTGCACACGAAACAGGGGCCGCAAGTATCTTCAAGGGTGGCGCTGCTGTCGTCCCAGTGTGAGGAGTGCCAAAGAGCGCAGAGCACAGTGCATCGACGGGTTGGGGAAGCCCCAATTGCGGAGACCATCTTTTTTTTCTTCGATCGGACGCAACGATCTGCAAGCGACACCCCTGTCGGCATTGACGGCGGGGAGCTCTCTTTCGACGCCAACCGCGTTTTCTTCCCACGTCCAACGTCTCTCTCCAGTCTCCTCCTCCTGCCCGCGCCGTCTCGCCCTCAACACCATACCCCGCCCATGCTTCCAGGTTGAAGCCAACTCTTCGACTATCGTCAACCCCCCCTTGCCTCCACAGACTGGCCCGCCATCCACCGTCCCCCGTCCATCGCCCCCTCCCCCCCCCCGAGTTCCCCGGCCCCGACGGCTTCCCCTCGGCCGCTGACATCGAAACCGAAAGAACCAAAAACTCTGCGCTACCCCGGGTCCGCAAAGGCCCTGCGTCCCTAGCCGATGATGCGCCGTCCATCTCCCGCCAGCTCCAGTCCGCGCCTCTGCCAACTGTGTGAGCTTATCGCCAGCCGCCCCCCTCTCCGGTCTGCCAAGCGCCCTCTGGTGACACTGCACACCGGCGGCGTGTCCTTGGCACTGCCATCGCGGACACTCCCAGCATGGCCGACCGCTGCCCGCCTCTTTGCTACCTCAGCAGCCCGTTCAAGGGTGAAACAGACGCAGGCTGTGCAGCCTCCGCAAAGTCAGAATCCCACCAAGGCCAGGTTTAGCGGGAAGTCCACCTCCCCCCCGAACCGCACGGCCAAGAGCCCCGGAGACACGCCGGTCCAGCACCAGCAGCAGCTGCCCGAGAATACGGCCTTGGAGGCTCTCGCAGCTGCCGTCGACCGTGTCACCAAGCTGTTTCTGGCGCAGCCCGGTATCCCATCCGAAGACATGACCATGACGGCGCTGCGGGCTTGCTGGAGAAACGACCTCAAACTTGCATTGGACTCGGCTGAGCAGCGCTCCGAGGCTTCCGCGGTCGTGGATCCCGCCTCCCACCTCCTCGGTCTGGACTCGGATACAAAGACACAGCAGCAGCACCACGTGGATGCCGCTGCCTCTGAGGCGAAGGCGACGCCCGCCATGCGCGTGCAGGATGTCGTCGACAAGTTCTCAGATGCGGCCTACGCCATCATTACCCACCCGCCGGTTGTCATCACCCAGAAGGTGCTCGAGTTGTACGTCGAGCTTCAATCACGTCTTGGCAAGCCCGAGACACTGCCACAGGTCTTTGAACTGTTCGCCAGCAAACCCAGGCCCCGTCTCGCGTCTGGCTCCATCAAGTATGTGGAGCCGAACCCCAGCAAGCTCAGCAATGCCGTCCATTCGGCCGTCGCTGACGTCGCCTTGACGGCGGCCATCGAGGCCAAGAATCTCGATGCCGCCGTGGGTATTGTGGAGAGCACCTATGCCACCAAAGCCACTCGCCGCCAGCGCATGCTGAACAAGGCCTTCTTCCCCTCCGTGGCGTTCGGGGGTACCCCGATCGCCATCTACCTTCTCGCCACGAACTTCTCGCTGCTGCAAAACTCGATGGAGCCCACCATGGCGAGGAACGTGGCTTTCGCCGCCATCCTGGCCTATGTCGGCTTTACAGCCACCATTGGCGGCGTGGCGGCTACTACGACCAACGACCAGATGAAGCGCGTCACCTGGGCGCCGGGGACACCCCTCCGGCAGCGATGGCTCCGCGAGGAAGAACGGGCGGCCTATGACAGGGTCGCGGTCGGCTTTGGCTTCTCGGAGCAGACGCGGTGGGGAGAGGAGGAGGGCGAGGAGTTTCTGCTTCTCCGAGAGTTCCTGTTGAGAAGGGGAATGATTCTGGACGCGGTGGAGCTCATGCCGGGCATGAACTAGTCTGAGGGGCAGGCATGCACAATGGATGGTTGTGACGAGAGATGGGCATCACGGAGACTTCCCAAATCCCATTCAGGGGACACAGATGCAAGCTTGGCGTCACTGCGGAACTACCGACGCTATCTGCGGGATCCGGCGCTCTTGGCTCGCCTTCTCTCCCGCCGCATGGGTGATCGGCGGGGAGGAGTGTCGCTCTGCCGCAGGACGTTGACGATGCCAAGCGATCGACCAGATATCAGACCTCAGTCTAGACGCCATTCCGCCGGGGAATGAAGGCCAAGCCAGCTATTGACCAGCGTGTACGAGCTTCATCTGCGGCTTCCCATCGGCCTTCCGTTGCCATGGCCAGGATGACCAGGTAATCTAGTCTCAACAAGCCCAGCTGGGTTTCACATCGGCCCCCACCTAGGGCGTTTGCGCCAAACACCCATGGGTCCGCTCGTAGACTTGGGCCCGTCTGAACCCGGAAGCATGTTGACGAACCATCCCAACTTGCAGCCCATCCCCTTTCTGCACACCGGGTGTGTCCCCGGCGTCCTGCGGGTTGGGACATCTTGGCTCTCCATCTTGTCTCTCCATCATCGGCTCCAAGCCACTGTGCTCCCGCCGCCTCACCATGCAAGTGACGTTCGCATCCAACGGCCGGTACTTAATGCCCCATGCATTCCCATCGTCAGGACTCCGGGCCCGACTGAGCTCGTCATCTTCCCGAGGACTACTTCACACCTAGGCTCCTTCATCCCATCTCCCCCTTGCCTTGAGCTCCTGCATACCTCCTGCCTACATACACCTACCTACCTTTCTCATCCCCCCCCCATCCATACCTCACCTCAACTCACCACCCACCTTCCCGACGCACCTCACCCACGTGCTTGCCCTCGTGCAAAGCAGACCCACGATGGCCGGCGGCTACGTAACCATCAACGAAGACCAATGCCGTCACTACGCGGGCTTCGCAGCCCACCTCGACCGGCACCACTTTGATGTAGTCTACTGGGTCCTCTTCATGACCGTCGTCCTCATGCTCTTTACCGCCTCATACAAATACAGCAGGTATGTCGGCGTCCCCCATCCCGTTTGCACCCCCGCCTCACTAACACCCACTCCCCCACGCGAAGCTACCACGACAAAGCCAAGGACCTCGAGCCCGGCACGCGCGCCTACCGCATCCGCATGAACCGCTGCCTGTACCAGTGCCTCGCCTTCTTCATCGTCTCGCTCACCGCCGTCATCATGGAGGTCTTCATCCTCATGGCGTTGCAGTTTTGCGACGGCGAGGACCTCATGTCCCTGTACTGGTCCACGTGGACCGTGTTGCAGCTCGGCTCGCTCGTCGCTATTGCCGGCGTGCTGCTGTCGGTGTATAACAACATGCATGGGAACAAGAATCCGTGAGCCTCCCTCCCCCTTTCCTTTCCGTGTATCCGTGAGCGGGAGGCTGAGTGGTGATGTGATCAGACCGTGGGCCCTCGCCCTCGGCACCCCCGTCCTCGTCGTCGCCGGCATCGGCCACGCCGTGCACACGTCCATCCACAAGCAGATCTCGCGGACGCGCTCCCGCTCGCGGAGCCGCGGAAGACGGCCCCGCGCGATGTCTGTCTGCAGTGGTCTCAGCCGTCTGGAAGGGGTTGTCACGGGACCGGACCTCCCCATCAGTCGACAGTACGTCCCCCATCCCCCCGGCCCCAAGCGCGGACACTAACCCACGCAACCAGAAACACAATCAACACCCCCAACACCACCCCTCCGACCTACGAGTCGGAAAAGGAAGACGCCGAGTTCCGCGCCAAGCTCGTCGGCTACACCCCCGACGGCGCGCCCATCCTGCAGTTTGTCGACGACCCGGGCGTCATCCGCCCGGAGCGGGGGAGCGTGCTGGGGAGGGGGGACAACGGGATGGTGATTGTGAGCTTCCGGCGGGAGGGGGTCGTGCAGGTGACGCAGGGTGAAGGTGGAGGTGGAGGTGGGGGGCAGTTTTTGCACCCTGATTCGGCGGTGGTGGTTACCGAGCCGCAGCCGACGGCGAGGCGGACGTCGATGGTGAGGATTGCGACGCCGCCGCCTAGGGAGGAGGGGGTTTAGTTAGGGGGTGGAAAGGGGGTTGGGTTATGACGTTTACGAGGGCTGGATACGATGGAGTTTCGGGGTTTGAGATGGGTTTAATGGTTTGGGGGTTTCTTTTGCTCTGGTTTTTTTGGTTTGGGTTCGGGCTTGGGTTTGGGCTTAGTCTGGGGTTGGGCATCATGAACATTGGAACGATGGGATGACTGGGAAAGGACAGGCAAAAGCAAGGCATTGCTTTGGTGTTTGCTTTGGCTTGGTTTATTACGGGCACCGGCATGGGTCGGGTGCGGTCCCGGCGAGGACCTTGAGGGCCCCGTTTGCGTCATGGACACCAGTCATGAGTTTATGCGCCAGCCGGGGGGACTTTGCTGCAGGGAACAGGACTGTAGTGGGCTTTGGGGCTTTGAGGGGACTTTGAGTTGCAAATTGCATTGCTATTTATTTCATGAGACCACGAAGACGAAGACAGGACGAGACTACGGATATCTATCTCGGATGACAGATGGGGGGGATAGATACCTAGCCAGATCGATGATTAGCATACTTACCAGAATACCCCTTTTTTACAAACTGTCCGTTTGCATACCTCCCTACCTGAGGTATCAACAACCGAAACTGAAATCACACCTTCGATCATCCTTTGAGCCTCCTCCAAAACCATATCGTAGTCTATTCCAGTCCACACAGCCCGTGCCGATTGACAGCCGCGATCATCACGAGGCACGTCCCGTCCCAAAACAACCAAGACATGCGCCGCCTCTTGGGAAAGACAAATATGTAACAGGCAGCCGAAGGACATGAAGGATCTTCGGTTACACACGGGCACGCATCTGAGCCAGCGCGTGCACAGGTTAGGTAAGTTCGGCGTGCCGTCTAGGCGCATACGGAGAAAATGATCTAGTGTTTCTCAAGTCGCCGGGTTAGTCATGGTGAACCGTGAGGTTCTGTCTCGGTCTGGGATCCAGTCCCGGTCGAGAATCGGTGGTGGTAGAGTTGAGAAGTTTCTACGGGTGTCGATGGCGGACTTGTCTGAGGTCTCGGGTGGTACGACGTGGTGATGATGGGCGGAGGAAAAGGGGGCAGGGGGGTATACTCCGCCTTGGGCGTCTACTTTCGACGTCCTTATCCTATGTCAGCATCAGTTGTGATTTAGTTGGTCCCTGTTCGAGACCAAGGCGGAGGTTGCCATGAATACCCAAGAATGGATGTGTCAGGATCGCATCTACATTACCCCAACAGATGGTACAGCAGACAACGTCAACGTAGATATGCATCGTATCCCATTCCATCCCTCGACATTGCCATCATCCTGTTGTTGTGTCGCGGATGTGTTCCCGGAGAGCTTTTCTTGGCTGTGTTTGTGTAAAACTCGACAACCGCCCCCTTTTCTCTCCTTTTCCTTGGCCCATTTCCATCACCGAGACATTCTGGACACAGCACCCAGACGGATACCAAATACGTAAGATGGGCGAAGCGAGGATATCACGAGACTCAGCACGGTATCGGTGGGAGATACATATCAAGTAAACGAGCCAGGCTCGGAGATATTAGTCAAGGTACAGAGCACAAGGTGTTTTGGTGCCGCCGTGCCGCCCTGGCCGCCGTTGTATTTCTCCTATCTTGGATATGCGTTTGTGCATGTGACGTGTGCGACATGCTAGCTCGGCCCCTATCTATGCGTTGGCTTCACCTCGACCCGGGGTACTGGGACAGCATTAGCTCGGGCACAGCACTATAGACGGGGCGGAGTCTGGGCTGGTGTGCGTACCTCTCACAACATGTCGGGGCAGATCATCTTGCTGGCAACGTGATCTGATCTGGAGTTTTCAAGTGTCCGGTGCTGTGGAGATACCGCAACTAGGAACCCGGAGAGCCTAGGGCCGGACAAATATGACATGCTGAAGATGACGTAGAATTGCTACCGAATACTACCTGCGTAGATTGGCCTACTCGACGCTGTATCTGTAAAGCAATGCTCCCGATGTCCTGAATGCATGGCTCGGCTCGGCTTGAAGCCGCACGACTCGCTCCGCTGTGACCTAAAAGTCAAAATGCACTTTTCGAGGCCTCCTGTCCCCCTTGAGTCCTGATCAGGATTCTCCCCGACAACCCACCCTGATCGAAGCCGGATACCGCATTCGACGGCCGCCCGGCCAAGACTGATCGTCACCTCCCGCCAGCTGCTTGGCGAAAGACACAATGAAGCAAACCGTTCTATTTGGCTCCGCTGGCAGCATACGCTTCTCTTCCGTCCTCCCGCTACTGCGCCCTGCCGGCTCGGCCAACCTGCAGAATTTCGCCCGTCAACCGATCATCGCTGCGAAGTACCGGCCAAGAGCTGCCGTCTGCCTTTGCCAGTGTCACTTCGAGCTTGGTGCCCAGCACCTTGAACGCCGACTTTTCCGTGTCAATCGGCCCAAACAACGGCACCTCGGCCTTGTAGCGCTTCGGGACCGGCGAGTCAGACGTCGGCAGGTCGAGAACCAGTGTCTGGGACTGGAACCCGATCTTGGCGGCGTCCTTGTTGATCTTTTTGAGGAAGAATGACGCGATCACCGACGTGGGCGTCTGGTAAAAGTCGTGCCTGCACCAAGAGGTTAGCCGGAGCAGGTTCCCGAGCTTGCCGTTGGTGGGGAGGACAAGGTTGATATGTCAGGTTCCGGATGGCGCAGATAAGCCCTCCTTCTCGGACCGAGAATTCGACCCTCCCACGGCATGTCGGACCAGCACTCACCTGACTGTATCGAGGATCTCCTCGCCGCCGCTCGTCTTGGCCTCCGCGTCCTTCTTGCCGCTGCCCACAAACAGATGGCGGTCCTTGGTCTTGCAGCCCTCAATCTTCATAAACTGGTCAAACTCGAGTACGCGGCGCTTGCAGCACGAGTAGCCCTTGCTGCCCTCGTGGAATATGGGGGCGCCGGGGTGGTGGGTGCACGTCTCGGCCTCCCGGGCGGAACCCTTTTGGAAAGTCACACCACAGCCTCTCCGTCTGCAAATGCGGCCGTCCGGGATCTCGATTGTCTCGTCGTCATTATCCGACTCTGGCGGTGGGGGAGGGGGCGTTGGGGCGTTTTGGGGTGCGGCGACGGGCGCCCGGGGTGGCGGCGGGGGAAGGCTGCTCGTTTGGACGGCGGGCGCATCGGGAGCCTCCTTTTTCTCAATCTTGGGGGGGAGGTCTGTTGTGCTGTGCTTGCCCTCGGTGCAAGGCTCGATGCTCATGAACTCCTCAAAGGTGAGGACGCGGGGCTTGCAGCACTTCCATCCTGTCCGGCATCTTGTTAGTGACCGCGATGGATGCACAGAGGAGGGGGAACACCCCCAACACTGCGCCGGAGTGCGCCGGATAGCTTCATACCTTTCTGCCCCTCGTGAAAGACAGGGGGGCCAGGGTGATACCGGCAAACCTCATCCTCATCAGTGTAGGTCTTGCCGCAGCCTTGGTGGACACACTTTTGAGCCATGGCTAGGCACGGGAGACGGCGCCGCAGTGGTGTACGGATGGACAGTTGAGAGCGGAAGTTGAGGGTGGGCGTTCTAAGCGGATACTGTGTATACTGGTAGGCCGAGAGCCGGTCGCTTTTGTGAGAGAATTGAATGTTCAGGCAAACAGATGGGGTTCAAAATAAACAACGAGGACAGGCAGCCTTGGTTGTAGAATCTTCGAAAGAGGTCCATTGGAAGCTTCCGGGGCGCAATGTGCCCCTCAGGTGGGGGGTGGGGTAATTCCCGTCCACAGGTCTCAGTCGCCGCTGCAGGACGCGTCCAAGTCGCGTTTGTCCTTCACACCATCTCGCTGTTTCCATCTCGTCTCCTTTCCCCCTTCTTTTTTCCACTTCTGCCTCTCAAAATGCGGGCCACAGCAAGGCTCCTCCAGTCCTGCCGGGTGACGTTCTTTACCAGGGAAAACTGCGGTCTCTGCACCAATGCGCGCAAAGTGCTTGCGGACGTATGGGAGAAGCGACCGTTTGCCTTTTCCGAGATCGATATAGTCAAGCCGGAACACAAGTCCTGGAGGGACAAGTATGACTTTGATGTTCCTGTCGTGAGTTGTGCCCTTTCCAGGGGCTAGAGCTTTCACTCAGGATAGCAGATACACATCAGCAAAGCAACCGCCCCTGAAGAGGACCCAAACCTCTCGTCCAAGGCTGTCAAGCTGATGCAGTATGTCTGAATTCTTGGCCAGGCACGGGCTCAGCTGATACTCAGTAGTCGTTTTACTCAGGATGAAGTGCTGTCCAAGATGGACGGTGTTGAAAAGTCTTGAAGAGCGGACTTGGCAAGAAGCCTCAAAAATTGATTTATGCCTTCCGACTGCAAGCAAGTCAAGTTGCAGGCGATATTCAACGCCGAAGCAGGTGCAATTCTATGAGCCATCTAGAATGTGCCTTCGGTCCTCCGATTCCTTTCTTCGTCCTCCTGTCTGTCTCATCAGTATGAGGCGACCTTGTTGTGGTCCCGACCACGAGCCGTCGCCAGGGACTCAGCCATGGCAGCACCCAGCAACGTATAATCGGTCGCCACACTGATCATGTCGAACCCGGCGTTGGCGTACGAGTTCGCCTGCTCACCACTGGTGCAAAAGATGCCGCACTTCTTGCCCGCAGCGTGGGCGGCCTTGAGCGTCCGCGAAATGGCTTCGTCGAGTTCGGGGTCCATCTTTCCGTCGATGATGGGATGTCCGATGTTGTTCCCAAGATCAAAGGGGCCGACAAAGAGGACGTCAACCAGCGGTGCGATCTTTTCGACCACTTCCAAGGCCTCCCGAGTCTCGATTTGGACCATGGTCAGTAGACTCTCGTTGGCCTGTTGCAGGTATTCTGTAAAGGTTGGCCCCGAGTCGAAGTTCTCTGCCAGGAGTGTCAGTCAATAACCATCACTGCGACCGGCCAGATCAACACGTACGCATCGCAATGGGCGACCCAAACCCACGGCGGCCTTGCGGGGGGAACTTGGCGGCCGCAACAATGTTTTCTACCTCCTCAACTGTGCGTATGAGCGGGACCAAGATCTGGTTTGCATCAGCCATCTGTACGCTTTCAAGGGCAGTGTCCAAGTGGCCTTACCCCATGGGCTCCGCAATCCAATGCACCTAGAGGAAGCAGTCAGTGACTGCGAGATATGACGACACCCGGGCATTCTTACGCTTGATCATCCAATGCTGGAGATCTGGTATCCGCACGATGGGAGACACCCCAAGAGCCGCAATGGCAGGGACGGCCTCGTGCATGGCAGCATCTGGTATTGTCGTCAGACTCAAGCAGACAACTTCACCGGCCTGGGTTTACCTACCATCAATATTCCCATGCTCGCAGTCCACCATCACCCAGTCGGCCCCCGCCCTGGCGAGGATCCTCGAGACATTGGACCCCGGAATCATCTGCCAGACGCCCATCGACGGGCCCTTGTTGGCCTGGAAGGCTTGCTTCAGCCTGTTGGACTGGAGCATCGTGGATTTAGTTGCCATGGTCCTCGATGACGACAAGGAACGGCTCGGTAGGGAGCTTGAAAAGGACGGGCGGATAGAACGGAGACAATGAGTTGGCAATACCAGCAGCTTCTTTCGACACAGTTGGCTGATTACAGTTGGAGTCATTGTCCCTCGCCAGCTACTTATTGTCGTCAGAGTCCGGCGGGTCTATGGAGACTGAGCAGCGGGACCTCGTGGTATCACTTGCTGTTCGGGCCGAGATGGTGCGAGGTAGCGAAGCCGATTTCGCATCCGATCTACACGGCAGAACGGACGCTGGAGACCCAGGGGGGGAAGCAAGGCTTTAAGGCCGGTGTTGGTGTCCTTACTGGACGGTGAGCTGTCTCCCCGCCCACGGGAGCGGGGTTCGGACCCCGGACCGGGAGACCTTTTGCGGGGTCGTGTGCGGCGGTAGGTTCTGTGATGACATTCTTTTGGTGGACTTGTGCAGTGGATGTGTTGCCCGTTGTAGATTGATGCCCGGAGAAACTGGCATTTGTTTGCTTTGGTGGTTTGGATGCTTGCCCTTGGTGTTCACGATTGCCAAGTGCTTGACTCCTGCTTTTAACCTGTCTCACTCATCGTCCCAAACATTTGACTTGAGCACCTCATTCTAAGTATATATACGATGTGTATGTCCATGGCAGCCCTTTTCGTTCTAGTTTCCCAGAGTTTCATCTCTGTGAAAGGTGCTACAAGTCACCAAGCAAAAGTTCGTCGACAACACATTCATGCCCATGTCCATTGCCAGTCCCCATCGCCCATACCCCTAGACTTCTACTATTCGAAGAAACCAAGTGGCCGGTATCCAAACAATCCTAAAGATGAATATTCTATGCTGAAGAAAAACACAGAAAGTTTTATACCAAAAGAAATGTTCCCAAGTTCGCCACCACGCATTGTTGTCATCGGCTCAGGGGCACATGAAAGACACCCCCAACCTGGCCCCCACCATCAACATCTACCCCACTCCCCGCACCTTGGCACTCAACCTCCCGCCTTACCTAATCTGCCCGCTATCGACAAGCAACAGGCCGCGAGAGAGCTTCCAGAACGCCGTCAATTTTCGATTGAACTACACCTGCTGCCACCACCTTACGCGTCGCGAACCGAGGAACTCGAACAACCTCCTAATTCAACTCCACGGCGCCAAGACAAGCGACAAGCCCAACGATCCCCCACAACTACGCCACCGCGCGCCTGAGCATCGCGTCGAAGCAGCCCGAGCTGACCTCCGGCCGACCGTCAAGGTCAAAGGTAGCAGCAGCAGCCTGCTTTCCCCGTCTCAGTCGTCATGTCGCTCAACAGCTACGCCAACAGTACGCCCCCCGAGCCCCTTCTCCTCTCTGCCACAAACCCACAGCTAACCCCCTTCGCAGAGAAAGTGTGCATCATCACCACAGACGGGCGGAACCTCGTTGGGACGCTGGTTGCGTTTGACAACACCACAAACTTGGTATGTGTTCCACTCTCGTCTCCCTACCCCTTTTGAACCCCCCCCCTAGGCGAAAGACAACTAACCCCTCTCCCTCCAGGTCCTCAAGAGCACAGTCGAGCGAGTCATCAGATCCCCAGAAGACGGCGAGCCATCGACGGAGGTACCGCACGGGCTATACGTTGTTCGCGGCGAGAATGTGTGCCTCGTAGGGCTCGTGGACGAGACACTTGATGACAGCATTAACTGGACGGAGGTCAAGGGGGCGCCGATTGGGACGACGAAGCACTGAGGAGACCATCAGGATGGATGATGTTAATACCACATACATGATGGTGTGGGCACGGGACCAGGCTCGGCTGAGATAGCTAGAGCATAGGGAAGCCGTCGGTCTTGGGGCAGATGCCCGAGGAGGCGTTGGCGGGGGAAGCCGGTGGGATAGGTCGTCAACACCATAGCGAGGCGGCATGTGGATAGGGTTGTCAAACTGGGTATGCCATCTCACAGTCCATCTTCGTCTTCTTGGTCCTTTCTCATTGCTAACACACGCTTTGCAAAGTCGACCCGCTGCTGAGAAGGATTCAGGCGGTCATATATACTCATACCCTAGAAGATCATACCACAATCTACCCAAACAGTTGCTCCAGCAGCACCCCCGCAAAGAGATCCTCCCCAGGGCTCTCCACCATCCTGTTGATCCTATTCCCCTTCCTCGCGCTCAGCCACCCCATCTCATCCCCCGGGATATCATCCAGCATGACCTTGTCCAGCGGATCGCTCGGGTCCGTCTCGACCGTCGTGTTCTCGGCCGCCGGCTTCGCCCGCCCCCTGCGGTCCACCACGTGCATGCCCTTGGTCCACTGCCCGCTCGTCTCGATGCGGATGTCCTCGGGCTCGGCCGTCGCCCTCCACTTGGGGTCGTCGCGCGTCATCATGTACCACACGCACAGTGGGTCGTGCAGCGACAGCCCGGCGTTGTGGCCCTCGCCGAGGATGGCGTCGATCTTGTCAAAGGTGCCCATCATGAACGTATTGGTCCACTGCGCCAGCGGGCTGCCGGCGTCGGCAAAGGGCGCGATCGACGACGCGAAGAAGGCCTTGCGCAGCTCGTGCGGCGTCGTGATGTCGAGCGGGAAGAGCGTGAGCTTGAGCGGGCGCGGGAGGCGCGCGGGATACGCCGGCAGGACCGACTTGCCGTGCAGGCAGGTCGGGGGCATGGTGGAGGCGGGCGTGGGCGAGGTGAGGGCGAAAACGCGGGCGGCGGCGACCGAGTCGGCGAAGCAGTTGAACTCGGCCACGGGGGTGCAGTTGCCCTCGACGTTGACGGCGCCGCCCATGACGACCACCTCCTTGACGCGGAGGAAGGTGGCGGGGTCCTCGGCGGCGGCGAGCGCGACGTTGGTGAGGGGGCCGACGGCGACGATGGTGATGGTGTCGGCGGGGGAGTCGGCGAGGATGCGGAGGATCTCCTTGTGGGCGGGGGTTTTGCTGGGCGTGAAGTACTTGGAGTACGAGGGCGGCTCCACAGGCGAGGACGGGACGATGGAGGTGTCGAAGAGGGAACGCCAGGTATCGGCGGGCGAGAGATGGGGGTGCTGTGGGCCTGGTTAGGGGATGCAGGTCTTCGGAAGGGATGGGAAATGACTTACAGCCTCGTGGACGCCATGAAGTCCGTCCGCGCCGTCTGTTGTATATCAGCTCTGGCTCGGGGAGTCAGTCAGGTTTGGCAGAAAGACTTACGAAAGTGGTCTGCCGCCAGGATCTCGTCCTCAAGGGCATGCTCAGGGCCGACAGCGACAATGGGCTTGTAGGCGCCCAAGGCTCCAAAAGGCTTGCCCTTTCCTGTGGACTCTCGCCAGAGCATCTCCTTTTCCAGGACATGGAAGAGGGCCACGACATTGCGGAGACAGCTGGGCTGGTATCAGCAACTATTCATGGAGTCACCGTTTCTTGTGGCTAGTTGGTACCTCTGGAGGGGCACATTTCCATAGGTGACGGAGATCATGACAACCTCGAGGTCCTCGGGCGAGGCACTGAGGGCCAGGAGCAGAGCCAGGACATCATCGACACCTACACCACCTGTTAGTTTGGATTTCTTTATTTGTTTCCCCTGATCATTTATTTACCTGGATCTGTGTCGATGATGATGCGGTTCTTGGGCGCCATGGTTGTGTTGGTACTTGGCTGGGGGCTCTGAGTTCAGCGACAGTGACAGCAAGAGGTCTGTCCCTCTTGACTGCGGTAAACGTGGCAAGACTTTGTCGCTGCAAACAGGAAGAAAGCGGTGCACAAGCCCTGGGGTCAGTACTTTCGGACGGGTGTTGACAGGATGGGACGAGAATATCTCCAAGTTGGTAGGTAGGTAGAGGCACGAACACTGAGAACCCCCTCTGCCTACTGGTACGTATCTTCTACCCCACTACGTTATCGGGGGTTCCAGGTTGCCACTGTCACAGGTTGGAGGGGGAGACCGACGTATTGCCGCTGCCAACCGCGTGGGTGCCTCCAACTTCCAAGCAAGAGCTGCATTGGACTTTGTCAGATTCCAAGGGACCATGGACAATCCGGAAGGTCGTTGACTCGTTCAAGTTGGGGGCTCACTGTCATCACTGCTCATTACACCGGTGATAACGCCTTGGACTACTGTGTAAGGAGGACAACGACGCTAGCTCAGGGTGGGATAGCGCTGAGATGGAAAATGATGCTCCCGACTGTGTGAAATCACTGAGCCAAAGAAAAATGGCTCCAAGCTCAGCATCTTCAGACCAACAGTGCTTTTCACTGCTTTATATTCTCCTACGATTGCGTAAATAGGTATTCAATTCAAAGGCCCTCCCTCTCACAACAAGCAACCCGCCACCCTGGTCCATCAACGGCAACAGGCAGAGCAGATAACCCCCTGCGAGCAACGGCCCACCTCGGTTCTCAAATCTCAATTGACACAATCGGGACTGGGCACAACCCGGTGAATCTCTCGAATCTCCCCTTAGCCCCAATCACGTGAAGCATCTGCTGCCAAGACGCGCCCATCAGGGGTGCTCCTGCAGCGAACCCTCGGCAGCTTTTCCGTGGAAGCGACTGGGGCGTGCCAAACTTCTGAACACCTTTCACCTGCAACAGAAACACGAGTCCAGCTCCGACTCCAGCTCCTACTTTTTGACACACAACTCCATCCACCGTCACAATCTTTTCCTTCTCCATCACCCACAAACTCTCATTAATAATTCTCCCCAGAGCAATTGTTTCTCCGAGACCACACCCTCCCTCCTACCGCCTAAGCTTCCCTCACCGACTCACCATCCATCTGGCACCTGGCCTCTGGAAACCTCGCGTAATTTGAGTCGCCATTTGCCTCGACCGCGAGCCTCCGATTCCGCGTCCACGTCTGCATCCCAAACGGGCACCGACACCAAGAATCATCAACGACATCCCTCTACTGGCAGCTGAACATCGGCTTGCCCGAGTAGGCTCAAGTCCCTAGCAGACTTGACATCAGCCTCGATCCCTTCCACCAACCACTCTTCCACCCATCCTTCCTTCTTCTCAGACCACCAACTCGACAATGGGTATCCAAATGTCCACCCTGATCGGATGGAGCGTGATCGTCTCCATCGGGGCTTACATCTACTGGACCAACCAGTCCAAGCAGCCAATTCATTCGGCTACAAAGTCGAAGAAGAAGCTGGAACACACACCTCCTTCTCGCAAGGAGCCCAAAGAGAAGGCCAAGAGGCAGCGCACCGAGGCGTTTGCCAACGAGAACAAGGCTGCCCAGACCAAGCCAAAGGCCGCTGAGACATACTCGGCCCCTAGCCGATCGCCCGACTACAGCTCCGACGATGTCGATAACAAGGAGTTCGCTCGCCGGCTTGCGAGCGTGAAGCAGGGTACCAGCCTCAGTGCCTCGAAGAAGGACGAGAAGCGTCAGAAGTCGGTCAAGCAGTCCCGTGCCCAGGCCATCGACAAGCCTGCGGCCAACGGCAACAAGAAGGCTTCGGCGCCCTCCTCGACCGCCGGTGCCGATGCCGATGATGACGAATCCCCCGTTGCCTCCCCTGAGGTTGTCGCTGCCGACGCCGGCGATGTCACCGACATGTTGGAGCCCAAGTCGGCGGGTCCTGCCGTCCTCCGTCTCACCGATACCGAGAAGACCAAGAAGCAAGAAAAGAAGGCCAAGGTTCCTGAGAAGGTTGAGACCAAGAAGCAACGCCAGAACCGCCAAAAGGCCGAGGCTGCCAAGGCAGCCCGCGAGGAGGCTGAGAAAGACAGGCAGGTTGCCCTTGAGAATCAACGACGACTGGCTCGCATCTCCGAGGGCCGAGCTGCCAAGGATGGCTCTGCCTTCATGGCTGCCCAGGCTGTCCAGTCTGTCTGGAAGGACGACGGGGCTAACACGAAGCTTAGCTCCAGCAACGCCAATGGCGCGACCGCCGACGAGCCCCTGAACACCTTCAGCGACAAGCCTGCGGTCCCTGTCAAGCCTGCGAAGGCGGCACCCCCCGTCAAGGCCGCCAACCCTACCCACGCCAAGAGCGAGACCTGGATCTCTTCTCTTCCTTCAGAGGAGGAGCAACTGGAGCTCATCCGCGGCCAGGACGACTCCTGGAGCACTGTGACGACCAAGAAGGCCAAGACAAAGAAGAGGCAGAGCGTATCGAGCCAGGAGGAGCTCGAGGCGACGGATGCTCAGGTCGCCAAGGCCCCCACACCTGTGGTGTCTCAGCCAGCGGCCGCTGCCGCTTCAAAGCCTGCCGTCAATGGCAACGGAAGCGCCAAGCCAGTCAGGCAGGGAATCCAGCAGCAATCCTCTTTCGCTGCCCTCAGCGTCCCTGATGACGAGGAGGAAATTGAGAAGGAATGGGACGTCTAGTCAATACGTCCCCCTTAGAATGACCCTCGGTTGCCTCGTTCTCGGTCTACGCCTTGGACAGGGAAATGGCCCACGCTGCCCGGACCACCTGCACCCACAGAGAACTCCAAGCAGCCTCCACTGCCAAAGCCTCAACCACGATCTCGCAAACAAGAACGCAGGCGGGTCCGACCGCCACTGTCATCTCAAAGCAGGTGGGCCCGACCACCTGACCTAGGCGATCTGGACGAGTTCCCCCCACTAGGGTCCATTCCTCCTCCTTCTCACGCAGGTCACTGAAGACGGGTTTTCTTTTGAGCATTTACAAGGCCGGGTCATAATTCTCATCCTCCTGCCGGCCTGCTTTCCGGACGCTTATACTACACCATTGGGCTTTCAACATTGGCTGGGCAAAAAGGAGTTCGTATGTACATTACCGACACAAAGTCTTTTGGGGACCAGCTTTTGCGTTCACCTGTATCCACTATTGTTTTTTGTATTTTTCTTTCCTTTTTTTCACCAGCAAGTGGCCAGTCGAGTGCGACGCTCGGAGGAGTGGCGGACAGACTTGGCAGCGTCATGAGCGGATGGGGAGAACGACACAATAGAAGGGGGTTCCTTTGGAGGGCTTCGTTGGCCCGGGATTGTGTGATGCGGGTGGATTGGAAAAGCTGTGGCCAACTGGCCGGCTTCACGGGAACGGCTCGGGGCAGGGAGGGGAGCCGTCGACGAGACACGTCACTCGACATTGTTAGTGTATCAAAACGGAGCAGGCGGAGGAGCTAGCAAAATTGACCCCATTGGAACACTTTGGTGCTGTGATGTCCGGTGCCTCCCGATGATGGCGCATGTGTTGTTCCCCTGTTCCTGTTCCCCTCTGAAGAGATCGCCAAGGCGGTGATCCTCTGCGGGGTTTGTTCCCAGCGAAGGAAAAGGCTAAAACATGGGTGTGTCGATCCGCCCGGAGCGGTTTTCTGGTTCATCGTGGACGTTGGAGGTTTGGATCGGAATATCCCACCCGGGTGAGCGACACACCACACCGTTTTCTACTGTCAATACATTGACATGCGAGCAATAAGTTGATTGGAAGCATGTGTGGCACCTGGGATTCGTTTGATTTATTCAGAGTTGGCATAATTCATTGGCGAGGCACCGTGGAAGAAGCCCAACTGTCTATCCTGGGCATCGTGCAGCGGTTAATTGCGGCGGGCAGCGGGCTGCAGATGCGGCGGAACATGTTGGATTCTTCCATTCCTTTTCCTCCATGGGTGTAGGGGACTGGATCGGGGAGTGGTGGAAGGGGTTGAGCCGTGGTGGTGGTGTTGTCGATGTTTCAAACAGAAGGAAAAGGGACTTCTCTTCAGGAACTCGATGAGTTGAAGAGACGAGGGCACGAATCTATCGTCCGGGTACACGGAGTACAGCATCTCACACTTACCTCCCTGATTTGGGTTGGCTCCAGATCTCGCTGGCGAAGCAGAAGCCTGTTTGGTTTGGCCGTCGAGACGCATGAACGGTGGATGATGGCAACGGGTCATTGGTGACCTGGCCAGCCCAACATACCTGCATGAACCCGTTGGCTGACGACTGTCTTGCGAGTATTCGAGGTGTGCGGGATGAAGAGTTGGTTGGCGGAAGTGGCTTGCCACTGAACTTTTTTTTGTTCTGGAACCTGCAAAGTTGACACGACTGGAACAAGTCTTGAATCCGCCACTTTGTCTGAACACCTATTTCTGGCTTTCGCCCTGACTCCCCGACAAAGAGCTTGCTCCCGTCGACACTTGCAACAATGTTGCGGGGAGAGTGGTATCGAACAGGTACCCTCCAGAGGGCGGAACCGAACGGGCTAGGGGGTGGGTTGCTGTGCCGTTCCCCTCCAGTCCGGCACGACATTCCATCCTCGCAATCGCATCCACGCATCCCGCCCGGCCGTTCCCACCCCCGAGCTCCCCGACGGCCCCCGGGTTCGGTTGCTGGGCACGCTGGGGATGGGGATGGGGAATGCAGGGTCGCACCAGGGGGCCCCTCCCCCAGGGGCCAGAATCCCCCAAATTGCCTCTCCGCCCAATGCATTTTCCATGCACTGCACCACCGCACTCGCACTTGCATCGGTTATGTCTGGGTGCTGCTGTTTGACGTTTGGATGTTCTCGGCCCCCTTTCTGGCACGTTTGGCCTTTTGCTTTCTTTCTTCCCCTCTCCCCCCACCCACCAACTGTGACCCTCCTTTCCGGCTATTAAGCCATTTTCTCTCATTTGATTCTCTTTTTCACTCACTCATTGCCAATTGGGCCTGTTGACGGTCTCTTATCCCCTCGCTGCCTCTCGGTCTCTCGAAACTTGGACCCGGTTACGTCCCAAAAGTCGCCTCAAACCACGTTGCTGATCCCGACGAAACAATCGAATCACTCCATTGCGCATGGACGCTCCATCGAAACAAACAGACGAAACCCTAACCTCTTGCGAATTGGGCATGCCTGTGACGTCGACTGTTCCCGTATGGAAGCATTGGCCTTCTTTCAATCGATACGAACGATCCTCGACCACAGACACGACAACAAACACCACCCCGCCAGACGCGCTCATGACCTTGACCACAAACCCGACAGTTCCGAGCAACTTGCCTTGTCACTTCACCGAGCTACCACCATCTGCAGTCAATCGTCAGCTTATTGCCAACTCCGTCCTTGCCGAATCCCATCCACAGATCACGAATCAAAGGCCCGAACAGGTGCCTTCACCCACCACCACTCTTCGTCACGACGGACACATCGGAGCAGTGCTCACAACCCACTTCAACACACACTAGCGTCGAACCCCGCGGCGCAACTACACAAGGGGCCTACAATAAACCACCGTCGTCATCGACTGGAACCATTGGAAGGACAGTCGTCCAGGAACACAGCACACAACCACCATCATGTCGTTGCTAGTCGGCCTTCAGTCTGTCCTCTTCTACGTCCTGTCCTGCACACCATGCTCGCAGGTCGTCAACCGCCACAAAGCAAAGACCACAGCAAAGGTCAAGCGCGAGGAGAAGGCGCGCGTTGTTGCTGAACAACCACACATCTACCACCACCCCGTCGCCTTCACGACGAATCCGTTCTGGGCAGAGGAGATCCGCATGGGGCCCCATGTGACAAAGGGAAGAAATGGGAAATACATCCTGGACCGAGATATGGGGAGCAAAGAGCTGGCGAGCAAGGAGCTGGGAAGCAAAGAGCTGGGAAGCAAGGAGAGGAGGAGATCCATCTACGGGCGACGCAGCACAACACAAGAACCCTCGGCTACAAAACCGCCGACACCACCACACTCTGATGGATCGCCAACTGTGGTCCAAGAGGAGGACACCGCGAGCGCCGTCCTCAGCCAGACGGCATCGGTCTCAACAGGGGACATATGCATCCGGAAGCCCGACCAGCGCGAGGATGAAGTGGTTTGGGGCCACGAGTTCTCTAAGACAGGACAGAAGCTCTTCGATGCCATCAAACAGGCCGGGACCACAGCCGGTCGGTTCGTGGAATCAAAGCTGGGGATAGAGAAACCAGTCACAGAGCGGGACCGCCAGAACTTCTACTTCAAAAACCCACCCGTCAACGACCATCACCCTCCCATCGTCCGAAGCAAACCCGCCCACCCCGACGCTCTCAGCTGGATGCTCCAACCCCCGCCACCAGCTAAGTTCATGGAGGCCAGGGTCCCGCTCAGCCGCGCGACTAGCACCACAAGCGCCCAATCCAGGCAATCGAGGCAATCGAGGAGAACGGCACCAAGGACCGCAATGGGCCGACGGGTCGGCGAGAGAGCGCTGGAAGCCAAACTCCGAAACGGAGAAACCCCCCACAACGAACACAAACCTGTTCCAACAACCTCTCCAAAGAAAACAAGATCCCGCCGAGGGACCACATCGTCATCCGTACAGACATGGAGCCGCGGTACAACGGCAGGGAGCTTCACGACATCGGGAAGCGATGACGAGGAAGAGATGTATCGCCAGAGAAGCATTCAGCGACGCCACAAGAGTCGGCGGGCCTATGCCACGCCCATGCCCTCGGAGGATTCGGAGGACGAATACATCTCGATAGCACTCGAGAGTCTTACTGGGATCCCATCGACTGCTGTGCAGAAGCCGAGGCTGGCCATGATTACCAGGTCCGATTCGGGCGTCAAGAGGAGGGTGGCGAGCGAGCCCGTGCTGGCGAAGCTGCTGCAGGACGTGGTCAACATGTCGGCGGAGGGGGAGAAGGTCCCCGGGGAGGAGTTGCTTGCCACGTCGGTGGACAGTGGCGTTGGGATGCACTTCCGATGAAGGCTGGAGTCTCGACATACGCAGCACCAAACAAACCACAACCCACACGACCTCTACAACAACCACACGAACCACACACACACATTTTCCTTGGTCAACACTCAACATACACAACGGACATGGACACTAGCAGACACCCCATGATCCACAACACACAACACACACAACGGGCATGGACACCAACAGACACCCCATGATCCCCAACACACATGATCCACCCGATTTCTCTTTTCTCTCTCTTCAACAAGGACGCAGCATGCAGGTGCAGGCATTGGGTGGTGTTGTCATTTTTTGCATTCTTATTTCCGCCTTCGAGGCTGGCTGGTTTGGGATAAACAAAAGGGTGCGGCGGCTGGCTGGCTTGCCTTTGCTTTGGTTTTTTTAAACTTTCGCTTTTCTGGCTTGGGAAAATTGGGAGTCCCTCCTCTGGGGAGCGAGTGGACGGGCGTTTGGGATAGGCATGGGAAGATTTGCATTTGGGCATGGCGCATTGGGTTTGCAAGGAGTTGGCTGCTTTGGAGTATTTTGTATCGATTCGATTCTTTGATGAGGCGGGCATTCCGCGGGGGACGAGGTTTGAGGAGGAGGATGGGTTGGCATGGGCTCAGGGCTCAGAGGAGACCCTTGACGCGATGCTCTAGAGGCATATCAGAATTGAGGATATGACCACATTCACGGTTGCTGCTGTTCTTGTGATTTGATTCTGGGGTATGCTGGTGATTCCATTCCTGTATGTTGCCTACCCTCCACCAAATCCATGCCCATCATGTCCATTCCCGTCAATACTCCATAACGCCTCAACACAGTCAGTCCCCCCTTGATAATGCTCCCAAGCTACCTCAAATCACAAATGAACACCGGCCCCATCCCCCTGCCCATCCTCCGCCTCCGCCTCCCTCAACAGAGCTTCCATCCGCCCCCTCAGCTCCGCATCATCCATCGTCCCCCCACCATTATCCATCCTCAGCTCCCCCCCGCTGATCACCCCCGTCTGAAAAGTCCCGTCCGTCCACGCCGACGAAAGCTCCGTCTCCTCTTTCTTGTCCTCCCCCTCCCCATCTCCATCCACCCCCTCAACCTTATCCAAGCTCGCAAACGTAGCCCACTCCACCCCGCGCTTCTCGACCTCGACGCGCACGAGGCCGAGGCGCTCTTGCATGCGCGCGATGACAACCGTGTTCTCGGCGATGGCTTCGACGCAGACGGGGTCTGGCGCAGGGACGGGGGCGTCGGTGGCGGAGGGGTCGGGGGTCGGGTTGGCGAAGGGCTGGAGCTGCTCGTTCGAGTAGTCGAGGTGCGCGATCGAGTTGCGCAGTTCGAGGACTTTGAGGTGCAGGGTGGAGAGGGGGAGGTCGAGGAGGGCGGAGGCGAATTTGGAGGGGGGGATGGGGTCTGTTGGCATTTTTGCGGTGGTTGTTTGGTTGGAGCTGGGAGTGGTTGGTACGGTGGTGAGGTTGGAGTGAGGTGGTGGTGAGATTGGTGGTTGTTCTGTTTGTTTGTAGAGCAGACAGGCAGAGTTGAAGATGATGAAGCTGTTGCGGGGAGCTTCCGGTTCATGGGGTGCGGGGCAGCGGGCAAGGGGCACTGCAGGCGCAGGGGTCTTGCCCGGGTGCGCCGCTGATCTGCCCTGCCATCAGCAGAAACATTCCCAACTCCTCCAAAGAAAAAGTTGACGATCCTACCAACCCCCCACAACGATCCCAACACTCGTGGATGGCGGTGCGCATGCCGCTTCCACACCGTTCTGAACTCCCACAATGAGCGGATGCCCCCTCGTCGGCGTCAACGCTTTCCGATCGAGCGTCCAGATCGCCTTCCAGCAACTCCCGAAACCCTCCTGCGGCCGATTACGAGTCCCTCCACCGAGCCGATGCTTCTCCCTCCGACCATTGTCCGTGCCGCACCCGACACTGCAATGCCAGTCCGCCTCAAGACCTACCGCCGACCGACGTCTGGTCTTGGGGAGTCTCAGCCCTTTCCCCTCACAGCAAGGCGTCCGGACACATGCGACAAAGAAGTCGAGATATGCGGTTATTACACACTACGTCGAGATCCCCCGCAACTACGATGACGCGACTGGGCTCCCGTTCCGGCAGAACGACCTGGGGCCGACTGAGGTGGTCAAGATCTTTGGGCCGTCGCTGTCGACGGTAGACGCCAACCAGCTCCTTCGGATCATACACGGGCGCCGAGTTGCGGGGACGCTGGATGACCCGGAGCTCCGGGTTAATACGGTCAGGTTCAAGGAAAAACACAAGAAAACAGCCTTGGAGTGGCTGCGGAAAACCGTGCCGGTGGACGAGATTACCAACGCCGGGCTGCGGGCCGAGGATGAGCTGGCTGTTCTGGAGAGAGGGTTGGAAGCGGAGGAGGGCCAAGAGGAGAATGCCGAACAAGAACCAAAGCCCTCTGGAAGTTGGATCCAGAAAAAGCTCTTCAAGGAAGCGCCCAGCACCGACGTCTACGGTCCCAGCGTGTTTGACGCCATCCGCGCCAAGAACATTGCAAGGAACGAGGAGCTGGAGCGCCAGCGAAAGGAGGCAGAGGAAGCCAAGAGGCTGGAGGAGCTGGCGAACCACCAGTCCGGCGAGCTCCAGACCATCGGCGAGCGAAAGCTCGGCCCGGTGACCCTCCCACCACCAAGTCCGAAGATGCAAAAGTGGATGGACGCCGCCACCTCGGACCTCGAGGCACCGCCCGAGATGTCCAAGACGGAGCGCATCCTCCCCTCGGCCGTCGCCGCCCTCCTCCTATCCGGACTCGTCGCCGCCTTCGCCCACTTCTACACGGCGCCCCGCCGCTCGGAGCGCCTGTTCCCCGACATCCCCCCGGCCGCCGCCACGGTCGGGCTCCTCATCCTCGCCAACCTCGCCGTCTACGTCGCGTGGAAGACGCCGCCGCTCTGGGGCATGCTGAACCGCTACTTTGTGCTGACGCCGGCCACGCCGCGGCCGCTGCAGCTCGTGGGCGCCATGTTCTCGCACCAGACGCTGCAGCACGCCGTCGTCAACCTCGCGACGCTGTGGTTCCTCGGCACGCGCCTCCACGACGACGTCGGGCGCGGCGAGTTCGTCGCGACGTACGCCAGCGCCGGCGCCGTCGGGTTCCTGGGGTCGCTGACGTCGATCGTTCTGCGCAACCGGCTCGAGCTGACGACGCTGGGCGCGTCGGGCGCCGTGTACGGCGTGGGCGCGGCCTGGTTCTGGCTGCACCGCTTCGAGGGGTTCAAGATGTTTGGGCTGATTCCCGAGGCGTATAGCGGGGTCCCCGGCATGGCGTTTATCGGGCTGGCGATTGGGATGAATATCGCGGCGGCGTTTTCGCCGACGACGAGGATAGACGTCGCGTCGCATCTGGCGGGGGCGGCGATGGGGATCTTGGCTGCGCATCTGATTGAGGTGAAGAGGGGGTGGGCGAAGGGGAAGGGCCCGGTGGAGGTTGCCGCGGTTGTTCCCCCGGTGGAGGCCGCCGCGGTTGTTGCAGCTGCTGTGCCGGAGCCGGCGCAAAAGGCAAAGTGAGGGCGGGAGTGACTTTGTCCATGTGTAATACTGTACGACGGGGTTGGAACGGAGATATATATCCCTCTACTTTACATACGCACGGAGCAGGAGTAGGAGTAGTGTACATGAATACATACGGCCTTTTGGGACATGCTATCAGTCTATCTCCGTGGTTGACGGAGTTGAGGCCGCCGGAGGGCACCAGCTCGCAACCATGACCCTCATCGGCGAAGCAGGGGGGCGGGCCGGTGATAAACATGATGCCCGGTTCGGCCATCGCCAAGCCAGGCACGGAAAGGGGCCAGGGGCGGGTGGGGGTTCGATCGCGAAAACGCATCCATCCCCCCGGTCCCCACTTGATCTGCCTTGGTTCCTGAGACTTTGCGCGACGCATCCCTGTTTCCGAGCCGAGGAAAGTTTGATATCACCCCATTGAACAATGAGCGTCCTCGACGAGTTTGTAGGCGTCGAGTCCGGCCCTGCGCACAATGCATCAAACTCCGACGGCGATACTGGACTGGAGCACAGCAGAGAGCTGAATGAAGGATGGACTGCACTGAGACAGGGATCATGTTTCCCCTCTCTCACAGTGGTGGTGCCGACCACCCGGTCATCCCCACCCACCCACACGGCCATCAGCTGCCCGGCCGGAGGCCTGTGACGCAACCGCGCCTTGTGGTGGTGGTGGACAAAGTAACCTAAATTTATATTGAGTACCTTGAGTACCAGGGAAGTGGGTTTCCAAACCGAAAGGCTAGGGAGCATGTTGCAGATTCAAGGTTCGGAGATGGTTTGCGCATGTTTGCGCAGGAGGAGGGAGCCTTGTGCTTGTGGGCATCCTTCCTTTCAGAGGGGTTGTCGTCCGAGCGAGCTCGGTCTTGTTGGAGGAGGAGAGAGGAGGTTGGTTGAATGTATCTTACTGCGTCGTCGAACGAGCTGAACTGGCTCGGCATCGCAGCTGAAGAACAATTGACCCTCCTATCATGCGGGCGACGCAACAGCGGATCGGGGGGTTGGGTCGCGATATGCAATGCGGGTGGTGGTGGTGCCAACATCGTGGACGAGAGGAGGAATGTGATCCAAATCCTTGTCAACGCCTGTATCCGTAGCCGACGTAATTTCCCCTGGTCGTCGGACTTTTTCTATCCCCCTCCATCCTCCTCCCTCTCCCTCGCAACAAGTTCGTTCGCCGAGTTTGTGTTGTTTCGTCTCCGAACCTTGTCCCACCCCCCAATGAAATCGTCGTGAGACCGTAGGTCCGTCGTCGCATAATTCCCCAGGCGTGCCTCGCTGCTCACCCCACGAAACGAAACGAAACGAACCTCTCCCCAAACCCACCCCAACAACGAAAAAAACCCACAACCATGCCCCCCCGCCGCGACCCCGACGCCGACCTCTTCGAGTCCGACGAAGAAGAAGCCGAATCCGCCCACCCCCCGGCCGCCCCGCGAAACCCCTACGCCTCCTCCTCGCAATGGCGCCACCAGGAGTCGACCGCCTTCCGCCGCGCCGCCGCCGCCCAGCAGCAGCAATCCCAACGGCGCGGGGAGGCCCAACCATCTGTGCCGCAGTCCCCGCAGGCGCGCGACGCCGACGCCCACACGGGCGTGGCTGACCTCGCCGACTTCCTCAACGCCTCGCGCATCGCGCCGCCCGCGGCCGACGACCGCCCGACCACGCCGCGCTTCACGCCCGTCATCGCGGGCGCGGCCGAGGCCAAGGCGCGCGTGGAGGGGCGGGACACGGAGGAGGGGGCGGCGGACCTGGCGGGCAGGCAGGCGCCGCCGCCGGATGGGAGGGACGTGGCGGTTGGGCCGCTGTTGAATTACAGGCGGATGGAGGGGGAGTGGTGGGTGGGGAGCGTGCTGGTTGTGACGAGGGGAGGGGGGAAGAATGTGGAGGGGCTGTTTCGGCCGGTTTTGAGGCTGCGGAGGGGCGGGGGTGAAGGGGGGGAGGAGGTGGAGGGGTTTTGTCTTTATTCGGATCCGAGGTGTACGTTTTGGAGGTTTGATCTGAGGGTGGCGATGGGCGGGGAGGAGGCGAGGTGGGAGTATGAGCTGCCGGGGATGAGGCTTCATTGTCGGGTGAAGCCGAGGGTGAATTCGTTCTGGGTGCCGGCGAGGGAGGAGAGCATGCGCATCATGTTCCACTCGTGCAACGGGTTCAGCGTGGGGACGGACGAGGAGGCGTATAATGGCCCGGCGCTGTGGAAGGATGTGATGAGGAGGCATGGGGAGGTGCCGTTTCATGTCATGTAAGGCCGACTAGTGGACGACGGTGGCTTTGAAGGGGGTGATGCTGACTTGGTGTAGGATTGGCGGTGGTGACCAGATTTATTGCGATGCTATTCGCGTGTCGGGGCCGCTCCGCGCGTGGACGGACATCTCGAACCCCAAGAAGCGGAGGGAGTATCCGTTCCCGGAGAGCCTGCGCGAGGACTGCGATGACTGGTATCTCAAGAACTATCTCGAGTGGTAAGTCTTGCGGTTGGGGGTTGGTGGAGGTTCTGGCTGACCCGTGTTGTAGGTATGGGACCGAGATGTTTGCCGTGGCCAATGGCCAGATTCCGCAGATCAACATCTGGGATGACCACGACGTATGTTGTGTCTGTGTTCGTGCTGGGGGTGGTTGCTGACCTGGCCAGATCATTGACGGATTCGGGTCGTACGTGAACGAGTTTATGAAGTGCGATGTAAGTGTTACTTGGTCTCCCGGAAGGAGACAGTTGTTGACAGGAAACAGGTTTTCAGGGGCATCGGCGGTGTTGCCCACAAGTACTACATGCTCTTCCAGCATCACATGTCCCCGCCGCCTTCGACGTACACGTCGGACGCCGTCCACCGGAGCAAGGGGGAAAAGGGACAAGGAATCGATCCCAACCAGACCGTCAACGCATATGTCCACCCTCCTATGACCGAGCCGGGCTACATTATTGGCTCCAAGCATGGCGTGAGTTTCACCCGATCAACTGGGTAAATCGGAACTGACATGTGTAGCCCTATGTTCTTGAGCACTCGCACAACATCTTTGCAAAGCTGGGAGCGAGGATAGCGTTTGTGGGCATCGACGCCCGTACCGAGGTGAGTGGCGTTGACAAGCCAGTTCTCATCTGCCGTTTCTGACACGACATATTAGCGCACGAGACACCAGGTCAACTATCCGGAGACGTACGATCAAATCTTCCAGCGAGTCCGAGAGGAGCTGTCGGCCGCAGCGAGCGCCGGGAAACCCTTCAAGCACCTCATCTTGCTCCTCGGTGTGCCCATTGCGTATCCTGTAAGTCTCGCCCCTTGGAAGAAGCTGGCCGTATCTGACTTCCCTAGCGTCTCACATGGCTGGAAAACATCTTTGCCAGCCCCTTGCTGGGGCCCATCAAGTTCCTCAACCGGCGGGTCGGCTTGGGCGGGAGCTTCTTCAACAGCTTTGACGGCAGCGTCGACCTCCTCGACGACTTGGACGACCACTACACGGCCAGAACGCACAAGAAGGAGCGCAACCACCTGATCCACCGGCTCCAGGGCGTCTGCGCCGAGTTCTCGGTGCGAACAACCATCCTCGGCGGTGACGTCCATCTCGCGGCGCTGGGTCGCTTCTACGCCAAGCCCAAGATGCACATCCCCGTCGAGAACGACTACCGCTACATCGTCAACGTCATCTCGTCCGCCATCACCAACAAGCCCCCGCCGGCGGCCGTGGCCAACCTCCTGTCCCGCCGCAACAAGATCCACCACCTCGACCACCACACCGACGAGACCCTCTTCAAGCTCTTTGACAAGGACCCCGGCGAAAGCCAAAAGACCGCCGACCAGTCCGTCCCCCCTCCCCCCTCCCATCCCTCGCAACCCCCTGCTAACAACCCCCGCAGCAACCAAGTCACCATGCCCTCCCGCAACTTCGCCACCATCACCGAAAACTCCCCCAACAACGCCCACCACAACGGCGACCCCGCCCCACCAAACCACCCCCCTCTCACCTCCCCGGCCTCGCACCTCGCCCCCCCGTCCTCCCTCCGCCCGCCCGGCTCCTCGGCCGGCCACAGCGTCGCCAGCCACCGCTCGCACCGCAGCAACTCGTCGGGCTCATCGTTCCGGCCGTCCAAGCACGGGCGGCGCGACCCGCGGCTGCCGATCCAGGCGGGCGAGGTCGGCGCGGGGACCAAGCACAAGGCGGCCGACCCGGCGCAGCACGGCAAGGGGCACGACGGCAGCTTGGACGTCTGCATCCGGGTCGAGATTGACTGCCACAACGCGGAGGGTGTGACGGAGGGGTATGGCATGTCGATTCCGGCGTTGGAGTACAGGGGGCCGAAGCCTGAGTCGGTGAGGGGGTGGAGGAGGAGTTTGGCGAGTCGGGATGGGAGTGAGGGGCATCATTAGGGGGTGAAAATGGGGGGGTAATGCTGGGGATCTTGTGATGGGTAGTATCGTGGCACTCTGCTAGGAGTTGCATTTCTTGGGCGTTTTTTTCGTCTCTCGGTTTTCAAGGTATAGGCGGGGATTGATCGGTGATGAAGGGGACGAGGTGGATGACGGTTGGTGGGAGGAAGAGTTTTGTCATTTTCGATACCATTGTCGTAGATTTCGGTCACGTCGCTTGTTTGTCGTCAAGAAGGTGCGCTGTTTTGAATTTTACACACTCTGTCTCGATGCACCTCTGCTCTTTCCCAACAGGCTCAGACTGGGCGTCAGGTGGAAAGTACAACCGGCCAGGGCAGGGAGTATAAACCCCCCCCCCCCCTCTTTTGGATTTTCCACCGTTTTTTGGTTTTCTTCCTCCTTCAACCACCCCGTCCTTAGCCCCATGAAACTTGTCGGTGGCGCCGCACGATTTACTATCCATTGTCTGCATTATCTGCTTCGCATGGACATTGTTTCTCCCGACTGAGACCGACGCCGCATTCAACCGCTCCATGGCTGCTACGTCCTGATGTCAGAACGCCTGGTCTCGAGTGGCCGTCGAGTATCCTCTTTACTTCAGTTATCTTCGGAGATTGTCATATTGATAGGCACCCACCACCAACTCTCATCTTTCCCTCCATATCCACATATCTCCCTGCTAGACATCCTCCTTCCCATCAACACCAGCACCCACCTCCCCCTCCATCACCACCGGAAACGACGCCACCCCAAAAACTACCGGTCCCACCCCCGCAACCACAAGCGCCTCCTTCAACCCCCTCGGCACCCTCCGCTCCCTCCCCGGCCTCGCCCTCCCCCCAGCCTTCCTATGTCGATAAACCCTCACCCCGTGAACCGAAAGCGAGATGATATGCAACAACCTAACCCACCCTTGATCAGCAACACCATCAACCAAACAACCCAAAACCACCCCCCGACCTCACGCAGGAGAACAAACAACAGGAGATGGATAACTCACCCCTCAACCCCCCCACCCCCCGCCCCCGCCCCCCCAACCGCAACCCACCCATCCCCCTCCCCATACGGAAACCGCCCATACCTCCTCGTCAGCGCATGAATGACCACCAACTCAACCGTCAGCGTCACGGCCGCGCCCAGCCACACACACACCAAAAACACATCCAGCGCGAGCACGGCGTAGATATTATAAATCCTAGGGAACCCCTTGACCCTGAACCTCGACAGGGAAGTCCTGGGGGACTCGGACAGGGAGAGGACGTGGTAGGTGGAGGCTGTGATGTTGAAGATTGCCTAGGGTACCTAATGTTAGTATCACCGGGGGGGTGGGGGGTAAGGGGGGACGTGCAGCGACGACGATGAAGATGTTCCCTGGTATTGCGATGGTGGCGACGCCGTAGGCGCCGAAGCCGAGGACGACGAGGGCGAGGAGGAGTTGGAGGAGGCGGAGGGGGAGGAAGTAGCGCGGGTAGAGGGGGATGTGGTCGCGACCTGGGGGGCGGAGGGGAGTGGTTGTCATGCTGGGGAGGGGGTTCGGTTGTGCTTGTTTACTTGTGGTGGGTCTGGATTCAGGGGCTGGAGGGGAGGGCATTCACACTTGCATTCATTGCAGAAACCGAGGACAAAAGACAGACGGAGCAGTGAGGAAATGAAAACTACGAGGGGACTGTATATGCCTTTCTTTTTCATATTTCTGCCATCCATCCACCTCTCTAGACTCCAAAAGCTTCAAGTGACGACTGCTGTTGAGACCCTGAAGGCAATAGGTGCTTGGCTGAATGTACGACACGGGATAGGTCGGCGCAGTCACTTGAGCCAGGAGCCACACCACACTTCAGTCAGGTTGAGAAGCGTGACACCGACAGGCGGGCTGGCCCCGTGAGGGGTTCAACACACACCAAACGCCCCTTGATTTCCAAGACACCACCATCCAAGACATGCCTTGAATTTGTGATGCCGAGACTCCAAGTAGGTAATAAAGTAAAAATGCCAAATATTCTGGTATTCGCTGCCCCAAACCACCCCAACAAGAACATTAACTAACCCCCCCCAAAACCATCACCCCGTCCATCGAGAATACACACAAGGTAGGTAGATACATGGCCGCTGGCATCGGTTGCTCGTCTATCATGACATCCCACCACCTTTTGAACCTCCCCAAGCTTCTAAAAAACCGCTGTCGTCGTACACTGCATCCTCCCTTCGTACATATCCCCTCTCGACACGGAGAGAAAAGTCCATGCAATCAACAACAACAACCCCAAACCTCCTCCACCGAGAGAAATAAAAATAAAGCCAAAAAGAGGGCTATGATGGGTATCAAAGCGAAGTGAAAACATCAAACCCCAACGTCGAAAACACAACAACAACAACAACAATATACTCGGGGACTGACCCCCGCCGCTGTTAAACTTTGTCCTCCACCCGTCGCATTCTATACGCGCTATGCCCCCCCCTCATCATCATGCAAAGTCGTTATCCCCATCATTCATGACCAGCTGGTCCACGCGCTGCACCAGCTCCTTGGTCTCCCTGGCAATCTCAAACGCGATCGGCGGCAGCGTCTGCGTCCACATGCGCCACTCGCGGCTCTTGGTGTCCTTGCCCTCGGCCGCCAGATCCACGCCGCGGCTGCCCGCCTCCATCAGCCGGTCGCGGCACGTCGCCAGCCGCCGGACGAGGTCCACGCCGCTGGGGCCGAGCGCCTCCGTCTCCGCCACCACCTGCCCGACCACGTCCGAAATCGTGTTGATCTCCTCCGTGACCTGGTTGATGTCGGCGTCGTTGCGGATCAGCTGCACGAGGTTCTGGATCGTCTGCACCAGGACGGCCGTCTGGTCCTCGAGGTAGATCTTGAGATCCTCCGTCTGGTTGTCCTGGCGACGCGTCGCGCCGTAGGGGTTGTTGGGAATGGGAGGGAGATTCTTAGCCATGCCGCCGTACCCCATGCCGTTGGTGCCGTTGGGTGTCGTGTTGCTGAGCCCGCGGCCGCGAGTCATCGGTTGCTTGGTCGAATAGGATTCCCGTGGTGAGCTCACGGGGCTGTAGGCTGACGAGTCGACGCTGGCCCGGGAGAGGTTGCCGAGCCCCTGGAAGGGTGGCGGCGGAGGAAGGACGTCCTGGGACAATATCGCGCTGGATACTTGGCTCTGGGCGTTGCTCCTGGGAGAAAAGAAACCGGTCGAGTCGACCGGGGTGATGGTCCCATCGTCGTCGTCGTCGAGCTCGCCGGCGGGAGTAGACCGGATCTTGACGGTCCGCAGAAGCTCAACCACTGCGGCGACCAGGTGAGACGCCGCGGCATCGAGGAGCGACACCGGTGAGATCCCGGCCGCCGCGGCAAAGTTTTTGGACGCCGTGATGAGGTTGTTCGCCGTCGAAGACACTCGGGATTTGAGCTTGGTTCGCTGCTGGAGAACCTCTTCGCTGCTCGCGGCCGATTCGTCAATGTCCTTTGTGATCCGGCGGACGCTGACCACGACGGACTTCATCGCGTCGATCACCCGCTCCGGGTTATCGGCCCGCGCTCGCTGGAGGAGCTCGTCGATGGCGATTTGGAACTTGGTGACGTTGACGTCCTTAACCAGGCCATTCTCCTGCGTGAAGCCCTTCTCCCGCACGTACTTGCCAGCGTCCTGGTCAATCGTCAAGCCGAGAGACGACGCCCGCATGTTGCGAAGCTGCGTCTTGGTGCGCGCATAGCGATTGCGCCAATCCCGAACCTCGAGCTCGAGAGACTCAATGGTCTTTTCCAGCTCGGCCTGCTTCTCCCAGGCACCCCCGCTCTGTTGCGACAGCATCCTCATCTCGCGGAGGAATTCTTGCGCCTCGCGCCGAACTTCCTCGGTAACTTGCTGCTGCTCCTCCAGCGAGATGCGCAGGTCCTCGTTTTCCCTCTCCAAGTCTGAATTGGCAGGCCCGTTGGATCTGGCGCTGGTGTTGGCGCTGGCCTGGCGGGCTTGCTCGAGTTGTTCCCTGAGGCTGCGAATCTCGTCCTCGTGATCCTCCTTGGTGCGCTCCAGCTCGTTCCGCAGCGAGTCACCGAGGTCTTGAGCATCCGCAATCTGATCCTCCAATCTGCGGCGCTCGTCATCCCAAGTGCGGCGTTCGTCTTCCCAGTTCTTCTTCTCCATGTTTGCAGCGGAAGCTCTCGAGCGCTCGCCATCGAGGAGATCAGCGATCTCGTCATCCTTCTTTTTGATTACGTCCTCCAAGCTTTCGGCCTTTTCTCGCAAGTCTCGGACTTGTTGCTCATATTCATCGAGGAGCTTCTTGTGTGTCTGCAAACTGTCAGTTGGAAGCATGAAAATACAAGGCAAAATTACTGACCTCTGACGCTTCTGTGCTTCGTTTCCTCTCCTGCTCCAGGGCAAGACCACCCATGCGACCATAGCTGTCTGCCTCCCCATTCTCAGGGCTCAGCGGAGTGTCTGGGTCGTCATCCTCCTCCACCATGGTGCTCTTATTGGGCACGATTGTGTTGCTCTGGAACTGCTTGGCCATTGGCCGTCCATATTCGCCATTCGGCAACCCGGGGGATGGAAATCCGTTTACGGGAGTCGGTGCCCCGCGACCACTTCGTACCGAGCTAGCCTCCGAAGGGCGGCGACGGCTCTGTCCCCTAGGAGGGAATCCGTTCATTCCTCCCCCGACCGGTGTTTGGGTTTGTGATCGGCTTGGCGGCCGTCGGATAGACATGGGACTACCAACGCGCGGGATATCACCGACGGCGAAACGGGGATAGCGTCTCTCCAGCTCGCAAAATACGTCCGTAGCGAGATCTCGAAAGCGTGGAGAGCCGAGCGACGACAGCTTTTGCCGCGCCTGATTCCGTTTTGGGTGAAAGTTTTCTTCGGGCAGGAGAAAGTCGGGGGGTCCTGTCCCTGGGGGCGCGTTGGCGGGAACGCGGGCGGCCGATTCCCTTCGCTTGAGCTCATCGTAGACGTCGGTACTCAGTTCGAGAAACTGCACCCCAGTAAGGCGCTGAAGTTTGTCGCGAGCCTTGTTCGGGGGAGGCTTTGGGTTGCCATCGCGCGAGGCGGCCGAGAGGTAGCGCTTGAGCGACACATAGTGCTCCGAGAGGACAAACTCCTGGTTCTCCGCCTGCTGGCTCTGGCTCCTGCCGCTCTCGCTCCTTGCATAAAGGTTGGTGCCGGCGCTGGACCGGCCGACCGAGGGCGGCGGAGAGGGACCGCCGACACTCCTAGGCCCGGGCGGGAAACCCCCATTCATAGCAGCCTTTGCGGAGCCGGCGGAGTCGGGGGGTGTGATGAGTTGGCCTCTGTTGTTGGAGTAGGGTCCTGCGTCCTTGTCGGGAGGCGGGTATGCCCATTCACTACCGCCTAGAGAGACAGGTGACAGCGGCGGATTGAGGCCATTCATTGTTTTCGGGCCCGGGGGGTTCGAGGACGGGGCGGCGCGACGGGGTCAGTCGGCCCCGGGCGCAAGTCGACGACGGGGTACTCGGTAGAATCGGAGAGATCGGAGACGAGTGGGCGAGGATTCGGTATCGGTATGGTATGGAGTGTCGGTATGGAGTGTCGGTGACTCGGTATGGACTTGATGCCGCGTGGACGTGTCGAGACTCGAGGACGAGGATCCGTCGGCGTTGACAAAGAACGGGGAACAATGTTGTACAGCAGAAGTCGGTCGGTGCAGCTTGTCACAGCATGAAACGCGACAGTGGCAGAGTGGGCAGGCCCCCTCTGGGCGGTGGGCGGCTGGGAGGGTGGTGGTGGTGGTCACTGGTGGGAGGATTGTGCAGGACGGGCGGCGGCGGATGGCTGATGCGGTTCCAGGGGCCCAGTCCAGTCGGAAGAGCGCGAATCTGCCAACGGCGAGCAGGGATTGGTCGGCGTGGCTTTGTACCTTTTTTTTTCGGGGGCGGGTGAGGAATGGCGCCCGGGGTGCCAAGATGAGTGTAAAAGGGGTTGACGAAGTCGGAACAAGTTGACGATCGAATGATTGTGGGCGGTCGGAAGACTTGGATATCTACGAAATGAATGATGGCAGCAGAGGCCGTTCTTTGCCTTGTGCAAAATATAAACGATGGTGGTTGGCCTCGAATGACGACAGCGAGTTGTTGGCCGGTCCTGTGTTTGTTGTCCTGGTGTGGACTCGTGGATTGCATTGATTGTTGGCGAGGAGCGAGGAATTGCAGCAGCCAGGCGAAATGGATCGCCAGGGGAACTCTTTGATCAGGGCTCCGCTCCGCACAGAGTTCCTCGCACTCTGCGCGATTGCCCTGCGCCGTTGGGGAGGCAATTTCCCCGTCTTTGTTTAGTCGCGCGCTACGCTACCTACGCTACGGCAGGAACGGTCATCGGTGATGCACGCAATGTTGAATGAATGGACGAGTCAAAGTCGAAGGCCGAGTCTCGGTCAGCTGGACTGGTCTTGCAGAGTCAGAGGTCTCCAAAGCACATTTTGAAAGTGTCTGTCTTTCTTTGAGGCGTGGAGGCGTGGAGGCCTGGGGAAAATGTCGATTGCCACCAGTGACCGAACCACCCACGGACACCTGGATTTCATCGTGGCCCCCAAAAAAGACGAAACAATCTGGTCGGAGCGAGAGCAAGGAATTGGAGTCAGGCCCGAAACCAGAAATCCCATCTTCACCAAGCGAGACAGGGATGGACGAGGCAGCCGACGGCGACACGTGGGCGAGTCCCGACCTCGCCGACCTCATCGAGGCCCGACTTCGAGTCTGTTCAAAATTCAGTGCCGGGTTTCGATGGCACGGGAAGTCCGCTGTTCAAACTTCAAGCTTTGGGGGCCATCCGGATTGGCCCGCCGCGGTGGTTTGCCCTCCCCTCTCCCACGGGCTCCCGCTGCTGCCGTTGCATTGATCGAGATACCCCAGATGCCTCCGTTTGATGTTCCGTACGCCGGGTAAATCGCTGGACTCTTGATGCTGGCTTCTAGAGCAACACCAGACATGTTTCCGCTTGGCAGTCCTTCTACGTCAACCTTCCAGAACCCGAGTCATCCATGTTGCCCGGTTCCGACCAAGCTGGCAGCATCTTCACCCCGCGAAACAAAGCTCGGGCGACATCAAAGAGCGCTTGGACTGTTGGGAAAATGCGTTAGGGACACGACCCTGTGCCGTTATAGAGTCAACGACTCAACCCATCATCATATTCATATCCTCAAACTACCCAATGCTCCGTCAGCCTTGGTCCCGTAAGCCGTGGTGGTATCATCGCTGTCCTGTGCCAAACTCCAGCGCCCAAATGCAAAGTGCCTCCTGTCCGAGGGCCTGTGTGCCCTATTCAAAACCAAGCCAGAGTCCAGGTGGCCGGTAGCTTTGGCCACCTCTCCTGCCACTCGCCCAGCACTTCTGGGACGCGTTCGTCAAATCCGGATCTCCCTGCTGCGCTGCCGGCATCAAAAGCCGTATCCCCAATCTTCTGTCTCTCCTCGGCCGCCACCTTGTTGAGCGAGTTGGCAAGGTCCACCATGGCCTTGCCTCCCACAGTTGCCTCCTCGTGGTTGTCCTTGATCTCAATGTTGATGACATGGACCGGTCGGTTGAGCGGCGAGCCTCGAGCAAGGAGGTCGTCGACGACGGCGTCCCAGCACCGCTCCTCGCATGTGATGACAATGTCGGCCACGCCGCCCTCCATGCCCTGGCTACCCTGATCCTTTTCGTGCTTCAGCCTGGGTACGCCGACCTGCCAGTCTTGCCACCTCTCGGGGCCCCATTTGATGTTGCGGTTCCGGTTCAGCATGTTCAGCAGCCCGTTTGCTTGGTAAAGGCGAGGGTCCTTTTCCTCGAGCTCTCGGTAGATGCCATCATACGACGTCTTGTTGAATTTGTAAACGTTGGGTTTATCTATGGCCGGGCCGGGCAGGCGGACCTGGGACCCCGTGCCAAAGGATATCACGGGGAACTTGGCTTCGGCCAGGCGCAGGTGCCCTTCCATTGATCTACAACAGGGCACGGTCAGGCAATGCTTTGGCGCTGCTCTCCCACTCAACCTACCGATTCTGGTTGCTGGCACACACCGTGCAGAACTTGAGCTTGAAGTCAGAGCCCCCCTCTTCTTGTCCATTCTGGGGGGGCTTGGACGACCCCGTGGCCCCGTTTGTGGTCTCCATATTGCAGATGAATCAAGTAAATAAACGCGGTTATCTCGAGTAGCAGTCGGTCGCAACGCCCGACATTGTTCCCAAGAGCGCGTCAGTGACTATCTGAGTTCCAGAGGTTAGCGATTGCATCTCTCTGGAGTGGATGGTGGCTCGAGGTGTTCCGCGAAAAGGATCAGAAAAAAGCGTATAAGGTTTATCACCACAGCCAATGGAAGTAGGCGTAAGACAGCTCCAATAAGGTAATCATCATGATGTAGGGAAGACAGGGAGGGGGGGGAGGGTATTTACCTGGCCGCTTTTTGTCGACGCAGCTGGCGGTTCTTCGACACGGTTGGATGATGGAAGCTCGAAGTTGCAGGTCCTTGTTCTGCATCGGCTTTTGAGGTCCAGGCAAGTGGATCCGGGGATCTTTAATGCCGGATGACACCGCCTCCCCGTTTTGGCGGTTCCTGGCCCGCCCTCGCCGCCCCAGCCCAACGAGCCGACCTCGAGCCGACCTGCAGGCCCCAGGGAGAGGGGACAGCGGGGTCGATTCGTTTGCGACTCGGGATAGTTTCTTTACAAAGTTCCCTGGCCGCGAGTATGAAGTCGAAGCTGCAGAGAAACATGTATGAATTCCACTTCTCTGCTCCGGGCTCATACGGAACTTTTCTACAGTTGTCTGGGGGTTCTAAAAAAAGCTTTGTTTTCTCTTCTGCCCTACCAGCGAGGGACACCTTGTCCTTGTTTCAGGTTACCTACTGCAGTGCTGCAAGCAGGTAACTACATATCCGGCCATGTGCGTCTGTCGAACTCACACCAGTCTGGATACTAGGTACCTACCTATCCAGCGGACATGCCACGTAGGAAAAAGATATCTTCCATCAGCTCAGAATAGGTCCCGCAGAGACATCAACAGACATGTCCGACTGAGACCGTCTCTTGGCTGGGGTACAAGACCTCGCCTTCGACAATAGGCTGGGCGCAAGCCGGGGCAAACAAAAGGCATGTTCGGACGGGGGCTCGGGGGCATTGGATGCTACCCGTCTCTGGGTGTCAAAACTTCCGTCCCGAACCGTCTCCATACCCATAGGCCGAAGACGGCCATGTGTACATATGATACACAGTATCCAGTAGACCCTGTAGAGGGCCTCGAAGAAGCCTCTGGGACTGGGGCATGCATTCCGCCCCCTCATTGCTCAGCTCCCGAGTCCTCGATTCGCTGGGAGTGAGTGAGCCTCTGAGCCTCTGCCGCACGGTGGTCAGAGCGAGTGGGCGACGGGCGACAAGTCGGTGCCGCTGGCCGCATTGGAAGCGCGCTTAGAGGTGCTCCCAGCCGCCCAGGGTCGCTTGGTCGCCTTCCATGCGAGCATGCCTGGTCGCCCGCCCGCCGCCCGCCGCCCTCCCCCTCCAACCTGACAAACTCCACCTCCCCTTGGCCCATCTTCAACACCTTCAACGCCCTTCACAACCTTCTATCGGCCAATTGTCCGGCCGTCTCTCAATTCCCGCACATTCCTCCTGACTGCTACCGACCGTTTCTCGAAACCCCTTTCCTATTTCCCCGAACCTCCCATCCTGTCAGCACCAGCCTTCGATCGTGACAGCTTCGCGATCGCCCAGGGCAGCAAGCCCTCGAAATTCCGCATTCCCAGCGCAACCGCCGCTCCTCACGATCACCTCCCCTGCTATATTCTCACGCGGAGAATCAAGAACAAAAAAATCAATACATAGCGCTGCGAAACCCTGGGCGCGCAGCTTCTGACGGGAGCCCCCGGCCTTTGCGCTGGAGGTGCTGACCGCTCAGGCAGTCCCACGCACCAGCAACACCGCATCTCGACCCCGCGCTCTTCCCCCAATCCCACGACGGCCATGACTGCGGTCATGTCCCCAGGGTCTTCTCCAGCAACATCGCCTCCCGCCATCTCCCCGCCCGCTATAAACACGGCGCATCCCCCGCTACCACCCCTCATAACATCGCCGCCAGGGCGCAGAACGACTCTCCCGCGCCCCATGTCGCACGCATCCAAGAACCGCCTCTCCCAATACTCGACAACCTCGATCCCCACGCGATCACGGCCACCGTCCCACATCTTCCCCATCTACCCGTCGAGCCTCCCCTACACGCTGGTCCGGGATTTCGCCTACCCAGCCGTCCACCCTCTACACTATGGCCCACCTCCCGAGCCGTCGCGGCCGCCGTCGGGCATGATGACCCCCGCCAGCGAACAGCGGCGGCTCTCCGACCCGCCAACATCGTGGGACAGTCAGCCGTGGGGCGACGGCTGGGCAAAGATCCACGACTTGCCGGCCATGCAGTTTGCCGACGGGCCTCCCTGGAGCGAAGACGACGACCTCCAAAGCCCCGTCGTCAGCTCGCGACACAGGAAGCACAAGTCATCCGGGGGAGCCTTTGGCCACGGGAGACATCGCAGCCGCGAAGGTGCGCCCAGCGCCCAGCAGGGCTCGATCCTGAACCCCAACAACTTTGACCGCGAGAGAGGATACTATGCTGGTACGGGCGGCGACGGCAGCGAGCGTTACTACGTCAACCAGGGGAGCGAAGCCAACGGGCCCGGCGGCGAGTACGTCACATATCCCGCCGACCAAGCGAGGCACACAGAGGACGGATACCAGGCCCTCGACCAGCAACCGCGCCAGTACCTCAGCCCAGACGGCCAGTCCGACTCTGGCGACGAGAGCAGGGGGTCCTCCCCGGGTTTCCAAGAGGTGGACGAGTCCCGGTACTCGCGGGACTACCAATTCACCATCACCTCCCCCGACGAAGAGATGCACGGTAAAGCCGTCGCGCTCTTCGACTTTGAGCGCGAAAACGAAAACGAGCTCCCCCTCGTCGAAGGCCAGATCATCTGGGTCTCGTTCCGCCACGGCCTCGGCTGGCTCGTCGCCGAAGACCCCAGGACGCAGGAGCACGGCCTCGTGCCCGAGGGCTACGTCCGCCTCCTCCGCGACATTGAAGGGGGGATCAGCAGCCTCGCCGGGCACATCGCCGAGAGCCCGGCCACGCCCAACGAGGCCGGCACCCCGACCCAGGCCGAGCACCAGTTCGGCCACACGCCCACCCCGAGCAACGCGACGAACGGCTACCACCAGCCGGTGGTCTCGACGTTTTCGACGTCGAGCAAGGACCTGGTTCCGTATCCGCAGCATCTGCTCGGCACGCAGGCCGGGCAGGCGCCCCCGCAGGTTGTGCATTATCACGGCCAGAGGGGGGGCAGTCAGGCGAATACGCCGACGCTGTCGTCGCATCAGGATGTTGGGTTCATGAGGAGGGGCAGTCAGGATGCGAGCGGGCTGAGGGCGAGTGAGTCTGCGGCGGAGACGCTGCCGGATGCGAAGCTGGAGGCGCTGGAGGAGGGGGAGGGGAAGGGGGAGGGCGAGGGGGAAGGGGGGGAGGGGAAGGCTCAACTGGAGGTCAAGGAGGAGAAGGAGGAGACTAAGCAGGAGGCCGGGGCGGAGGCAAAGCCGGAGAAGGAGAGGTGACCTGGAGGATGGATCAAAACGAAGTTACACACAATGATGTCTTTTATGCACAGCTGCGCCGGTCTGCTTTTCTTGGGGGGGGCGGGGGCGGGGGGGTGCAAGGAAGCCGGGCGAAGGGGAGCATGTATTATTACTATATCCCACGCGCAATGATAGGGGAGCGTGTTGTTGCAATGGGGGTCTGGGAAGCCTTTTTTTACTATATGATGACGGAATTCATGTTATGGCTTGAGTGTGTTGTTTTGATGCTACTCGCCCATCGTTTTTCCGGGGGAGGTCTCCAATTGTCCCTGTTTTCTTTTCTCCTTTCTCCTTTCTGCATGGGAATCAGAGGACAAGAGCAAGCACGGGGGGACCCATGGCCGGTTGCGGGGAGCCGGACAAAGAGATGGATTCGGGTTGCTATGCCGGTTTATTTTAGGCGACGGAAAGAAACCAACAAAGGGGTTGTGTTGTGATGGATATGCGGAGGTCATGCCCAGCTAGAGACTCGCTTTGGTGGCAGAACTCCGTGACCAGAGACTGAAAACATGGAGGAATTCCCTTCTTCGGGATCCAACACAACTGCGATTATATGGCGTGGGAGAGTGAGCAGAGCGGTGGTCGGGCTCACGGAGCTACCGGAGAAGCCAAGTGGATGGGCCGTAGCTGAGGCAGAATAATAGGGGTATATTCATGGCATTTTCCCACATCCACACCACCTACCAATCATCAATTACGACCGCAATACACAGACTGCCAGAGGTCTAAGATAAACATGTACATACAAACTTACTAACTATTGCATAGGCCTCGTCGGTACTATACTCGCCAACTGGTGTATTTCACTAGGTATCCTAAACAGATTTCATCAAGGTAGGTACTTATTATTTCATCGGGGTACTTACTATTTATTACATCTTCCACGTCCATCAAGCCTGGCACATATCCGGCACGCCCCTACCACCACCTAGGTAAGGTACCTAAGGCGAAGTAGGGTAGGGCTGCCCGCCCTTGTCCCCCAACGACTTGGGATGCCACGGAATGGCCTCCCAAACCGCCCGTTTGGTATTCTCGGGTTTTGCGACGACAGGGTAGGGCTGCCCGCCCTTGTCCCCCAACGACTTGGGATGCCACGGAATGGCCTCCCAAACCGCCCATTTGGTATTCTCGGGTTTTGCGACGACCTCACTTTCATCGGAGGGGACCCAAATTTGTATCGGGAGAGCAGCAAGTCCGCCGTAGCCCAGCTCCGTCAGGAGCTGCGACCCTGCGTCACCGGTGTTCACCACGAGGTCACCGTTGCGCGCCTTGAGGAGATGCCACGGGCCAAAGACGTCCTCGAGAGACGCCTGGATGTCCGCGTCACTCCTCCCGCGGCCGCCGAAGAAGCACGGGGCGCCTAGGGTCGTCGACTGCTCGGCCAAGACGGCCTTGCCGACGGCGACGAAGTTCTGGTAGTGCGGCCACCGCTCACGCTCGTCCCAGATGCCGGGGGTGGTGCACCTTTGCTCGAGCTGCGTTCCCATCTGCACGAGTTCTCGCAGCCTAGCCTCGGTGGGGTCGGACATGAGGCTTTCAGCATGGCTTACCAGGTTTTCGGCAGCCTCCTGGTGGGTTTGGTCCCCCTTGGCGAGGCGGGCGAAGGTCTCGATCTGCGTGTGGAAGTTGTACATGTCCGCCGTTTCGCGGCGGGCGGTTGGATTAGGCCCAGGCCAGCCGGGCGGGGGGATGGGGCTGTCGTTGGACCAGCCCAAGTCCCCGATGTAGAAATCGGGGAGGTCTTGGCCCTCGACAAAGTGGAGGAAGATGTTGCTCAAGTGCATGTCGTGGTGGTAGACGGGCTTTGGGCCGGCGAAACGCATGAACAGCAGCGAGCTGCCCACTTGACGGACGTATTTGCCAATGGCGGCAAAGGGCGGCCGGGCAAAGCCCAAGCTCGCAGGACTCCACATCCGGTTGGCGATGGTGCCGCCGTTGCAGAAGGACCAGTAGCTCTCCCGGGCCCACAAGTTGTCGGGCAACCTGGTGGAATGGGTTCCGTGGAGTGCGATGATGAAAGGCTTGTCGAACTTCATGCCATTGGGCGTGAGGGCCATGGCTTGGAGCAGCTCGCTGATGCGGACCTCGTTGAGCGCGTCGGGAGCCTCGGTTCCATGAACGGGGGGTCGTTCAATCTTGCGCACCATCAGAGGCCCGTCATCAGTGAAGCGCCGAACCAGCTGCGCGGCACCCTGGGTGCCCTGAGCGAGTATCTTGATATAGACATAACAGTTGTCAGCCTGGTCCTTAAAGGAAACGGCGTAGAACGACTCGGAGTCCATGGTGGCTGGAAAGGGGGAAAGTTGGTCGGAAGAGGGACCGTTGGTGATGGACATACAAATGGGCGGGAAGACTGTGTGTTTGATGGATGGAGTCAAGCAGTATGTCAAAGACGCGGTCTGGTGGGTAGATAGCGAGGTCTTGGGTGTTGGAACGGGGGCGAGGACTCTGTAGATATATTCGAGAGGAGAGAGACCAGGAGGTGCATGTTGATGAGGTGTAGCCGCTGTGTCTTGTGGACAATACGGGACGAAGTTGATAGAGATGATTGCCATCAGATCAAGTCCTGCTGTCCAGAGTCAACAGCTTTTGACTGATGCCAGATCAAGGTAGCTGTAAACTTACACCACATAGCTCCCAGGTACAGGATCGCTTTAAGCTCGGGAAATCTAGACAATGGCATTAGTGTCTTGCCTTGGAAGAAGCCCCTTGACGGACTGACCTTGTTTCTTTCTCCACGGCGAGGACTCGTCGACAACAAAGAGACTATTTGAGATCAGCCTCCAACCGAATTAGACATCTCCATCACCAGTGCAATCATGGCCTCATGGCCGGCGCCGCTCGAGCCGGAGTTTGATGCATGGCGATGGAAAGTAATGAAGGGCGAGAGTTGAACAAAACGAATACTGCGTCGGTCAGCTTGTAGTGCAGAGGAGAAAGTGCGTCGGGGGCGAATGTACGACGTTTGAAGCTCAACAGTTTGCTAGGTTGGGTGATGAAATCGAGAGAGTAGGTAGGTTCTCTTTAGAAACAGAGTCCAGTGATTCGTTCTCAGTTCGTCCTCCAAGGTACGGAGTACATTGTGTAGTACTGTTCCGTAGTCCCCTTCTGATGACGTAACCGAAGCCATCCCCAAATCCCAGCTCGCCAACGCCTACCCCGCAGCGCATCATTTCAGGGGGTGTGGCGTGCTGTAAATTCGGAGGCTGCGGATAATTTGGAGACAACAAAGCAAGCACCATCCCTGATCCCGTCTCCCCATCTTCGCGACAACTTTGCAAATATATTGAGGTCAACACTCGGTCCCCTTCCCCTTCCCCTTCCCCCAACCCTTCTCCAACCCATCAATCGGCCCCGGAACAGGAAGACCTCCGCCCAGACCGTTCCTCCCCTCCACCAGTTCCCGACTCCGCGCCCAATCCCCGCCAAGATGAGTCTGTTTGTCGCCAGCCGGTCGGCCTTGCGCGCCGCCGCGCCCTTGAAGCGGGTGAGTCTGATCCCGCCTTTCTAGACCCCATCGACAGCACTCGGCCGTGTCTGACCTCCGAGCTAACCACCCCGTAGACCGTGCAGACCAGCCGCTACTCCACCGCCCCCAGCGGCTCCGGGTCCTCCAACTCGACGCTGGCCATCCTCCTCGGCACCGGCCTCGCCACAGGCGCCGGAGCCTACTACTACTTCCAACGACCCGCCGCCGCCACCGAGGTCCTCCACAAGGCCAAGGAAACCGCTGCCGCCGCCGGCGTCCCCGGCGCCGCCACCAAGAAGGCCCTCACGGGCGGTGACCAAGGCTTCGTCAGCCTCGAGCTCCAGGGCGTCGAGACGGTCAACCACAACACCAAGATCCTTCGCTTCGCCCTCCCCGAGGAGGACATGGTGTCGGGCGTGACGTTCACCAGCGCGGTGCTCACAAAGTTCAAGCCCGACACCCCCGACGCCAAGCCCGTCATCCGCCCCTACACGCCCATCAGCGAGGAGGACGCGCGCGGCCACGTCGACCTGCTGGTGAAGAAGTACCCCAACGGGCCCATGTCGTCGCACCTGCACGACCTGCGCCCCGGCGACAAGCTCGAGATCAAGGGCCCGCTGCCCAAGTACCCGTGGACGGCCAACAAGCACGACCACGTCGCGCTGGTGGCTGGCGGCACCGGCATCACGCCCATGTGGCAGCTGTGCCGCGCCATCTTCAACAACCCCGAGGACAAGACCAAGGTGACGCTGGTGTTTGGGAATGTGAGCGAGAAGGACATCCTGCTCAAGGAGGAGCTGGACAAGCTGGAGAACACGTACCCGCAGCGGTTCCGGGCGTTTTACGTGCTGGACAACCCGCCCAAGAGCTGGGTCGGGGGGAGCGGGTTTATCACCAAGGAATTGTTGAAGACGGTTCTGCCCGAGGCCAAGGAGGAGAATGTCAAGGTGTTTGTGTGCGGGCCGCCGGGGATGATGAATGCGGTGTCGGGGAACAAGAAGAGCCCGAGGGACCAGGGGGAGCTTGTCGGGATCCTCAAGGAGCTGGGGTATACGTCGGAGCAGGTGTACAAGTTCTAGGTGGAGGGAGAAGATGAGGGGGCTACCGTTGTCTGTCTAGCGAGCGAGCAAGCGTGCGATGGAGTACCGGTCAAGTGTCTTGGTCATATCTAGCGACGGATCGGCGCATGTAGAAGTCTGTCCGTCACGGGTGGTCAAAATAGACTCGAGGACATGATGTGCATTGGAGATGGTCTTGAGCTGTCTGTATCTTTCTGAGAGGAGAAGCACCCGAGTCTTGACTTGACAACCACCCTGAACTCTTGGGACACCAGCACTGCTTATTTTGGATATACGCCCACACCCCTCACAGCTTCGCCTTCCCCCCTCCCTCCAAGAAAGCCTTCACCCCCTCCCCCACCTCCTCCGCCACGCCCCATGATATCTCATACCCCCTCCCCCCCACCCCATAAGCATGCACCACCAACCCCTCCCCGTCCACCCCCTCCGCCTCGACCCTCGGCCCCCCCTCCCTCGTCGGCCTCCGTCCCACAATATCCCCCAACACCCTCCACCCCCCCGGCCCCACCCCCTTCCACGTCCCCTCAAACCTCCTCAACAACTCTTCCCGCACCCCCGGATCCGCCTCATCCCCCCACCCCCCCACCTCCTTCGTCCCCCCAATCACCGTCCCCCCCTCAAACCCCCGCGGCACGCAAAACGTCCACGACCCATCGTCATTCTGCCTCGTCACCGTCACCCCCATCTCATTCGCCACCAACACCGTCTGCCCCCGCGTCACCCCCACCTTCGGATCCGCGTCGAACCCGTCCCCGGACGCATTCACCACCACCCCGGGCTTGCCCCCGGCAAGGGACAAGGCAAAAACCTCCCTCCACCCTCTCACCTCCTTCCTCACCACCCGCGCCCCGAGCTGCACGCACCTCCGCAGCAGATACGCGCAGTACACCATCGGATTCACGCAATACGTCGGATACTTACACCCCCACGCCACGCCCTCAGGGAGCTCCCCCTCCGGCAGGACTTCGAAGCCCGGGATTTGCAGCTCCGCGGCCCGGGAGGTGGTCAGCGAGGTATACCCCCCGCGCTCGGCGGCCTGCGGTTCGAGGTACTCGATCCCCGGGAGGGGCGTGATGCCGGCGTGCGGGGCGGCGGCGGCCAGGGCGAGCATGCGGGTGTGGGTGGTTACGGACCAGGCGTGTTCGCGCCAGAGGTAGGAGGATTTAGGGGTGGTCGGGGAGGGGGGGACCCAGCGATGATGGGCCCCGCCCCAGGGGGAGGTGTAGTTTATGTGGGTGGCGGTGGTGAGGGTTTCGGAGGGGGCGGGGAAGTGGGAGGCTAGGAGGGTGAGGGTTATGTTGGGGATGGTGGTGAGGAGGTGTAGGGCGGTGGTGAGGCCTGTTACGCCGGCGCTATGGGGGGGGTTAGTTGGGTGGGTTGGGGTGGGGTGGGGGACGTACCCGATGACGACGATGTTGGTGGGGGGTGGTGACATTGCTGAGGGGTGGTGGAGTCGGCGGAGGTTACGGGGAATGGTGGTGAGTGCGGTTTGGGGGCGGTGGGAGATGAGTTGGAGGTTCCTGGTGTTGAGAATCCGAGGGAGTCGAGAGGTGGTCATGGGGGGCAAGGCAAGGGCTTTGGGGTGGACAGCTGTGTCAACGATTGCTTCGATCGGTTCACCGGCTCCGGTGGATTCAGTATGGGTCGATCTCGGGGGGTCCCCAGGATATTTATGGGCCCAGGCGGAGCTCACCCCCGCCGTCACCCCGCGTTTCTTCCCCGCTCCTCCGCGTCCGCCCCGGTTATCGCGGCATCGCCGTCGGAGGTCCGGGCCAATGCCGCTTCGGCCGAGCCGTTCGGCAGCGGTTGGCCAATGAGAGGGATTCCGATAGGGAACTTTGACAAGGCTCTGAGGGATAGATGAGGCACGATGTATGCACTCGATGTGTGGCAAGGCTCTGCTGGAAAATAGAAACAGGAAGTGGTGAGCGAGCCCGTTGATCTCGTGGTTGCAAACAATTTCGGTGACATTTTCCATCTGTCATCCCGGGGAAATCCAGATCACCGAACTGATTGTGCTTGGTTCGCAGTCCCCGTTGGTGCTTCTTGCCGGCGATATAAGAAAAAAAGAACATGGCTGACGAAAAAAACACCAAAAGCTCTCCCCCCGGCTCGTAAGCCGGGGGGATACGAAAAGCAACGCTTTTACTTGGGTGGGAGTCGAACCCGTGGCCTCGGAGGAGGGCTTTGGTCGCCGGAGCATCGGCCCCATCTCTATTACCACTAGGCTAAACCATGAATGTGGCAGTCTCGGAGGGTTGGGACTCGTGCTGGTGAAAGGAGGGACTGGTAGTAGGGGTTATATGGAACGGAGGGGGTCAAACGGGATGGGATGACATTGGGTAGGGGGAGGGGGTTAAACATTGCCATGATACCTTGTCAACATCCCACACAATAGATGGTGATCTTTCCATCATACCGCCATCTATTCCTACTACTTATGCTCGCCCCTTTTTGGTATCCGTAAACAAAAAAGAAAGAAAACAAAAGGCACCAATCACCCTATGCATCCTATGCTCCCTGTGTGTAACCTCCCCATGCAAAACCACCCAATGCAATCCCCACACTTAACCCCGTCCAGCCACTTCTTGCCCCCTCCCCCCAACAGTACCATACCCCTCCTCCTCCTCCATATTCACCTTGACCAACCCCCTATCCTCCTCCTCCTCCTCCCCCTCGGTCTCCGAGTCACTCTCCTCTCTCCTCGGCCCATCCCCCTCAACAATAAACCAAGCCGGCACCGCCCCCACCGATGCAATCACCGCCAACAACCACCACGGCGCAATAATCAAGTTATGCCTCACCCCCACGCTCATCACCGCGCCCGTGAGCGCCGGCCCGACGGCCCTCCCGATGCCGCTAAACGACGTCGCGAACCCGTTGAGCGTGCCGAGGATACGCACCGACGACGCCGAGTTGGTCAGCATGATGGTGGTGCATGGGAACGCGGTGATGACGGCGACGCCCTTGACGAGCATGAGGGCGAGCAGGGCGGCGTAGCGGGTGGTCGAGTGTTGGATGAGGGCGGTGTAGGGGGTGAGGATGTAGACGATTGGGAAGGTGGCGGCTGGGAAGGGTTAGTTATGTCCTGGGGGGGGGGGGAGAGGAGGGGGCGTACCGGCTGCCTTGTAGCAGTTTTGCACACCGAACCGGGCGCAGAAGAGGGGAAAGAGGAAGAATTGAATGATGCCGCAGGTGATGCCGTAGACGGTGTAGATGGTTCCAATCTTATTGGAGCCAATACCGAAGCCGCCTGAGAAGCGAAAGGGGAGGTGCGTGTTGGTGCCGTCGGGGATCTGGCGGGGGTAGTTGAGGAAGACGGGGAGGACCTGATCGTATGCGACTGAGTGCAGGGCGAGAAAGGTGTATGATACGAGGTTGATGATGGTCTGGTTGGTAAAGATCTCGGCGTAGCTGGCAGCCTTGGCCTTGGGGAGGGAGTGCTGGGGTCGGTAGGCGCTGGACGAGGCGAGCAGCGGGGCGGATGCCTCGTCGTCGACAAATGATTGTCTGCGATGGCGGTGTTTCCGGGACGAAGGACGGCCGAAGGATCGCTTGAGCTTCTCGCCGAGAGCAAGGCCCCAGTCTGGGCGGTGACGCTTGCCTTCGAGGGTTTCCTGGTGGTGTTAGCTGTGTGTTCTGGCTCAAGGGAGTCAAGCACTTACCTCCAAGAACAATAGGCCGGTCATGAAGGAGATGAAAAAGACAAAGCATGCCATCAAGTTGGGTAGAGCAAAGGGATACTTTTTGAAGAATTCGATATTCCCAAACAAGCCCGGGTAGTGCTCAGCAGGGTGGGCAAAGAAGCCCCCGAAAGCCGGGCCAAACACGGACCCAAGCGACCACACCAGGGGCATGATGGAGAAGGCTCTTGGCTGGAGCTCCTTTTCGGGTACCATTTCCGCCACCATGGTCCGGATGATGCCGACTTTTCAATGTTAGAGACAGGCCAAATAGGAACGGAGAACAAACATACCGTTGCCATTCCCTCCGCCCATGATGGCTCGGACCGTGATGGCCATGGGAAGACTCGTCGACATGCCCCAGGCCATAAAGCAAATCATGGTACTGATCAGACCGATCAAGATGATGGGCTTCCGCCCCATCCTGTCCGAGGCCTTGCCCCATGGCACAGCTGTGATGCTTTGCGAGACGGAGAATATGGCTCCCGTGAGGCCCGCCCATTTCGCGACATCCTTCTTGTCCACGCCGAAGCTCTTGATCATCTCGGGGAGATAAGGAAACACTGATGTCAACGCCAGGGGCTCGGCGAACCTGGCAACAGCTAAATGTACAGTTAGCCATGTAACCACAAGGGTTGTTTCTGGTGTTTTAAAGGTAGGAGAATTTGTTGTACAGGTGATTCAAGATGTCTTGCAACACCACTACCTCAAGAAATCGCTGTCCGTCCCATCCACATGTGTGCTAACGGCGGCATGGGATGTGGTATGGAGCAGACCGGATTGTAGGGAGTCATGACGATAGCGAGCAGTGGCTTACCGAGGATGGCGAGTTGTTGTACCGGCAGCTTGGGGCCATTTTTGCTAGCTTTCTTGCCCGCCATGGTAACGATGATGGCTGATCAGATTCTACCGCAACGACGTTGGCTCCGGGCAGTGGCAGTGATTCAGTCACACGGCTGGACGATGGACGAGGTTGCGGCAAGGGACGAGAAAGATGGCAGTCTCTTCTTGATTGTTTGTTCTTTGTGCTTGGTACTGAAGAAATTCAAGAGGCAAGGAATACGGTGCTCGAGCCGAACACTCCGACTGTGGGGTGCAGGGAACTCTCTCCGGAAAGAGGTCGAGTGAGAGAGAGGTTGGGAGAAGAGATGAAAATTTCAAGAGGCCGGAGTTTACGCGCGAAGCACTTGCTTTGGCGGATGATATATATACGGGCGAGAAACAAACGGAAGGTCCGAAGGGCGAAGTAAAAAAAGCACCACGACGAAATGGAGAAAGGCCCGGGCCTTGGCCGTCAAGGCCGGCTTATCCTCAATGACACGGCATTGGAAGCCGTGATTGGAGCGATGGCTGCTCAGGCAGACTCGGTCCTCGGGGCAGGCTGGACCTGCAAAGAAATGCAGAAATGCATGGATTTGCTGCTGCTGCATTGCAGCCATCATCCATGGATCGGAAGAGGACCGGCAAGAGACCAGGAGACCTGTCGGTTGCATTCCATATCACATCCTACAGGAGTGAAGCAACATTGTTTGAGTGCTCGCACAGCGTCCGTCATCGGCGTTGACCTTGACACCTCGACACCTCTCGACACTCTCGCCACTGGATGACCAATGCGAGCACTGCGCCCCACCAGAGCCGGTCCAGACAAGCTCGAGGCAAGCAGGCAAGATATCGTGGTGGAGTGCAAACACAACATCGATCCGGCTTTCCAGCCATGCCTGGTGGTTGTGGTGGTTGTGTTGTGTCTCCTTTTCCAGCTGGAGGTGTGCTCGGTCGAGGGAATACCGAGACGTGTGTGGTCACCACGACCGGGGATGACCGCCTGTCTCACCCTCGACACCACGCCGCACCGTTATCGACGCCCTTGGGACATCGTGGACATGTATCTGGACTGCACAGTGCATAGCCGTCCCGTCGTTTCAGTGAGTCACGAGGGGTGCGAATGGGGGCCTGGCTGCAGATGGGCCATCCCCGGCGAACCTCCAAGGGGCTGGTGGTGTGAAGATGCAAGGCGAGGCATCAAGCATCAATGCGAGGGCCGCCGGTTGCGGGAGCGGAAGGTCGGGGGTGCGAGAGGGACGGTGCCGGCTCGGCGTCTGGTGCGGCTCCGGCCTCTGTTTTTACAGTGGGAGGTTGTCGTGAGAGAGGGGAAAACTGCTCCCCGCCTTTTCCACCCCCTGTCAATGTCGATGTCGAGACATGGCGTGCGCCGTGCGCCTTCAGCCTTGACCACGTCGGGGAGTGGCCAACACCAATCGGCACCACTGCCGCGGCTCATAGCGCAGACTGTGCCACTACGATTTCCCAAGCACTACACCTACCCCCACCGTAGAACGCCAACAGGCAAAATAATTCGAGGCTCGCAACACCGCCACACACCAATTTTTGGCTGCACGGCAATGTTGCCCCCCCGATTGATTCAATTGAGCGATCGCGCAGTCGCGGTTCAATTAAGGAATCGCGCGGTCGTAGTTTAATTAAGCGATCGCGATTAGGTTAAATCGCTACGATACGCTGTGCGATGCTCTATGCGATGCGCTGTACGATATGCTATGCGATACTTCTTTTAGTAGGGCGCTATATTTTAGCGGGGGGTAGCCTAAATACTAGCGGGTTAGTACCCTATAATATAGTATACCCCCGCTATAATATAGGGGGCCGCTATATTATAGTTAGGGTATACTATATTATAGGGTACTAACCCGCTAGTATTGAGGCTACCCCCTACTAAAATATAATACCCTACTAAAAAAAAGTATCGTATAGCGTATCGCACAGCGCATCGCACAGCGCATCGTACAGCGTATCGCACAGCGCATCGCAACGATTGAATTTAATCGCGATCGCTCAATTAAACCGCGACCTCGCGACCGCTTAATTGAACTGTAACCACGCGACCGCTTAATTGAACTGCAACCACGCGACCGCTCAATTGAATAGCGACCGTTTAATTGAATCGCGACTAGCGATAGCTTCAAATTTAATTGCGATCGCGATAGTTAGTTAGACCTGCGTGTGGCGGTGTTGCGAGCCTTGGGGGCACGGACGCCGCGCACGGGGTAGTTGCGCGTGATTTTGGTACGCGGGGGTGTGTGCCAATTGAGAAAATCGTAGTGGCACAGTCTGCGCTATGAGCCGCGGCACACCACCCGTTCCTGCCGGCCGCGTCAGTGGCAAACGCCCTTCGAGAGTTGTTGGAGAGAGTTCCTTCTCTCATCAGTTTGACCTCGTTTTATCATTTCCATCACTCAATTTGAACAAAAGTCAGCAGCTCTGTGCCCGTTTGCAGAGTCTGATCTTGGCAGTGTCACTCACCATCATGCTCTGATCAGTGATCTCACCTCGTCATCCCATCGCGTCCCAGTCCCGACCCCACCCTCATGGTGATGACGGTTGAGACCCGAGACCGAGACCCGAGACCTGAACGGTAAATCCAAGTCACTCACTCCCCTTCGTGCGTCCTTCAAGCCGCCCAGCCATGTCCGATGAGTACACCCCCCTCATCCGGACGGTGAGGGTGAAACGGCCGCGTCGATATGCGAAACGCAATGTCGTGGCACGCTTCTGTACCATCGCCTTCTCATCGACGCTCGTGTGGCTGCTCCTCGCCTTTGTGGTGTCTGTCTTGGTATTTCCCAACGACCATGTCCGTCGACACCGTGACGAAGATGATGACTGGTCCTGGCCCGGCTCGAGGAGGCGCAATGTCACCTATGACCAGCTGCGCAAGATCCTCCTCGACACCCCGAGTAGCTTGAAGGCCGAGGACTGGAGCAAATATTACACGTCCGGCCCGCACTTGACTGGCAAGAACTTCTCCCAGGTTTGTAGCCCCTTTGACCCTGTAGTTCAAATCTGACAGTGGCAGGCCCTCTGGACCAAGGAAAGGTGGGAAGAGTTTGGCGTCAAGTCGGAAATTGTGTCGTATCCCGTCTACATCAACTATCCGGTAGACCACCGCTTGGCTCTCCTGGAGAAGGAAAAGACCGGCGACGATGCCGTTACCTGGAAGGTGGCGTTCGAGGCGTCTCTGACAGAAGATGTCATCGAAGAGGACCCAACGAGCAGCCTCGAAGACCGCGTCCCGACCTTCCACGGCTACTCCGCCTCGGGAAACGTGACAGCCCCTGTTGTTTACGTCAACTACGGCACCTTTCAAGACTTTGAGGACCTCCTCAAAGCCAACGTCAGCTTGGCCGGCAAGGTCGCCATCGCCCGCTACGGCGGCATCTTCCGCGGCCTCAAGGTGAAACGCGCACAGGAGCTCGGCATGGTGGGAGTCCTGATCTACTCCGATCCCGGGGATGACGGAGACGTCACCGAGGAAAAGGGAGAGGCCGTGTATCCCGACGGACCGGCCCGCCAGCCAAGCAGTGTTCAGCGCGGGAGTGTTGAGTTTCTCAGCATCGCGCCTGGTGACCCGTAATACACCCACCACCATTGCATCGAGATCAAAGCTGACAGTGCCCAGATCGACCCCGGGATACCCGTCCAAGCCCGGAGCCCCGCGCATGCCCACGGATGGAATCATTCCCAGCATTCCATCGATTCCCATCTCCTACCTGGATGCCTTGCCGATCCTGAAGGCTCTCAACGGCCACGGCCCCAAGGCGAGCGATTTCAACCAGTGGTGGACGCGTAACGAGGGGCTTCACTACAAGGGCGTCGACTACAATATTGGTCCGACTCCGGACGATGTGGTTGTCAACCTCTACAACGACCAGGAGTATGTGATTACGGATCTCTGGAATGTTATTGGCGTTATCAACGGCACGATTTCAGACGAGGTCATCAGTAAGTTTCCTGGAGAGATTTCACTGGCTGAGTAGCTAACACCGCCAGTCGTCGGAAATCATCGCGATGCTTGGATTGCCGGTGGCGCGGGTGACCCCAACAGCGGCTCGGCCGTCGTCAACGAGGTGGTCCGGTCGTTTGGAGAGGCCATGAAGCAAGGATGGAAACCCCTTCGCACGATTGTTTTTGCCAGCTGGGATGGCGAAGAGTATGGCCTTATTGGATCAACTGAATGGGTCGAGGAGTACCTCCCCTGGATCAACAAAGCAAACGTTGCATATCTGGTGAGTCCAGCGACCAGTTGCCAGCCAGAAACGCATCACTGACACCCCATAGAACGTCGACGTAGCCGCCAACGGCCCCAACTTTGAAGCCTCCGCCTCCCCGCTCCTCAACCGCGTCATCTACGAAGCCACGCGCTCCGTCCAGTCGCCCAACCAGACCGTCCGCGGCCAGACCGTCTACGACACCTGGGACCACCGCATCAAGACCATGGGCAGCGGCAGCGACTTCACCGCCTTCCAGGACTTTGCCGGCGTCCCCTCGCTCAGCATCGAGTTCGGGCAGGTAAAGGGCGACCCCGTCTACCACTACCACAGCAACTACGACAGCCTCCACTGGATGCAAAAGTACGGCGACCCCGGCTTCCTCTACCACCGCGCCATGGCCCAGATCCTCGGCCTCATCGCCGGCCAGCTCGCCGACCTCCCCCTCGTCTCGTTCAACGCCGTCGACTACGCCGACGCCATGCACACGTACATCAAGCAGGTCGAAGCCAAGCTCGACGCCGCCTTGTCGCCATCCAATGTCCTGGACATGGCAGCCATGAGCGAGGAAGCCATCACCGTCCTCCGCGCCAGCCACCGCGAGACGAGCAAGCACGGGGACAAGAAAGTGTCCCCGGACGCCAAGTCGTTCAAGAAGTCACTCGACAAGCTATACGCAGCGGCGTGGAAGCTCAAGAAGGCGGCCGTGTACCTGGATGCGCGCGCCGTCGAGCTCGAGGAGCGCGTCAAGATGCACGTGCCCTGGTGGAAGTGGCCAAAGTGGTTGAGGTTGGCGATTGAGATCCGCAAGGTCAATACCAAGTACAAGTATTTGGAGAGGAGCTTCTTGTACGAGGAGGGGCTGGATGGGAGGCCGTGGTTCAAGCATGTGGTGTTTGCGCCGGGGCTGTGGACGGGGTATTCTGGCGGTAAGTGATTCTTCTGGTGCGGATGATGGTGTGGTGTGGTGCTGACTTTGGTGTAGCGGTGTTTCCGGGGTTGGTGGAGAGTATTGATGTGGAGGATTGGACGAATGCGAAGAGGTGGGTGGATATTATTGAGGGGAAGTTGTTGAGTGCTACGGAGAGGTTGTAGGTTCGGGATGTTGGGGCGGATATGTTTTGAAGTTGATGTTTGGATATTGAGAAAGTGTGATGATTTAGAGTGGCCATGTCCCTGTATGTATATTGGAGGAAAGGAGCAATCTTTCTTGTACGAAATATACGAAAAGAAAGTCTACCAGTGAAGCCACTGTTTACAACAGACAACTGACTACGTTTCCAGCCCAGGCAGATTCGGTGAGAGGAGGGTATTTTGGTTGGAAGAATGGTCTCAGGTAATGTACAGGGGAAGGGGCCAGGTAAATTAGCCACGGTGAAGAGAAAAAGTACACTCCCAGTTATCCGTGGGTGAATATTGTGTTTATACATGTCCTGGCAGTAGAAAAAAGGGGGATGTCTTGGCGATAAGCCCACGATAAAGCAAGCGATGACGCAGGGCAACTGATCGTTTAGGCGGGGTCATTCCGGCCGGTCCCTGAATCTCCAACTCAACCCACCGCTCTTCAACGGCCAACTACTCCAGGCACGAATACAATTTTAGACCCTCCTATTTTCGAGCTACCGCCACCTAGCCTCTACCCTCGACACCACCTCCCACTACCACCCCCAACAACCACCCCCACCATGGACCTGACCACCCCCGCCGACCCCCCTCCCGCCTACATCACCGCCGCCGCGGCCCACGGCATCCCCCTCCGCCAGTCCGCCCCGGCGCGCAAGGGCCCCCTCCCCCTCTCCCTCCCCATCCTCACCCACCTCTCCACCAAGCGCGTGATCCTCGCCTCGGCCTCCCCCCGCCGCCGCGCCCTCCTCTCCCAAATCGGGCTCACCAACCTCGAGATCCTCCCCTCCACGGCCCCCGAAGACCTCGACAAGAAAACCCACACCCCGGAGGAATACGTCGCGGCCACGGCCCGCCAAAAGTGCATGACCGCCTACGCGGCCGCGCTCGCCCAGGGAAAGGACGAGGACCCGGCGCTGGTCATCGCGGCCGACACCATCATCGCCACGGTCACGGGCCAGATCCTCGAGAAGCCGCGGTCCGAGGCCGACCACGTGCGCACGCTGACGCACCTGCGCGACACGGTCTCGCACCGCGTGCTGACGGCCGTGTGCGTGCTGGCGCCCAAGGAGGACGCGAGCCACCCGGGCTACGTGACGGCGGCGCACACGGAGGCGACGAGGGTGGTGTTTGCGCAGGCGGATGACGGGCTGGGGGACGAGGTGATTCGGGCGTATGTGAGGACGAGGGAGGGGGCGGATAAGGCCGGGGGGTACGCGCTGCAGGGGGTGGGGGGGATGGTGCTGGTGGAGAGGATTGAGGGGGGGGTGGATAATGTGATTGGGTTGCCGGTGAGGAGGTGTTTGCAGCTTTGTGAGAAGGTGATTTTCAAGCAGGGGGAGGAGGAGGAGGAGGAGGAGGAGTAGGGGGGGGGGTTATTATGCTTTGGTGGGGATTATGATATATCAATACCCTGGGTTGAATCCTGTCTGGGGGTATGCCTTGCTGTCTATGTCTACGCCTGCCTATCCGTGTCCGTCCCTATCGGTGTTCCGTCCGTGTATGTTTTGTGTCTGTATCCGTGTCCGTGTATGTGTCCTGTGTCCCTATCCAATGTGTCTATCCGTACCCGTATCCAAACAATTACCCCTATTCCCCCCCCTCCCATCCGCTTGTTAATCCTCATCCCCAGGCTTCATCAGCCGAAACGGATGCGCCTCGGTATTCAGCACATAATCATCCAAGCTAATCAGATCCGGGTCGGAAAATATCAAGTAAAAGTATTTCAACGTCTCGGCGATCCAAAAGCTCTGTTGTTTCCGTTAGCACCCCACCCCATCAAGAGAGAAGAAGAAAGAAAACTCACCTCCATCGAATCCCCCCTCCTCCCCCCCTTAACCCTCACATCCTCCACCGCCGCGAACCCCCCGCCCCCTTCCACCTCCACCGCCTCCCGCACCCTCTCCCACATCCCCCACGCCCTCTCCACCCACTCCCTGCTCCCCGTCACCCGCCACATCACAAACAAGCTCTCAATCGCCTCCGGCCTCAACCGATACCCCGCATCCCGCACACTCACCCACGGCCGCGGCAGCCCCTCCTCCTCCTCCCCGCCTCCCCCCCGCTCTTCAAACAGCGTCTGGTTCCACTGGCACTGTTTCGTGTACGGAGCAGGACACGCCACGACTTCACTCAACTCCGGCATCACACCCGCCGGAAACCGCTCGTACGCCCACGCGCACCCGCGCGCCAGCCGCGCGCCGACGTCGACGTGCGAGGCGTTGTGGAAGAGGCGGCCGCCGAGGGCGAACATGCCGCCGGCGAAGCAGGCGAGGTGCTGGACCTCGGGGAGGAGGTCGACGACGCCGGCGCCGTTGGCGAGGACGGTTCCAGGGAGGAGGATATCCTCGTGGGGTTGTTGGTGGGAGGGGGGGAGCATGGGAGCGAAGAGGAGGTTTTCGTGGATGGTGGCGGCGGCGGAGACGTACAGGGCGCGGTAGGTTGGGTCGGTCCCGGCGAGGAGGGCGTAGGTCTTGGGGAGGTATTCGTAGAGGGAGTCGGAGAGGGCGCCGAGGGAGAAGGTGCTGTCCTGGGCGTGGAAGGACGGGGAGAGGGTCAGGTGGACGGGCCACATGCCGGGGAGCTTGGTGGTGGGTTGGGTGCGGAGGAGGTGGTGCTTGATGGGGTCGATGGCCGAATGGAATTTGGGGTTGCCGGTGAGCTGGGAGAGGCGGGTGAATTCGAGGGAGAGGGTGCCGAGGACGGCGGAGGCGGTCCGGGACGAGGCCTCGAGGGTGCCGGCTTTGGCGCGGGAGAATTCGAGGTTGTTGGTAGGCAGGTGGGTAGGCGTATCAAAGGCGGAGAGGAGCATCTCGCCGAGCTCGAGGGCTTTGGCGAGGAGGATGGGGGAGCCGCTGAGGTCGTAGGCGGATAGGAGGCCACCGAGGTAGCGGATCGTGGTCTCGAAGACGGAGCAGGATGGGGCGGTGGTCTTGTCCCAGTCGATGCGGGCGACCTGGCGCACGGCTTCGTGGAATTCCGAGTGGAAGCCCATGATCCAGAGGGTGTCGAGGGAGTCGACGAGGGTGGCACCCCAGCCAGCAAAGGTGTCGTCCCCTCGGAGGCTGAGGGGGCGGACCTCGTCACGGCCCCAGGCGTAGGTCCGGTAGGCGTCCCATGACTTTTTGGCGACGTCCCGGACGGCGTTGCGGCGTTCGCGTTGGGTCTTGTTGAAGGCGGCGTCGAAGTCAGAGGGGAAGAACTGGTGCTGGACGCGGAGCAGGGCTCGGGGAGGGCCGGCGGGGAAGGGGACAATGCTGGCTGGGTCAACAGGGTGGGAGAGGCTCCGGGTGGACCAGTCGAAGCTGCTGGCGAGGTATCCTTTCCCCTTCCAATACCATTTTCCGTGGGTTGGTCTGATCTCGGTTTGGTCCAGCAGGATGTAGGTAAAGATTATGCCACAGATGGCGAAGGCGAAGATGCCCTGGAGCCTACGACGGGCAGAATGATAGACGAGCATTGTTAATGCTCCAGCCAGGGAACATTGGAGACGAGTCTGGGAAGGGTTGACGGCGATAGAGAGATGTTGGCAAAAGAATGGGAACGAGAGGAGAGAATGTGATGCAAGGGAGGGAGAGAAGCGGGCACGCGTCTTGCCTCGGCCGACGCAATGTATGACCACAGCCGCAGATGAGAAAGACGGGAAGTATGAAAAGAAAAGAACATGACCTGTTGAGAAACCCGACGCAGGCCAGCCTGCAGAGTGGCTTGATCAACATGGAAGAGGTGCAGGCGGGGACTCGGGGGCATCTCAAACCGACGGTTATGTGCCAATGCTGTCGGAAACCTGCTTTCGGGCGGATCCATTACAGCCAGCAAGATTCCCATCCGTCTGAACTCTGCGGTCCCAAGCAGCCGGGATGGAAAGAAGGGAGACAATGCCTCCACGGCATCCAAGAGCGAATCTCTTGAAGCTGAAAAAGGCAAAAATGTGTGGAGCGTTGTCGATCGACATGGCTGGTGTGGCACAGTGAATACGAGCCAATCTTGTTCCCATGTCATTGACAGATGCCAATTGCTGATGGTCTGGTCAATGGAAAAGGTCGACTGTCAGTGATGAGGCTGAAAAGAACAGCGTTTTGTAGGAAGAAGGTGTCTTGCCTGGTGTCTGGTGTCTTTGATGGACGGAGAAATCCCCCATTGCTCTCTTCCCCTGAAAGACCACTGCCGGCGTCATCCATCGATGCATCGTCGAGTGCTGGGGGTGGGGGTACATTGGGATGCTGGACCCTTTGCATGAAAAGAAGAGCTCCATTCCAGGCTTGACAGAAAATACCCCGAATTCAGCGTATTTCCTGGCAAGAAAAATGAATTTCAATGGAAGCAATCAAGAGTTGAAACCTCGAATTTCTCAAATTCCCATGTTGAATTCAGTTCAGTGTCCACTTGACTGCCCCCACCCTCCACCCGCCAAGCCTGCACCAGCATCGCCAAGCGAACCACATGCGGGGCAACCGCTAGCTCCCTTATCGCTTATCACCCCAAGCCATCCACAAATTTTTGGAACCTCACCGACCGCCGCCAGCCAAACACCGGGAATCCTCCACCGACCGCGACCGCGACACCTTGCTCGCTGCGTCCACCATCACCATCACCACCGGCTTCACGCCGAACCAAACAAAAACCCACATCCAACCAACTCAAACCACCCACCCACCGTCACCATGTCCTCCCTCCGCAACACGTAAGCGCCCCCCCCCTTCCCTGTCCCCCAACACCACCACTAACCCCCTTTCTCCCCAGCGTCAACCGCCGCACCCACCGCGAGCGCGCCCAACCCCTCGAGCGAACCCGCCTCGGCCTCCTCGAGAAGCACAAGGACTACCAAAAGCGCGCGGCCGACTACAAGAAGAAGCAAAAGACGCTCAAGTCTTTGCGGGAGAAGGCGGCCGAGCGCAACGACGATGAGTTCTACTTCGGGATGATGTCGCGGGCGGGGCCGGGGTCGGCGCTGACGCGCAAGAACACGTTCACGGGGGCGGTCGAGGGCGATCGGGGCAACCGCGCGATGGACGTGGACGTGGTGCGGCTGCTCAAGACGCAGGACCTGGGGTACCTGCGGACGGTGCGGAACGTGGCGGGGAAGGAGCTGAAGGGGTTGGAGGAGCGGTGGGTGCTGGCTGGGGGGGAGGAGATTGGAGAGGAGGGGGAAGAAATGGGGGAGGGGAAGGTGAGGAGGATTGTGTTTTGTGAGGGGGAGGGGGAGGGGGTGGGTGAGGAGAAGGAGGACGAGAAGGTGGACAAGGAGGAGGAGAAAAAGGCCAAGAACCTCGAGAGGTTACGCACCAAGTTGGTGAATGCGAGGAAAAAGGTCAAGGCGCTGGCCGAGGCCGAGTATCAGCTGGAGCTGCAGCAGGCCAAGATGGCCAAGACGGCGACGTCGGGGGGGTATACCAAGAGCGGGCACAGGATCAAGGTGCGCGAGAGGAAGAGGTAGAGCGTGTGTTTTCCATTGTCCATCGTCTAGTACTACTACTTTACTTGCGGGGAGCGAAGGAAGGCTGGCTTTTCGCTCTCTGTCCGGCCGGGACAGCAGCGCGGCGGGCGGATTACCATTGCCATGCTGTAATACCCAACAACGCCCGAAACGAAGAAATAAAAAAGGAAATTAATATACGCGCGACGCAAGAACCGGTTCCGACCCATCATGTATCCCGTGCTCATCCATCCGTCCATCCAAAAAATTACCGTCCCTGCGGCACCCCGAACTAAATCTTATCCGAACTCAAACACCTCACCAGCCCCGTCAGCGCCCTAAACACCAACGTGAAGCACCAAATCACACACTTGAACAGCACCGTAATCAGCGCGATAATCCCCCTCGCCACCCCCGGCACCTTGTCCTTTTCCCCCTTCCCCCCCTTCTTCAACTCGCTCGTCTGACTCTCAATATCCATCTCAAACTGCTCCAACCGCGACGACGACGCCTTCCCCCGCCGCGTACTCCCCGCCTCCAAATCCTGCTGCTGCCCCCGCCGGCTCGCCCGACTACTCCTCCGACTCCCCCTCTTATGCCCCCCGCCGCCCTCCACCCCGTTAAAAACGCTCGCCGGCGGCGGCTCAAAAGTCTCCACCTCCCTCCACTCCTCGTCCGCGTGCGCCACCAGCACCAGCGCCGCCACCACCACGTCCACCAGGTACACGGCGTCGATCTTGCCCGCGATGCTCGTGTCCACCTCGAGGTACCCGGCCCCGGTCCCGTCGCGCGTCAGCCGCCCCAGGTGCACGGGCGACTCGAGGTGCTCGAGCGTGTACTCGGTGCGGGCGTAGGCGGGGTGGCGGTCGACGGTGACGCAGAACGGAACCGCCAGCGCCGGGTGCACGAGGAAGTGCGCGGAGGAGTCGGCGTCCCAGACGAGCCGCGCGCACTCGTGCTCGGCGAGGGCGACGGTGGCGGCGTCGTTGGCGCGGTCGGCGGCGAGGCGGGCCGCGGCGGCGGGCCAGAGCTGCGCGACGAGGCCGTCGTTGGGGGGCTGGTGGCGCGCGGCGGGTTCGAGCTGGGTGGCGAGGACCGGGTGCCAGTGCTTGGCGTCGTGCTTGAGGTCGGCGCGGGACGGGGTGGTGGCCGGGGGGGTGCCGCTGCTGCTGCGCGGGGAGGAGGGGGTCGGGGAGGGGGAGGGGGAGGTGGCGGCGCCGGGCTTGGAGCCTTTGAAGGGCTTGGTGGGGTCGAAGCGGGAGAGGGAGACGTAGGCCGAGGCGGAGGTCGGGTCGATGCGCAGGGAGTAGAAGGGCTGGGCGGAGGAGGAGGAGAGGGTGTAGACGGGGCAGTCGGGTTGGGTTGTCATTTTGAGGCAGAAGATGCGGCCTTCGAGGGAGGAGGCTTTCCACCCGTTGGTCACCTTCCAGAGGGAGCGGAGGTCCTCGGTGGTGCTGACGGGGGGAGGGGCGCGCGGCTCGTGGTGGTGCGCGTGGTGGGGGGCGCGCTGGGGGGTGGTGGCGGCCGAGGTGGTGTGGAAGCGGTGGTGGTGGTTGGAGGCGGCGGATGGGCTCCGGGCTGAAGCGACGGGATGGGCGGGGGTGGTGGTGGCGGCCTGGCGGATGGGAGCCGCGGCGGCCTCGGGGCTGCGCGGGGAGTACATGGCGCGGCTGATGGCTGACTGGGGGATGTGGACGGGGCTCGTCTGCGTGGGGAAGTACTCCTGGCGGTCGAGGGGGAGCTCGGGGTTGTACTGGGGGAACATGGAGCGGATGGGGGGGTCGACGACGGGAGCGGCAGAGTTGCTGCCGCTGGCGCCCACGCCGCCGCCGCGGTCCCGAGGGTCGTATACGAGCGGTGGTTTGGAGATGGAGCTGACGCTGGGACTCCGTACGAGGGTTCGGGCGTCCGAGAGGGCCGTCTCGCAGCGGGGAGGCACGTCCGAGGCGGATATCGCAGAGGGATACTCTCGTGGTCGGTTCATGACGCTGGTGTCGACCGACAAGGCATGGGGTTGGGGTTCGGGTTGGTATTGCTGCGGCTGGGCGCGCTGTTGGGGTTGTTGCGGTGGCTGTTGTGATGGTGGCTGCTGCTGGTGCTGTTGTTGGTGTTGGTGTTGGTGTTGGTGTTGAGGCTGGTGTTGAGGCTGCTGCTGAGACTGCTCCTCGTCATCCCGACTCAGGGGATTGTCGAGAGCATGCTGCCATGGATTGTTGGACGGCGCCATCCTCCGTCTCTCCTCGCGCGGCCTCTCCTCGCGCGGCCTCTCCTCGCGGGTTGCCGAAGATCCCCTCCGCACCGACGCCCGCCGTCCAACCCGGGGCGGCGATGGCTCGGTCGAGCCGGGGCGGCCCACAGGCGTCACGGCCCGCGGTCTCGACTGACTCCTCGATGGCGGTCTGCTGGTGTTGGGAAACAGGGAGAAGCCTCCCACGGGGGCCTGTGCCGACGACATGATGGCCGTGTCGTTCGGTGGTCGTATCTCGTCCAAGTCCGTTCCTGGCGAGACTATGCTCGGCCTTTTGTCGTCCTTCCTTCCAGCCCAGCGCCCGGCTCGGGAACAAGTCGCGAATCACGGGTAGTGAGGGGGGGAGCGGTAGTGGTCCGGCTACCGAGGCATGGTGATCGCAGATCGGGAGAACGAAGCTATCACGGCGAGGTGTGAAGACAACAACAACAACGTGCGACTTCCATCACAAGAGAGATGGGAGGAACCGTCAGGGCGGCACAAGATTCGACATGGGCACCAATTCACTTTTCAACAGACGGGAGTCCAGTCTGGTCCAGTCGGCGGCCAAGAGCCTGAACCGCGCACTGGCAGGGCAAGGCGGCAGGCTGGCGGGATGGCCACCACCCCTCCCCCCCTCCCCCCTCCTTGAGCACATCCAACCCCTGGTCTGTAAGTCAGTCAGCCATCGAGGGTGGTACTGATGCGGTTGCGGTGAGGTGGGAGGTGGGAGGCGGCGTGTCTGCGTGTATGGGAGACGGGCACGGCCGTGTGCGTTGGTGCAGCCGCCCGCGTGGATGCGGGGGTGTGAGAGGACGACGGGGACGGCATGTTCTGATGGTCCTCTGTCCAGACAGGCCGGCTCTGTGTGAAGGCGGCCTTGGGTACGCTGCAGTGCGATGCTGTATTTTTAAGCGCTGGCGGGCGGGAAGAGGTTAGGGGGAAGAGGACGTGAGTGGTTGTTGGTCGCAAGAGACGGCGACGAATTAGCCGCTCAAAATAGATCATCTGCGGGACCCATGCTATCGCGAGGCCAATCACTATCGGCGTCACACCGCATCCAGCGCATCTAGACGCCCGGGAGCGGCCCTGTGAGAACTGAGTCCTACCCCTGTCCTTTTCTCGATTTTCATGTTCAACAACTTGACTCTGGGGATGTGCAGCCTGGGAGTATTTGGACAGTTTGGAGGAAATATTGCATCTTGAATCCAAGACTTCAACCCATCAAAGTTCAAAACATCTCTGATAGGTATGAAGTAAAGAGAGAGAGAAAATACTCCCAACCCCTTCAATGCTCACCCCCCCAGGTAGATAGCCGCGACCGCTGTGATGGGCGCTCCTCTTGCAGCCCACAAGCGCGGAACCACTGCGCTGCTGCGAGATCTCAGCGCAGCGCAGGATCGGCGCCGACAGGGGATTCTGAGTGGAAGACGGAAGCGCGAGACGCGTAAAGTCTTGTTCCTCGCACTCCTCCACGTCCTTCCTCTCCCGCCACTCGAATATCGCACTCGCACCCGGGCAAAGAAACAATGCTCCGAGCACACACAGCACCCAACGTGACGACCTCTGCATATGCCGCCACGTCCACGTCCACGGGTAGCTCCCGGGTTCGTTTCCATTTCGCCATTGTCGCAAGGCGGTAAAGCGGCGCCAACTCTTCTTCAATCCGTCCATCTCGAATTTCGACATTGACGCGAACCGGCCATCCTTTGTTGGTGGGGGGTACTATCGGAGTGGTGTCATTCTTGCAGACTCGGGAAGACGTCGACACCCTCCCTTCGCATCGCGATAGTACCTCGACGGGTGAGACCAACGTTAACAAAAACTTTCTTTTGCAACTCCTCCAGTCTCGACACATTCCTACCCTTCTCCTCTCGCAATGCCCTCACCACAACAACAGCCATCCCCTTCAACCTAAATCCGTCAAACAACACATCCAGCCCGAGCCGTCTCTCACGTCCCACCGCATTTAGCAGCCCTCCATCCCCTCGGAGGGTTATTCTGCCTTTTCCCCCATCAGCATCCAGCTGCCGCTTTTTGCGGGGAACCACCACCTCGCTTGGCTCTCTTCCCGTCCCCTGAACCACTCACCTCCGCGCTGCGTCCGGCTGGTCTGGCTTCCGTTGTATACAGGGTGGTAGTCCATCCCGGGTTCGAGAAGGAGGATATCACCGTCTCCCATTCTCACTGTACGCCCGTCCCGCGCGCGCTTCGCACTGGGCAGAATGCACCGACGCCAAAAATACCTGGATCTGTCGTGTGAAGCCACGAGGGATGCATCATCATCGTTGGGAGTTTGACAGGATGGACGGAAGCCGGCAGGGTAGGGGTTTGACGGTCCAGCGAGAACCATCATTTAGAGTTTGGTGAGAATGACATGCACCATCCATCGACATCATGCGGGTGGCGTAGATCAACCTAATCTCTTCCCAAGGGCACCGGCAGAGAAGTCTATTTTCTCCGTTTCTTCCTCCCTCTCCATTGCTTGACGAGTTGGACGTATTGTCCAAACACCGTCCCACCCATCTCCCCCGGCAACAAAGATCTCCGAGGATCTCCGTAGTATCCTGAACACTATACCGAGTGTATAGCGGCGGGTTTATACCACAAACCCTCATTCGTCCGATCCAGTATCCGTAGACAACCCCCCCCGGATCGGCACCGGCCCGCACGGGTCCTTTACCTCCCGTGTGCGGCGCCCCTATTCTTAGGGAGTGGACGGGGCGAGATGAAATCGAGGCAAACACACAGACGGTGTAAATCTATTTGTGTGTCGCGGAGTTGGCCTCGTAGTAGAAGGGGAACTGAATCGAGAGCGTGAAGCTTGAGACTGCATTGGCGGCCGACGTTTGTGCTGGGGGTTCTCATACAATATTTACTATAGCTCCTGGTATAGGCAGCGAGCGGACTACCTGCCCAGGTATCTTCAGGCCGCTTCATCGACACAAGCAGAACTGCTGCCATCTCGGCTGGGTCATTTATAGCTTGCTACCTGCCTTGCCCTCCCCGAACGAGATCACCGCAGAGTGACAGGGGAAGAGTATATACTACTGCAAATGTGACATTTGTGACCTTGGTTGTATTTTGAGACCGAAGCCGCCCCGGACAAGACTGTAAGAAGAAGGCAACCTGTCTGAGAGTAAATATATGCCGAGAAAGTTTGTTGGAATGGCATCACCTCCTTGGGGAAAAGCGTTTCAGTTACGTGCTGGAGTCCAAGGTTGAGAAGACACCACCTCGACCCGACAGGTAGAGATATTCTGGCTGAAAATAGACTTTGCAGAGTCTCAGGGGCTGGTCTTTTCTCCTCCCTTACTACCTCGCTCAAAGGTAGAGGAAACGGGATGCTATGTCCGGTAGGGTATGGTCAACCGGTTGGGTCCTGACCCGTTGTTTACACTCCTAAGGGGGCGGTCAACTTGAACTACAATGGCACCGTCCCAGGTAGATGTGCCGGTAAGTAACGTCCCAACCACGAGAGAAATCCAAGGCGTGGTGAGCGGACTCGGGTCCATTCTTGAACTAGAAGGGAAGAAAGAGAATGAAAGCTGCGACAAGTCATAAAACGAACAAGAGTAGGTATCGTAGGTCATTAGCTCAGGTCAAGGACGGACATCGCCGGAAAGAATCAACAACCAAGACAACACAGCGAAAATCAGACAACCGCTGGGATGTATTACCCCTAACTACCCTGCCCCGAGAAGCCATCGCCCCGTCACAATCCCGCTGAACCGTCCGCGCGCCCACCCGATCCACCCAAGTTGCCCGAACAAGACAGCCAAAAGTGTGTAAAGAGCAGAGCCCATCTTTCCCATCATCATGCGCAAATCCCATCTGCTCGTCCTCCGACGCCACGCAAAATCAAAAAGTTCCTGGCGCCCCGTCCACCCCCCGGCCCCCCCCGCCAATCATCCTCTTCGCCGAGGGCGTAATACCTTGCCGAAATCGGAGGCCTGGACTTTGGGCTTTGTTCTCTGTCGGTGTCGCTCACCCAAGCCCAGGCGGCTTGGTACAGCTTCCGCTTGCGCTTTTCCCTCTGGCTCTTCCCAGTGACCTTGTCATCTTGACTCTTCCCAGGGGGTTCCTACGGGTGGATCACGGTGGTGCCGCTCGTGAGGTACTGCTCCAAGGTAGCCGGGTCGCGGATGGGCGCAAAGTAGGGGTGGGCCTGGGCCTCCTTGGCCGTGAGACGCTCCTGGACAAAAGTTAGCCTTTTCCGCGCCACGGGTGTTTCCGGGGGAGTTCTTACCGCGTGGTCGTAGCGCAGCAGCTTGTCCAAGAAGTCGATCGCCTCGTTACTGACGAATCGCTGGTTCTCGGCGTTGACAAAGCTGTGCCAGGGCTTCTTTTGGAAGCGGCCGAGGATGTCATCGTACTGCGTGTCGAGCTCGATCTCGTACTTGTCAATGTAGTCAAACAGGTCGTCGGTGCCCAAGACCTTTGCGATCTTGACCAGCTGGTCCGAGTTGCTGTTGCCGTGGAAGAAGGGCTCCTTGCGGAAGATCATGGAGGCGAACATGGCGCCGAGACTCCACATGTCCAGGCTGTAGTCGTACTCCTGGAAGTCGACCAGCAGCTCTGGACCCTTGAAATAGCGCGACGCGACTCGGACGTTGTACTCGGTCCCGGGGTGGTAGAACTCGGCGAGACCCCAGTCGATGAGCCGCAGCTGGAGACGGGTCAGCAGGTTTTGGTAGACACACGGATGGAGGACCCCCACCTTTCGGTTCTCATGATCGATCATAACGTTATGAGGCTTCACATCGCGGTGCATGATGCCTTTGCTGTGACAGTAGTCGAGGGCCTTGAGAAGCTCAAAGATGTAGTACCGAACATCGATGTCGTTGAACTTTGGATACAAGCTGCGGAAATCGGTGTTGTTGACGTACTCGAAGATGAGGGACGGCGTCTTGCTCTGGGAGGGCATTGTGTTAGCACGGCTGGGAAGATGGGGGAGGTTGAAGTGGCGCACCTGCGAGTCCCTAACGACGTCGAGAAGGGCGACAACGTTGGGGCCGCCAGCGAGGTTTTGCAAGATCTTGATCTCGCGCTTGATCTTCTTCTTCTTGACGGGCTTGAGGACCTTGATGACGCATTTCTGGTAGTTAACAACGTTGATGCCCTCAAAGACCTCGGAGTATTTTCCGCGGCCTGGTTGGGGAGGCTGGTCAGTCGACGGCGCGTCGCGCGATGGGGGGAGGAAGAAGCGAACCGATCTTGCGAACCACCTCGTAGTTCTCGAGAACTCCCCAGCCTATGGAGGAGCGCGCCATGTCAGTGTGTGTTGACTGTTGAGAGAAGGGAGAGGGAGGGAGTGGGAGGGAGTCGCACTGATGTTGACGCTGTCGTAGTCCCAGTATGCGCGGGGCATGTTCTGGTTGACGTCGGCGTAGACTCGGGCCATGCTTGCGACTCTCGGCGCGGCGATGCGCGGCCTCTGGTCGGGTCGGGACGGCGGGATAAGAGTTGCTGAAGAGTTCAGACGGGGCCCGGGACGAGGCGGACGCTGAATTATGAAGCGTCGTGATTGAGGGGCAGAAAGGGTCGATGCGTTTTCCGAGCCCACCCAGGCGCCCCCTGTACTGAAAATGGTGTACCCCAGTAGGGCAGCGGTCAAAGAGACCATACCTCGGGACGGGTCCTATCGTTGACTTTAAACTGACAGCTTGACAGCAAAATGGACAATGTCTCGGTAATGCATCTGACAGCTTCTTTTCCAGTTTAGATGTCCGGACCCTCGGATCAAGAGTTCTTTTCTTTGCATCGAATGTAATCGGTATGCAGTCTTCTTTCCGTATACTACAAAATGGAGCTGGAGTCAGGTGCTTGGAGCATCCAACCCCAATGGAAATAAGTTCAAATGCATTCTCAACACAATTTACCTGTCGAGAAAATTTCATTCGGGGGAGCTTACAGGCCTCAGATCTTTTCCCTTGGATTCAATATCAAATTGCTTTCAAGTATCGGGCAGAAACCTCGTCGCCATCCTCTGAGTCTCGAGCGGGTGCAGGCTCCCAGGGTACATCATTTTCTGTCCAGGCCAGGCGCCTTGGCGCGACCGCGCTTGCGATAAGCTCACCGGGCTGCTCAGAGGGAGAGGCTCAGCTGCACCCTAGCGCGCTTCAGGCTTCAGGCGACCGCCCGCTGCAAGGCAGTCGTGGGCCGGGCAGGCTTCGAGCACGATCCTGCCCAACTTCCATGCTTCCTCGACATCCATGTGGATCCCAGGAAATACATTCCATCTTTGACAAGCCAAAACCACCGTGGAAACATTCAGCAAAGTCGTAGATCTCACCGGTCCGACTCTCGAGAATCAGCACCGTCGATAAGGTTTCTTGGCCATCAACCCCGCCTTTTGCAATCTGGGCCGCCCTCAGTTACACCGAATGATTCCCGCTGCAATGGAAGCTCCAAACGGGAAAAAGAGCATGCTGGCAGCTGGATGGAGGATGGAGGACGGCGATGGCGGGAGGGCGCACCATGCCGTGCCGGTAGTGGCATGAACCCTTGCGGGCAGCACAGCACCCCCAGCGGCACCCACAGCACCACACAGGGCGCCATCGCCATTGGTCTTCCCTCCTTCAGTCCGTGACTTGGGCCGCTGTCCATGGCCTGACGATTGCTTCACTTCATCTTCACCACCTCATCATCTCCACCACTCACCAGATATCCAAAATGAGCGCTCGCTCCCGCAGAGTCCCCGCGCCGCCCTCGGCGTACGATGATTCGGCCTCGATCCGCGGCTCCCACTACACGCCCTCGGCCCACCGACTGCGCCCCCAGAACTCACGCTTCAGTTTGCGCGATGGCTTCGCCACGACGGCAAAGGAGTTTGAGTTTGGCTTTGACGATGCTTCCACCATAGCCTCCGAGACCCTGTGGGAGGACAACCCCGATGGTACCGGTGCCCCGGAACCCGTCCCTTCAGGCGGTGTCGTGCCCGTGTACCGGGACTACTACGAGCTCCTGTGTCTGCCGAAAGACCCCTCCTTGACTGCTGAGGAGGTCCAGAAACAGTTTCGCCGCCTTGTCCAAGTTCTCAGCATCGAGAGACAGCCCCATCGCCTGCAGACGGCGGCGGCGTTCAATCTTGCTCTGGCGCAATCTGCCATGGAGACGCTGGCCGAACCGTGCCGGAGGATCGGCTATGACTTGTCACTGGAAAGGGAGCATGGTTGGGAGGATGCCGATATCTCTGCTGAAAACGAGCTGGATCAGGTTACCGGCGAGGAGGCGTATGAGAGGGCACTGCGGGAGCAATACCTGCTCTTGTCTCAGGGGGGCGTCCGGTCAACCACGGACCTGGGGCTCCGACTCGAGGCCGGTTCAACACTCCACTCCCGCCGACGCCTCCGGGAACGCCGTCTCGGCATGAACATGCTGGACGTTTCCATGAGACATTCCATCACGGCTCCTGTTCCTGGCCTCCGCGAGCCCATCGAGAAGACGGCCGTCTACCTGCTGGACGAGGCAGAGAAGAAATGGCCGAAACTGAAGCCAAAGCACCTCCGCTTCGCAGACCCAACAGTCACACTCATAGGAGGCGCCCACGCCCTCCTGGACGAACCCTTCCGGCTTGCCCCTGTCCTGATCGACAGCTACCAACCCCCGGGCCCTTCCGTCCATGGCCGACGGCGCATAAACCAGCTGTTGGCCACCTCCTTCCTTCCAGCCCTGAGCTACACCATCCGACAAGAAATCAACTGGCGCAACCCCCCAACCGAAGACTCCCTCTCCTCCACCCAGAAGCCCCTCCCCGACACCGTAATCGAACAAGAGATCCAACTCCTCCCCCACGCTCTCGCCACCCTCCGCCTCGGCCACACGATCCCCATCCCCAACCACCAACCCCCCCTGCACCTCGAACTCTCCTTCCAAAAAGGCCCGCTCCAAGCCAACCGCTACACCCCCTCCCTCGGCCTCGCCCTCGCCCGCACCACCGGCCCGGGAACCGCCTTCGCCCTCCTCGACTCCGGCGACTGGTCCTCCCTCCCCTCCCCCTTCCGCCACACCCCCACCGTCGAAGCAGGTTATACCTTCGGCACCACCCCACTCGGCGTCCAGGCCTCCCGCCCCTTCACGCGCTCCGCCGACCTCCTCCCCCCGACCCACACCACCAACCCCTGGACCGTCTCCTTTGGCGCCACGCCCTACATCGCAGCGACCTACCTCCGCTACGCGCCCCCGCTGTCCAAGAACATCCGCACCGAGCTGGAAATCTCCCGCACCACAGCCACATGCACCGACTTCTACCTCGCCCTCCGCGCGCTGAAGCGCGTCGGCCGCTTCACCGCGCTGGGTCTCGAGCTCGGGTTGACGCCAGCGAATGTGTACTTGTCGCTGTCCTGGGCGCGTCTCAACCAGCGCTTCAGTCTGCCCGTGCTGGTCGCGCAGCCGGCGACGATGAGTTCCGGGTTCATGTTCTGGGCCACGGCCGGGGCGTTTGCTGCGTTCTCAGCTTTCGAGGTCGGATACAAAGGCCTGATCAAACCGCGGTACTTCCCCGACCCACCGGCTGCAGCCAGTGAGAAACCGAGCAAGGAGACGCTACACAGACATATCGCCCGCCGTCGCGCCGAGGCGGATGAGATGACGGTGTTGTTGGCGGCCGGGGTGGAGCCGAGGCAGGAGAGGGAGAAGAAGAACGGCGGGTTGGTGATACTCAGCGCGAAATACGGGGTCAGAAACGCGTCGCCCGACGAGGTCGCGGATGTGACGATTGCGGTGGCAGCGCTGGTGGATGAGGAGGGATTGGTGATTCCCGAGGGGGTGAAGAAGGGGAGGTTGGTGGGATTTTGGGATCCCGCGCCGGGGGTGAAGAAGGTGTTGAAGGTGAGGTATACGTGGAAGGGAGAGGTCGGCGAGAGGGAGTGGGAGGGGCGGGAGGGGGTTCGGATTCCGTAAGGCGGGGGGGGGGGCGGATGATGGGCTTTGGGTGGGATGGTAGGCATACTGCGTCTTGGGTATGCAAACGGAGGGCCAAAATGGATTGGAAATCAGTTCGACATGTGTATGGCGCGCTACATTCGATTTCATGACAGTTTGTTCTCTGCCAGAGGTCAGGAAATACAACCGCAGTGTCAAATCAACACCCCGGAGATGTACATACTTTGTTTACAGGGAGGAGAAAGACGAAAAGGGGCTGACATGGCAACCAGCCAAAACAACCCCAAAAAACTCAACAGCTCGCACTCCTCAAACAAAACCACCAGCAACACCACATCCACACAATACAATGCGAGGCATCATCGCACAAAAATGCGGGCCTCACTGCAACCGGGAACCGAAGCTGACGGTACCACCCAAGTAGGGTTTTGCATTCTCCCGCCGCCGCCAACCCCGGAACTCGGAATCAACCAGCAGGCTTCCCGCACGTCTGGCTAATTCGTTTCGTTTCGAAAACGACGAAACGAAGCCGCAGGGCCGATTGGGAGTCCAGCAACCCGTCCACGCCCATCGCGTCGACTTCCCACCCGTCAATTACGAGGTGACAGGAAAGACTGGTCCCCTGCATCATCCCAGGGCACGGCACGCTACTCTACCTGACAACAACCCGCCAAATATCAGCGTGTAGGGTGGTTCGGCGGCTCTTTTGTTTTGTCAATGCCCAGGATGCGGGGAGGGGCGCAACAACAACCGACGAGGGAGGGGAGGCAATATATATCCCGAGAGTCGAGATATCACCCCAAGCCCTGGCGGTGCTACACTGCTGTGCGGGGGAGGAGAGGACGACCCGACCGTTGAGGAAAAGTGGTGATGACATGCGTGTGGTATCCCCTTGGGTGACGATATCACAGGTCTCAACATCCAGTCCCCCGCCTTCTAGAAGAACCACGACATGCCTGCCCCCCCCCCTAGCGTCGCCGCCATCATCAGTCCATCAGTCGGCAGCGTTGCCGACAATATCGCCCCTGCGCCTGCATGGGCGGCGCCTCATCTACTGCCGGGCCGCCCGGCGCATCTTTCCACGGTGCCGCGCCGGTGGAGCAGACCCGTTCAATTTGGCTAAGTCTCTTATGTTTTCCGTCCCCCGCGTAACGTCGCTGGTGAGCAAGATATATATGGCGGCGGCAGAAACATGGGGAAATAGTATATTGCGGAGACGCTTCCGCGCGTCCCTTCTCCCACCCGGATCTGGGGGAACCGGGTCTCGAGACAGGACGTAGAGGTTATATACCAGCGCTCTCCGCCCCCTTTACTTCGTTCCCCGGTCGTCGTCGGTCTGTTTTGTTTGCTGCTGCCGCTGCCAAGTCTTGAATCTCCTCCCCCCTGTCCTCCCATCCCATCACCAAGATGCATCTCTCCACCCTCCCCCTCCTCGCCGCGGCGCTCCCCCTCCTCGACGGCGTCCTCGCCCAGGGCGCCCAGGGCAACGGCAAGACCACGCGCTACTGGGACTGCTGGTACGTCCCCCCTTAACCCACCAAGCATCAACAAGACCCCCCCCACTAACCCCCCCCCCAGCAAACCCTCCTGCGCCTGGGCCAAAAAGGGCAACAACGCCGTGCCCCTCCTCACGTGCGACAAGAACGACAACCCGCTCAACGACAACGGCAGCACCAAGTCGGCGTGCGACAACGGCGGCGCGGCCTTCATGTGCAGCAACCAGTCCCCCTGGGCCGTGTCCGAGGACCTGGCGTACGGGTGGGCGGCCGTCAACATCCAGGGCCAGCAGGAGTCGACGTGGTGCTGCGCGTGCTACGAGCTGACCTTCACGGGGGGGCCCGTGGCCGGCAAGAAGATGATTGTGCAGGCGAGCAACACGGGCGGCGACCTGGGCAACAACCACTTTGACATTGCCATGCCGGGGGGCGGGGTGGGCATCTTTAATGGTTTGTTCCCATCTCCCATCTTTCTTCCTGGGGTTGTGCTGATTCCGTGGTGTAGCCTGCTCCAACCAGTTCGGCGCCCCCTCCAACGGCTGGGGCGAGCGGTACGGCGGCGTCGGCTCGCGCAGCGCGTGCGACAGCTTCCCGCAGAAGCTCAAGGCCGGGTGCTACTGGCGCTTCGACTGGTTCAAGGGCGCGGATAACCCGCCCGTCAGCTTCAAGCAGGTGGCGTGCCCGGCGGCCATCACCGAGAAGAGCAAGTGCATCCGCGGGAACGACGCCATCAACCAGACGCCGACGGGACCCGCGACGGTGCCGACCTGGACGCCTTAGGGGTCGGGGGGCTCGAGGTCTGGGGGGGTTGGGGCGGTGCTCTGGGGAGGGGTTCTCGGGGTGTACCTGACCTGACCTGGCGGGTGGGTGAGACTGGGGGTTGAAGGGAGGTCTACTTGGAGGATGGGGGAAAACTCTGGTGGATGTCCCATGCCGTCTTCTTCTGTGTACATGTGTTTTGATCACTGCATCCATACTTGCATCGAGTTGTATATACAAAATCATCTTGCAACATTTGGGTCCCGAGAACCCGAGATGAAGTGCAAGCGAATGTTCATCGGCAAGGCGGTGGAAGCTAGGGGAATAAAGTACTCTGGTATTCATAATCGGCATATAGGACTGCGCATCGATAAAACTGCTACCTGTAACCTAATCCATCAAGGAGGCACTTCCCCAGTTCGACCATCCCCCTTTCTCCCCCCCCCTGGCAGGAAACCTGCTATCTAAAACCCCCAACCACTACCACCACCACCCTCATTCTTTCGCTCCTCAAGCGCCTCACGAGCCTTGCGCGCAATGCTGTCCAGGAAGCTCTCGCCCCCCTCCTCCTGTGGCTCCTCCTCCTCGCGGCGCTCAGGCTGCTCGTAACGCTCCTCCTCCTCCTCGCGCCGGCCATAGCCACCACCGCCGCCGTAGCTCTGCTCCTCGGGCTCCTCGCGGCGGCCATAGCCACCACCGCCGCCGTAGCTCTCCTCCTCGCGCTCCTCGCGCCGGCCGTAGCTACCACCGCCGCCGTAGCTCTCCTCCTCGTGCTCCTCGCGCCGATTGTAGCTGCTGCTGCTGTAGCTCTCCTCTTGCTGGTATCGCGTCTCAGAGCGCTCGTAAGACGTCTCCTCCTCGCGCTGCGAGTACCCGCCGCCGCCGCCGTACGACTCGGTCGACTGCGACTGGCTGCCCATGTAGCCGCCGGCCATGGCGCCGAGCGCGCCGCCGCCCATGAGGCCGGCGACACCGGCGCCGGCGCCGCCGTAGCCACCGCCACCGCCACCGCTGCTGCTACCACCGTAGCCACCACCACCACCGCTGCCATAGCCGCTGCTGCCACCATACCCGCCACCGCCGCCCGAGGTACTGCTCCCGCCCAGCTGGCTCGACACCTGGCTCGACACATTGGAGAAGCCGCTCTTGACGCCGCCCATGATGGCGCCGACGGCGGCGCCCGCAATCTTATCCTCGAGCGTCTCCTTGCCGCCCTTGTAGTTCTTGTGCATCGACAGCTTGCCGCCGCAGCCGTGGCCCGTGTCGTGGACGCCCTCCTTGTGGTTCTGCCCGTTCTCGACGCCGCGCCGGCTGAGCTTCTCGCGGTACTCGTTCTTGGCGTTCTCGGGCATGTTCTGCCACCACTCCTCGACCGACCGGAAGATGAGGGCGCGGCCCTCGTTGGTGTCGCGGTCCGCGCCGTTGCGCTGCGCCGGGTGGTGCAGCACGCCGTACACGATGGAGCTGAGCACGCGGTCGACGTCGGCCGAGTCGTCGTCCCAGCAGTTCATGAGCTTGGGGACCACCCACGAGACGACCTGCGAGGCGGTGCGGCCGGCGATTTCGTTGAGGATCTGCGGGGGTCAGCGTGGGTCGGGGGAATGGGTTCTGCAGGGGCTTACGTTGGTGAAGTGGTCCTTGGAGAGCATCGAGTGGGTTGGGTCGGTCGCCCGGTCGTCCTGGAAGACGTTGTGCTGCGCGTCCTTGCTCTGCTCAATGATCTCGGTCGAGCCAGTGGCCAGCTCGTTCTTGACCTGGTCGATAACCGGGATGACAAAGGGGGCGATCTGCTGGAAGACAAACATCGAGAGCTGTTCCTCGAGCTGCTCAATGATCTTGCCGAGCACGGGGATGTTAGACATGGCGCCCGACACCGTCTGCAGGAGGTCGTCGTGGAACTCGATGGCCGGCTGGACCTGCTTGAAGATCTGCTTGACGTAGACGGTGAACTCCTCGGGGTCGCGCGGCGAGACCGTCACCGTCTCCATCTGCGCGGCGGCCGCGTTGGTCTCGAGGTCGTCGAGCTTGGCCTTCTTGTCATCGCCACCAAACAGGCTGGATGGGATCTTGTCGAGAAGCTCGCGGAGCATGCTGGTGTCCTTCCTAGAGTTTTGCTGCAGCGTGTCCTCGAGGTCCTGGATCTCGCTCTGGACCATCTTGTCCGAGACTGGTCCCGTGTTAGCGTGCTGGGCAGAAAAACAAACGAAAAAGGGGCTGTGCACATACCCTCGCCGGTGACCGAGTGAAGGAAGTCGACACCACCGAAAGTTCCCGTCACAAGAGGGTAGACAGACCCGCGGGCACCAGGAATCTGGAGCTTGGTGTCGCGACCGACAACGGGGAAGATGTCGCGCTCGCCCATCTCGATGAGGGCAAGCTCAATGTAGTTGCTGTGGGCAAAGAAGTCTGTCTTTGTCAGCAACAAAAAACGTGAGCTACATTGGGAAAGACAGCATACCCTCAAGGCAGTGGAGGCCGGTTCCCAAGAGACGGAGGGCCTCGTAGAGCTCCTCCTTGTTGTTGCTGCGCCCATACGAACGGCCGAGCTCGATGCACCGCTTGAAGAGGTTCCGGACGTGGGTGGCCGAGTTGGTGATGCCGGCGCGCTCGTTGGCAATGTAGTTCTTCATGCCCGTCTCGGGGTCGATGGCCAGCTCCCTCTCCTCGTCGACGGGGCCGCGGAGACGGCGGTCCCAGTTGCGGGCGTCCTCGTTGTCGGCGTAGTCTTTGGGGTTGTCGATGTGGTCCTCGGGACGGTAGCACCCCAGACGGTCGGCCGTGACCTCGAACTCGCGGCTGCCGTAGCCAAAGGTCACGAAGCCGAGCACGCACAGCAGCAGGCGGATGCCCTCGGCCGAGACGTACTTGAGACCGCCGAGGTCGATGGCCTGCGAGTAGTCGCGCAGCCAGTTGCCAAAGTAGACGCGCGAGACCATGAGCTTGTCAAACTTTTTGCCGCCAGCGGCACGGGCCAGGAGGATGGTGAGCAGGGCATCTTCAATGTCGCCGTGGCGCCCTGCGGGAAAGGGGGTGGTTAGAAAGGGGGTCACGATAGGGGGATGCGTGGGCAGAGGTGTCTCGTACAGTTCTGGCCCTCAATCTTGGAGATGCCGGCAATGTTGCCAGCGCCGAAAGCGAGGGCGGGTCGTGCAAACAGGTAGAGCACGAGGAACCCCAGGAGGAAGGGGTACGGCTGGAGGGTAGCCATGATTGCGAGGTGTTGTCGTCAGGTTGTTTCCGACGTGATGCGAAGAGTGTTGTAGGATGTTTTTCTGGGTTGGTCAGTCGGGTTCAGGAGAGATCCTCTGGTCCAGGGGAGGAGTGAGGTAGGGTAGCTCGAGTGGAATCGAGATGGAGACAACAGGAGAGGACAGTGACCTACAAGCAAACGGCGAGGGGGACGGGGGAAGGGGACTTGGATTTGGATGGGATGTTTTCTTTTGGTCTACAGAGTATTCTACGAGGGGAGGGCCTGGACCCCACGACACTCTTAAAGCATCCGGGAGACCGTCTGTGGGCATTATTGCACGGCCTGTGGCGGTTCCCAGGCCGCATCTTGAATACATTCTGAGCAATCGGAAACATGCCAAGCCCTGGTTCAGCTTGTGCCATCATGGGCGGGGCAGACACGGAGGGAGGAGGGGCATCGTGAGGTGAGGGGAGACAAGAGGACGAGGGCAGGAGGGTGAGGAGGGGTAGCTCTGGGCGCTAATCCGGTTTCGAGCAAGGGTGGATGTCCGGCATCTCGCACCCTCCAGAGTACCGAGGCGCCAAGTCGCTGTGATTCGACGACGTCGTGATTGCTATCAGCTGTTGGATGCACCATTGCACCAGAGCTCTCTCGCTCTCTCCTGGGCTGGGCTGTGATGGGACAAACCGAGAGCTTCAACCCGGATCGCAGTGTCGAGAGTCGCGGCAGTGTGTCTCGCTGGCGGCCTCTTTTGGGGAGGACAGACCTGGGGGGGGGGCTCCAAATACAAGAACATGCGGGGTCATTGCAATAAAAGGTCGCGTCGCGGTCAATTTTCGAGATGGTCTCGGAACGCGAAGGCGAGTTGATTGTCCTCGAAGCAGCTTGAGGTCTCAACCGAAAGAAGCAGCGCGTTGCCCGGTTTCTGGTCGCATTGAAACTTGAAGATAGGGAGCTCGAGTCGGCGCAAAAAGGATTCCCAGGCTCCCGCTGCAGCTTCCAGCTTCCAGCTGTTCCATGATCGAGATTCGGGTGCAAACCGCAAAGCGGGGTGGTGAGACAAAGATGCGCAGTGTGCCTGAGGCACCCGTATCTAGCGGCCCAACTCTGCGGGGCTCCAACCTGACATGGACGATCGGCACAACAAGTCGAACGCGTCGAGGGGCGGCGATTGACCGACCGACCGACTTTGAATAAATGCACAGTACAGAATACTTCAATTCGAAAGTTCAGGATGCCCGGTGGAAAAACACTCTGGACGGCAGGTTGTGTCCTTTTCAGAGCCAGTTCAAGGGAGACCAATGTGTTGTTGTGAAGCAATCCCGACAACGGGCAGTGTCTGTTGCTCCAAAGGTTTTGGTGGTGTCTCGATTGCTGCAGATGGGCAGCTTGGAGATGGGGCCATTCTTCAGACCGAGAGGAAAATCGAGTTGGCATTGCTTCCAGAGGCACGCGCAGCACCTCTGTCATGCCGCTGCAGTGGAAGAAAGCGGGCTTGTTGGGAGAGATGCCAGCCCGCAACGAACGCCTGAACCACAGCGGGCGGTCCGTGGGGAAATGGGGGCAAATGCCGCTCACTGCGCTGTTTCAATTGACGCTCAGCGCCAGGCCCGGTGATGATGCCGCGATGCAGTGGTGCGCTGAAAGACGGCAGCCTCGAAAGTTGAAAGCAAAAGAAACCCGCGAAAATGGCAGCGCCAGCGCGTTTTTTTTCGGTGGGCTTCGTGGCCCAGCCAGGCTGATTGTGTTGTTGTCCCCACAAATTAGCGCCGAAAAATCAGGACCGAGGGGGGGATGCGCTGCGCTCATAGGCCAGAAAGCCCCCATCCCATTGGGTGTGCGCTGCGACTTTTTGCGTGCGACAATCGGCGCCCGACCGACCCTGGGTGCCCTTCATCCGCTGAAGAACGGGGCATCAAGTACCCAGGGCTGTTTGAAATAGCTGCAACCAGTACCTCAACAACAGCGGCGGCGGGATGACCTGGCGCCGGCGACACCATCAGTGCAGCACACGATGCGCAAAACACGCAAAGTGACGTGCAAAAAACCGCTGGACTGAACGATGCAGCATTGGAGGCTGCATCTCGACTGGGCCCCTGAATTATCTCACCGTCATCGCATCTGTCCTGGTAGAGCGAGACGAGTACACTCGCGAGGAAGTGACAGTGGAGGGCTAGGTTTGCAGCAGAGCCTTGGGGGGTCGCCCGGGGTTGTTCCTGCTGCCGGTCGCACCAGAGGACTGCTGGTGCGAGGCACTGCTGGGCGCTGGTGGTGCGAGAGCGGAGGCGATGGGGGGAGGCAGCAGCTGGGCGGTAGGCAGGGCAGGTGCGAGCGACGGGGGACAGAACACCAAAAGCGCAGCAGATGGGCGCCTATTTTTCAATCCGGCGACGAAATTGAGGCCCTTGTAAATCGTTCGCTGTCGTCGCAGCGCAGCGCAATCAATCAGTAAGATGCGGGAGGGGGGTGCCCAGAAAGGCCCTGGTGTGCGTCGCGTTTCAATTGGGGATGGGTACGGGGCACGCCGGATGGGGGGGGCACCTCCACTGTGGTCAGCGACAGATTTTTCTCGGCTGCCCACCCAGGGCCTGAAGCTCAGCAGGAAATCAGCGCTGCCCTGGCTCGCACTGCGGCGGCCTATAATTTCGGTACCCCCGCACCTCCCCCCAAATTCCACCGAATTCCGTTTCCTCCTGTTCTCACCCTTCATTTTCGGCGCTCCAGCACTCTGTCCAGGTCCACGCCACTACCGCCATCGCCATCAGCTCAACGCAGCGCTATCCACTACCCAGTTCTCGCTATTCGTTGACCGCCACCAACCCACCAACCCGCCAAACTCCAAAACTCAACCTGACGCCATGCCGCGCCCGCCCAAGAACAAGGCCATCGAGCCCCCCAAGCCCGTCGCGCCCGCGCCCGCTCCAGTCATGATTCCTGTCATCCCCGCGCCGCCCACCTCCAAGGCTGGCCCCGTCATTGATGTCGACAATTTCATTCGCGTCCGCGACTCGGTAAGCAGTCTTTTTTGTCTCAGCTCAGAGCACCACTCCCCGCATCCCACCTCGCACTCTCATGATTCCTGCTGGGACATGCTTGCAAGGCATGAATTCGCGGTCGTAGAGCTTCTTCCATGCTCGTGACGGCTTATCGCAGTCGCCTGGAGCGCGAGGCAATTGACAGCCTCGTGCACCTGCTTGTCGCCCTGTATCAAATGCAATGGCCGCAGGGCCTGATTCAAGGATAGCAATCGTGTCTGCTGGGCGGTGCCAATCCATCATCGTCTCGTTGCAGCATGCATCTTGCTTCATACCCACCAAACCTCCACTTACAACGCGTTTAACACACATGCTAACGTTGTCCAGGTCTACCAAAGGCTCTCAACCATCCAGGATCTGATTAAGAGCTTTTCCCAGGACTACCTCCGCCAGACCAACCTGCTCCTTGGCGAGGGTACCAACATCGAGGGCGTCGACCTTGATCAGTTCGGCTTCGGCCAGCTCGCCCAGTTTGGCGGCCTTCTCGCGCCCGTTGAGGAGAAGAAGGAGCGCAAGAAGCGCACCCATGACCCCAATGCGCCCAAGCGCCCTCTCACCCCGTACTTCTTGTACATGCAGACCGCCCGTCCTATCATTGCCAAGGACCTCGGCGAGGATGCCCCCAAGCGCGCCGTCCAGGAGGAGGGCCAGCGCCGGTGGGCCGTCATGACGGGCGCGGAAAAGAATGGCTGGAACCAGGCCTACCAGTACAACCTCCGCCTGTACAACGCTCGTGTGCACTCGTACAAGCATGGCAACCCCGAGGCCAAGAGCATGAACGACGCCGAGGCCCTCCAGTACGCCGAGGAGTTCAACATCGAGATGCCCTCGCCCAAGGAGGTCGAGGAGGTCGGTGCCACGGAGGAGGATGCCATTGCCCAGCAGCTTGGCGAGGCGGTCGCGGCCGAGGAGGTCTCCGAGGAAGAGCCCACTCCCGTCACCAAGACGCCCAAGAAGCCTGCGGCCCGCAAGCCCCGCAAGACGGCGACACCGGCGGCCGTCGAGGCTGCCCCCTCTCCCCCCAAGCCCGCTGCCACGCCGGCCAGTCCTGAGGCTAAGAAGCGCAAGCGGACGTCGAAGGTGGCGGATCTTGTCGAGGAGCCTAAGAAGTCCGGACGCAAGAAGGCCAAGAGCGGCTAAACGCCTCATCCCACCTTCTTCTTGTCTTGTTCTTTCTCATGATACCTGTTGGGCGATTCCGTTTTCCATCGGTTGGTGATACCCCAGCACCTGGGAGACCTGCCTGCGAACCCTAGGGTCTCCGTTTTGGGAGGGGTTTGGGCTTTGCGGGTCTATTTTTTTTTACTGTATGAATCATGACGGGCTTGGGGGAACCGGGTCTCGGATACGCAAGGGCGGCGGGAGGGGAGGAAATAGACCCGCGCCTGGGTCGGGACACATCCATGTATCTAGTCTTCTCTTGGAGGGTGCTTAGCGCAGCGGCGGATGGTTCGGCAGGTCTCCCTAGGTGCTTGTTTTCCGCGGTTCGTTGAATCAAGCCACTGCATATCACTTGTTGTCACTGGGGGTTGTGAATGCGCTGTATTTTTCTTGGGCAGGTCTGGTGGTGTATGTTGGGTGTGGCACGAGGGGAGGGAAGATGTGGTTTTCTTCAGTCACAAGGTAGCCATAGGTGCAGACCAAGGTATCGATGAACTCAAGTTGGCGACCTCATGCTGTTGTTGCTGAGTGAGACCAGTGTTGAAGCTCACTTGGCTCTCTGGGAGCTCAGCTCCTCGAAAACAGGGGGTTCGTCCTTATAAGGGAGAGTCCATAGGTATGTAGGTAGGTCCCCCACCTCCCAATCATGCCCATCAGACCCAGCTCCCCTACCTAGGTACGGTATACACAACCCCTCAAGCAGCACAAGTCGCCACTAGAGCCGTGTACCGGAGCACCAAGACGGCACCGCCGCCCCCTCGGCTCCAGTGGCCGGCCGGTTTCCCGCGTCGACGCGGTCGAACTCTGACAGCGGGTGCAGGGCTGGGTAGGTCCATGCGAGGACCGTTGCATCTAACAACTGACAGATGCCCCCCCCCCCCCCCTTCACCCCCACCGCCACACTCGTATAACCTGTCACGTACAGAGTCTATGCGCACTGCACGGAGAGAGAGCCCCGGCTGCGGCTCGGCTGCTGTACCCGAGTAACCAGCACGCCAACATCGTGACCCTCTGTGCTGCGTGGTGTCGGTGTCACGGGCAGATGACGCCGGGGGCCTTGTCTCAATCTGACCGTCCCTCGATCTCGCTCTCTCTCTCTCTCTCCAGGGTGCTGGTCGAGGGGGGACGGCATGTGATGTCGGGCTGCCTCTTTTGATGGGCGTGGTGGGCGGTTACATTTGTCCGAGGCTTTCCTTCTGGAAGGCAAGAAAGTTGTCGGTCTCTTTGACGGGATTCTTGGTGCGTCTATTTTGGGGGGCTGATCGAGGGCTTGTGGTGGTTGAGATGCCCGTGTGGATTCGCTGGGCGAGACGGGATTGAAAAGGGGCTGCGACGCCCATCAAAACATTACGACGACGGGACAACCAATACGGGGTGGTGGCAACGAGGTGAACGACGACCCCGACACGAAATCCACGGGGCTCTGGATGAAATTTGCGACTGCCGGCCTGATCAAGTGAAATTCCGTCTGGCTCCTTCCCACCAGGTATTATTCGTGGCTTCCGGCGGTGGACAGGTCCAACCCAGACTTCTTCCACCGTGACTGCCACAAGTAGGTAGGTAGGCAACCCTCCGTTTGGCCCACCACAGCTACACTTCTGCCCTTCTACAACCTCACTCAACCTCTCTTCGCGGTTTCGACCATTCCTCATCATCCACTCGCTCCCTTCTGCAACCTCGACAGCATATATACTCGGCTCTCGACAACCTCATCAACTCGCACCCTCAACACCTGATCACCACTCAACCTCGGCAATCATGTTCACCATCACCCTCTTTACCCTACTTCTCGCCCTCGTCACCTCCTTTCTCCCCCTGGCAGCCCCCGCTGCCATCGAGGTAAGTCACCCCCCTCCCCACCTCGCACCACCACTCGCACCCCCTCCCTCCCCACTTACCCTCACCCAACCACCAGCTAACCCCCCAGACCCTCCCCTCTCGCTTCTCCAACTACACCTTCACCACCCTAACCTGGGAAGCCCGCCCGGCCCCCGGGGCCCCGTCGGTCCACGTCGAGGGCACGATCGAGGACGTCGTCGCGCACATGCTCGAGCTCAACCCGCAGTACCTCGACAACCTGACCTCGCACGGCCTGGCCGCTCCCGGCCACGACAGCACCAAGTCGCTCGCCCAGATGTCCTACTACTCGCACTACTGCTTCGGCGACCTCCCGCTCTGCAGCCAGACGCACACGTACATGGGCGCCTTGTACCTGTCGCGGCTGGACGGACAGCCGAAGGCGGGGCCCGGGCCCGGGGAGTGCGCTCGGGTGAGCTGCCAGTACGATTCGGGGATTACTTGGTGCAATGAGGTGAGTTTTTCTTTGTTCCTTTTGTTTGGGCGGGGGGGCTTGGGTTCGAGGGCTAATACTTGGGGACAGTTTAATTACGAGATTACGCTGAGCAGCTGGTTCATGATTGCCGACGCGGCGTGGTTCATCGCGGACCATTGTACGCAGGGGAATGATCTGAACCCAAAGACGTCGGGGCAGGTGTTTTACACGACGGGCTGGAGCACGATGGTGCATGGCGGGATGAAGTGTTAGGGGGGGCTAGCATCAAGAAGGGGACTTGGCGGTGCTGCCGGGGATGATATGATGTCAGTGGGAAGATGTGGCAGCTGGGGATGACAAGGCATGGCCTGAGCCGGGGACTGACTGTTGGGGAAGGAGAATACCAATACTGCCGGCGGGTTCTAGAGCCCTGATAACTATGTTTAGTGGCATATTTTGAGTCGGCAGAAAAGAGGTATTCGGCGTCTGTCTCGTGAGTTGCTTGACGGTGTATTGCTTGTATCTTGAAGGAGACCGAGTCATAATCATAAAGTGAGTGCTCACAAGTCCAAACCACGCCTGCTGGCTGCCCAAGTCCCCCCTCACGAACCCCAGCTAATACACAAAGTAGCTCTGCGTCAGCGGCAACTCGTCACTCGGCTCTGCCGTACACACCACCCCGTCCGCCTCGACCGTGTACCTCTCCGGATCAACCTTCATCTCGGGCATGTAGTCGTTAAACTTCATGTCCTTCTTCCCCACCGTCCGGCACCCCTTGACGGCCTCGACCCTCTTCTTCAGCCCATACGACGCCACCGCGCCCGAGTCGATACTCGCCTGCGACACAAAGACGATGCTGGTCTCGGGCACCAGCGGCGCAAACATGGGCCGTCCGATGACAGGCTGGATAGTTGGAATCGACGCATTCGCATCACCCTATCCCTCGTCAGTAAACATCCACCTGGTCAGAGAAGAAGAAGAAACATACCATCATCGCCCAAGCAATCATCCCCCCCTTGACCACCAAGCTCGGCTTCGTCCCAAACCACGCCGGATCCCACACCACCAAATCCGCCATCTTACCCACCTCCACACTCCCCACCACATGCCCCATCCCCTGCGCCAGCGCCGGATTAATCGTATACTTGCTCACATACCTCTTCACCCGCTCATTGTCCGCCCCCGTCCCCTCATCCGCCCCCAGCGGGCCCCTCTGCACCTTATTCTTGTGCGCCGTATTCCACGTCCGCGTCACCACCTCCCCGCACCGCCCCATCGCCTGGCTGTCACTACTCATCATGCTGATCGCCCCCAGATCGTGCAGCACGTCCTCGGCGGCGATCGTCTCGGCGCGGATCCGCGACTCGGCAAACGCCACGTCCTCCGGGATCGACTTGCTCAGGTGGTGGCACACCATCAGCATGTCCAGGTGCTCGTCCAGCGTGTTGCGCGTGTAGGGCCGCGTCGGGTTCGTGCTGGACGGGAGCACGTGCGGGAGCGCCACGACGCGGATGATGTCGGGCGCGTGGCCGCCGCCGGCGCCTTCGGTGTGGTACGTGTGGATGGTGCGGCCGCGGAAGGCGGCGATGGTGGATTCGACGAACCCGGACTCGTTGAGCGTGTCCGTGTGGATGAGGCATTGCGTGTCGGTGGCGTCGCAGACGGAGAGGCACGTGTCGATGGCGGACGGGGTGGTGCCCCAGTCCTCGTGGAGTTTGAGGCCGCAGGCGCCGGCGGCGATTTGTTGGTGCAGGGCCAGGGGCGAGGAGTCGTTGCCTTTGCCGGTGATGCCGATGTTGAGGGGGAGGGTGTCGGTGGCTTGGAGCATTTGGCGCATGTAGTGCGCGCCGGGGGTGCAGGTGGTGGCGTTGGTGCCAGCGCTGGTGGGGGGGGGGTTAGTAACCCCTGAGACGGGGGAGGGGGTTTGTTGACGTACCTCGGTCCGACGCCGCCGCCGAGCAGGGTCGTGATGCCCGAGGCCAAGGATTCCCACGCCTGCTGCGGGCAGATGAAGTGGATGTGCGTGTCGACGCCGCCGGCGGTTATGATTTTGCCCTCGCCCGCAATCACATCGGTGCAGCTGCCGACGACCATGCCCTCGGTCACGCCGTCCATGACATCCGGGTTGCCGGCCTTGCCAATCCCCACAATCATCCCGCCCTTGACGCCGATATCCGCCTTGTAGATCCCCGTCCAGTCCACGATCAACGCCCCCGTCACCACCAGATCCAGCGTCTCCTCATCCCCCCTCCCCGTCGCCTGCCCCATCCCCTCCCTCAACGTCTTCCCCCCGCCAAACTTGCACTCATCCCCATACCCGGCGACCGCCGTCAAATCCCTCTCCACCTTGACCCACAGATCCGTCGCCCCCAACCTCACCCTATCCCCCACCGTCGGCCCAAACATCCCCACATACGCCTTCCTCTCCATCCTCGCCGGCACCACCTCCCCCTCCTCCTCCACCTCCTCAACATGCCCAAACCCCCTCTCCACACAAGCCCCCACCACACCCTCCACCCTCCCCTCCTCCACCGCCCCCTCCCCGAGCCCATTCCCCCCCCTTATCACCCTCCCCCCTCCAATCTCCACCAGCGTCACCGTCCGCCTATCCCCCGGCTCAAACCTCACCGACGTCCCGGCGGGAATATCCAACCGGAACCCATACCCCCTCCCCCGATCAAACTCCAACGCCCCATTCACCTCAACAAAATGATAATGACTCCCCACCTGCACCGGCCTATCCCCTCTACTCGTCACCTTGACCCTGCGCCTCCGCCTCCCCTCCGCCAGCACCACCTCCCCCCCTTCCTCGCAGGGGACGACCGCGCCCGGCGGGAACGCCTCAGCCTCCGGCTCCGCCTCAGGGAACACCCCCGCCCCCGGCACGGGGAGGAAACTCCCGTACAGCGCGCGCGCGAGGTCGCCGTCGCGCGTCGAGATGGGGTGGTGCACGGTTACCAGGTAGGTGCCCGTCGGGAAGGTGCCTTCGACTTGGATCTCGCGGAGGGTGGAGGGGACCGAGGGGAGGACGTGCCGCCGGCCGAGGAGGGTGGCGCCTAGGGACATGAGGTCCGAGACGGAGTGGGCGCCGTCGCGGATGAGTTCTTGGAGGACGGAGGCGATCAGGGCCTGGGGGGGTGTTAGTGGGGGGTTGGGGGGGGAGGGGGGTGGCTTACGGTGGCTTCCGAGTGGTTGAGGCGGACGCCGCGGGCGAGGCGGCGCTGGGCGAGGAAGCCGAGGTGCGAGGTTGTGAGCTTGTCGAGCTGGGGGGTGTTAGTTTTGGTCTTTTTCTTTTTGGGGGTGGAGGGGGTGAAATGGGGGGACGAACCTCTCGGGGGACTAGATGCATGGTTGCGGTTTTCTTGATCAGTTGTTTTGGTGGTGTGAGTTGAAGGTCCCAGACCAATTGATCTCGGCGACAGGGCCGAGTTGATGGCACTCAATCAATCAAAAGACAGTCTGTGGTGAGAGTGAGAGTGAAGGAAGAACAACAAACAAAAAAAAGGAAGGAGAGAAGTCGGACACAAGGTTCACGGCCTGGACCCTCGGCCATATGGACCCCCCCTCCCGTCCGTCCCGACCATCGGCAGGCCACCCGCTCCCTCTCAGAGACGATGGATATCAGCCTCCATCTGCATGGCGAGAGAGTGGGATTCCGTGTGGGTGCCTCGACGAAAACCCCGCATCGTCCACTGATAAGGACCGGCGTCCGCCGCCATACGGACACGCCAGAGCATGTCATCCCGTTTGACACGAATGATAAGAACCATCCCGGGAAGGGGGAGGGGGTGCTGTGTACTGTGTACTGTATTGTTGTATTCTGTACTTTTCTCTCCTTCCAGGTTGTCAACTGCTATTTACAGTAATGGTATCATGTCGTCTGTCCCACCCGAATCCATCCCAAGTCCAACAACGCCAAGTCATCTCTCGTCAGTGTAGCCCAAAAGTACAAACCCAAAATACATAGTCCCTGAACAAAAACACCCGCTTCCCAAATGTAACAGACCCAAAACTCAACCCTCAATCAACCTGTCCTCCCCCCGTCCCCTCGCCAGAACCTCCTTGATCCGCTCATTCTCAAACTCCCTCATCCTGCTCCTCGCCTGGTTCAACCTGTCCACCCCCCGGTCAATCGTCTCAATGTGCACGCTCAGCGGGACAAACACCCGATCCCTCACCAGCTCCGGCTCCTTGACCCTCTCCCGCAGGCTATCCAAGCCCGCCTGAATCTTCTGCAGCTCCACGATGAGCTCCGTAACCTGGTTCACCGCATCCGTCCGCTGCGCGCTGACGTGCCTGAGGGTCGACAGCTGGCTGTTGAGGTTGTGCAGGCGGCGCGAGTTGACCCCGACGACGGTCCACAGCGTCCAGAGGATCTCGTCCTTTTGCCCCTGGATCGACTTTTGCGTGCGCGTGACAAAGTCGTGGATGATGCCGAGGTGGCCGTCGGCCTTGGTGAGCGTGCGCAGCACCGCCTGCGCCTCCTCCAGGAGCCCCATGATCTTGTCCGACACGAGCGACGTGTGCTCGACGTACTGGTCCAGCAGGATGCGCTCCGAGAAGACGGCGGGCTGGAAGGGCGAAAAGATCCAGCTCGTCCAGTCGCTGAGGAGCCCGCGGTTCTCCTTTTCCTGCTCGAGCGTGTCGAGGTACCGCGACGTGTAGCGGTTGATGCTGATGACCGAGTCGACGGCCGAGCCGACGTGCGTGTTGAAGTTTTGGAGGTCCGTCGACGCCGTGCGCGCCGTCTCGATGAACTCGTCAAACTCGAGCACCAGCTCCTCCTTGCCCTGGAGCTGGCTGTAGCGCACCATGGTGCGCAGGTCGCGCACCGACGCCTCGGTGCGCTTCATCTCCATGGGCAGCGAGACGCCCTCGGCCGATTTCTCGAGCACCTTCTCAAACTGGTTCTGCACCTTGACAAGGCCGTCAAACTCGACCGGCCGACCACCGCGCTGCTGGTCCTTGTCGTCGGCCGGGATGATGTGGGGGCAGAACGGCAGGTTGAGGAAGGATGCGCCCGGTATCCGGCAGACCGGGGAGAGCGACACGTAGATGGACTTGGTCACCATGTTTTGCGCAATGATGATGCCACCAAAGACAAAGTATATGGCCAGCAGAGCGGCCAGGGGTTTCTTCGCATAGCGAAAGGCCAGCCCGATGACGCCCAAGGCCCAGCCCAGTGTATCAAAGACGCCGGTGCGCAGCGACTCGGCAACTCTATCGCCCAGCGTCCTCTGTTGCTCTTGGGTCTCGTCGATCGTCTCGTGGTATCGGTCGGTTTTGGAGCCGCCTAGCCGGCGTTGTCGGAATCCCGGCAGCGGGGGTGGTGGGCGGATGGTTTTGGACGAGCTCGACGAGCGACCGCTGTCGCGCCTGGGGCTCTCGATGGCCACCGTCGGCATGATCAGCTCTGGCTCCGACGACCGATGCCTCATGTTTTCCCTGGAGCTCCGGCGCACCGAATCCGGTATCGTGGGGCGAAAAGGCGACTTGCGGATGACCTGGTCGTCGGTCTCGGCCTGCTCGAGGAAGTTTTGCAAGTTGTCGTCCTGCGAGCCGCTGATGCTAAAGGGCTGTGAGCCAAAGCTGAAGGGTTGGGAGCCCGAGAACTGCGAGGGATCGCTTGCGCTCGAGCTGATAACATTGTCATCGTCGTGGAGGATCGAAGTGTCGAAGCTGTCGTTTTCGCCTTCGACCATGCGCCACGAGCTCTCGACGTGCAGCTCGCGTTTTCTCGAACCACCAGCCATGGCGCGTGGGGGAAGAAAGGCTGAAACTCCAAGGATGGAAGGGTGTGGTATTTAATAGGCAGTGGATTTCCGCTGGATGCGATGCGATGTCGATGTCGATGCGCGGTCGAGGTCACGCGGCGCGTCACTGCGACCGGACCAAGGCGTGTCAAGGCAGACGCGGTCGTTTCGATAGGTTGATAGGGCGCGTCTTGGGCGCATGCGGGGGGTTGCCTCCAAAACAATACCGATGAGTCACTGCGATAGGCAGCAGAGAGGTAGTATATGCGTGGAAAATACTGGAGGGAGATGGCAAGAAGAAGTCGCTGGAATTACATAGCCGATGTCGATGATAGGGACTCGGGAGATGGACGGGAGAGTTGGAGAGTCGAGTCCGAGAGGCGACACCCCCCTGTGAATGACGTCTGTCAGCTGGATTGGATGGATGTCTCGCTCCCACAATGACACGCCCCACACCAGCACCCCCTGCAGAAGTCGGGGTTACACGGGGTTCCACCAATCAGCACCACTGGATGCGGGAGCTCTCCAAAAGTTTCCCCAAGCTTGACATCTCGGTCCATCTCGGTCCCTCTCACCATCACCACACCATCACGGCTCGGTCCGCGCACAACGACAGGATGCTCCTCCTGCGCGCTTCCAGATGGGCCTCGCACACCCTCCCCAGGCGACCCCCACGGACGGTGCTCTCCCGCCTCTGCTCCTCCCACGCCTCCACCCCTACCACTCCCACCACTCCCACCCTCCTCTCCGCTAAACACCAACAGCTCGGCGTCCAACAAGAACTCTTCACCACCTCCATCTACAGCCCCGGCTCGCCCATCTTCCTCCCCAACGGCACCCGCATCTTCAACCGCCTCGTCGACTTTCTCCGCCGCCAATACGTCCACTATGGCTTCGACGAAGTCATCACCCCCACCATCTACAAAAAGGACCTCTGGGCCAAGTCCGGCCATCTCGACAACTACGCCGACGACATGTTCACCGTCACCAGCACATCCCCCTCCCGCACCGACGACGCCCAAGAAGAAGGCGAATACGGCCTCAAGCCCATGAACTGCCCCGGCCACTGCCTCATCTTCGCCTCCAAGGTCCGCTCCTACCGCGACCTCCCCATCCGCTACGCCGACTTCAGCCCCCTGCACCGCAACGAAGTCTCGGGCGCCCTCAGCGGCCTCACGCGCGTGCGCCGCTTCCACCAGGACGACGGCCACATCTTCTGCCGGCCCTCGCAGATCGAGGACGAGATCGCCCAGACCCTCGCCTTCGTGCGCGAGACCTACCGCGTCCTGCGCATGCCCAGCTACCGCCTCGCCCTCTCGACCCGCCCGCAGGACCACTACATCGGCACCCTCGAGGACTGGGCGCAGGCCGAATCCTCGCTCCGCCGCGCCCTCGACGCCAGCGGCGAGCCCTGGACCCTCAACGAGGGCGACGGCGCCTTCTACGGCCCCAAGATCGACGTCATCCTCACGGACCGCGACGGCAAGGAGCACCAGACGGCCACCATCCAGCTGGACTTCCAGCTCCCGAAGCGCTTCGAGCTCGAGTACGTCGCCCCGGCGCCCGAGGTCGAGCAGCGGGGGGAGACGACGACCGACGCCGAGCTGCTCGCCGTCTCGGGGCCCGTCAGGCCCGTCATGATCCACCGCGCCGTCCTCGGCTCCGTCGAGCGCCTGATGGCGCTGCTGATCGAGCACCACCAGGGCAAGTGGCCGCTGTGGCTGAACCCGCGGCAGGCCATCCTCCTCACGCTGAATGACCACGAGGCGACGGTCCAGTGGGCCGAGCACGCGCGGGACGTGCTGCGGTCGGTCGACGGGCCGGGGGCGCCGCCTGTCATGGCGGTGGACGTGGACGACAGTGCCAGGCCGCTGTCGCAAAAGATCAGGCAGGCAAAAAACAAGGGGTATAGCCTCGTTGGGGTGATTGGGCCTGGGGAGGTGGAGGGGGGGACGGTCATGGTGGATTTTGGGGATCTGCCGTTGCCGGAGGGGGCGCCGTCGAGGGGGAAGGGGAGTGCAAAGAAGAGTATGACGCCCGAGGGGCTGAGGGGGTATATGCATGAGATGATTCGGGCTCATCAATGAGGTGGTGGTGCTGGTGTATGATACCCATGATGGAAGAGTGTGGGCTTGGGAGGGAACTACTGCTGTTTCCAAAGTTCGGTTTCATCTGATACTGATGGATCTTCGGTTGCCATCTAGACAAAGAGGGTGAGCTTTTGCCTCTTGTTTCCTCAATTCTTGTTGATTTTTTGGCTAAGAACCTACTAATGCAGGCTGGGTTGACAGTGTATATACATCCCGTCCCACCAGGCAAAGGAAGAGCATCCATCTCACATCTCAACTTCACCAACATGTAACATAACAAGAAACCCGCTCGCATGAATGAACCTCGCTGCTGCTGCCAGTGCTTCAAAAAATCAACTCTTCATCTCTTCATCTCTGTCTTTTCTGCCGCCCGGCACCTCTGCTGCCTTCCCCCACCAACAACAACAACAACTCGTTGAAAATGCTAATCCATCCATCCATCCATCCATCCCACCAGCCCCAAGGTATCCCATAAGTACATATCCATACTCCATAGTACCGAGTCTGTCATCGTCGTCGTATCCAGCAACCAGTAGCTCCAAGCACAATGATGCCAATCCGAACAAGCAATTCCACCACCGTGATATCAAACCCCTCCCCTCCCCCTAGGTACCCAGCCCCGAACACGCCTACTGCGTCCGATAAAACTTCTTATAAACCAAATGCAGCAACAAATTCACATTCAGCCTCAACCCGCCCTCAAACAGCGTCATGAACTGGTGCGCCTCAAACTGCGCCTGCAGCAGGTCCTCGATGGGCACCAGCGCGCTCGCGCCCGGCATCTGGATGTGGCTGCGGCTGCCCTCGAGCGAGAACACGCCGACCTCGTCGCACGAGATGGTCAGGTCGATCTGCCCCCAGTCGCGCTCGGGGATCCCCTGCCAGGCGACGAGCACGCCCTTGTCGAAGAGCGAGCGCGCGCTGTACTTGTACGACCCGAACTTGGGCACGCGCCCGGTGCGCTCGAGCTCGCGCTGGTGGTTGTATTGCTTGGTGAAGGGGAGGAGGAAGCGTTTTTTGCTGCGGTGGGATATGTTAGTGGGGAGTTCGGGGGTGGTGGGGGGGGGGGATATTGACTTACCCCTTTTTGTTCTGCAGCGTGGCCATGGCCTGCTCAATGTAATCGTCGTAGCTCTTGCGCTGCTGCTCGAGGTACTTTGCCTTTTCGTGCAGGTTGGCCAGCGTCAGGCGCACGCCGTCCAGCTCGCGCTGGCGCTGCACGCGCCGACGGCTCTTGGTGCGGATGTCGAGCGCGATGGCATTCAACACGTCCTGGTAAAAGTTGTGCTTGGAGATGCGGCCCATGTGCTCGAGGCGCATGATGTTCTCGAGCGCGGTGCGCTTGAGCTCCGAGTACGACATGCTCGTCACGTCCACCATGTTGGCGTCCGAGTAGGCGCCGCGCGTGTTGGAGCCGTTGGCAAAGTCGTCGCGCAGCAGCGCGCGCCACTTGGCGTCGTCCTCGCGGCTGATGGGCTTCACCAAAATCTCGAGCAGGTTGGCGCCCGTCTGCACGCGGATGATGTACAGGATGCAGCGCTTGGTCTCCATGAACAGCGCCTTGACCTCGGCGTCGGGGTCCTCGACGTCGTGCAGCTTGGGCGTCAGGAACATCTGGATGTCCGACGAGCCCATGTGCAGCATCTCGCTCTCGTTGTTCTTGACGCTGCCGAGGTCCTGCACGATCTCGCGGAGCGTGTCGTCGCGGTTAGGGCAGATGAAGGGGAGCTCCGTGGTGATGAGGTTGTGGATGGCAAAGATGTCCGTCATCTTGATGTAGAGCGTGGGCTTGTTCTTGGCGTACAGGTCGTTGAACTCGTCAATGTCAAACGTGCTCTCGGCGTCGGGCACCGCGATGAGCGTCTCCATGATGTGGCCGAACCGCTCAATCGACTCGGCCACAAAGGCGTTGAGGGGCTGGAGGTAGATGTTCTCACCACCAAAACGCCTGCCGGACGCAATCTGGCCCAGCACCTTGGCGACCTCGGCGAGGTTGCGCTTCTGGAGCGGGCTCAGCTGCTTCTCAGTGACACCGACGTTTTCGGGGGCGATGAGAGCCGGCTGGAGGTAGAAGCGCCAGATCCAGTTGCCGACGATCTGGAGCAGGAC